>BSQZ01000005.1:420000-475000 GCA_033239005.1 Lamellibrachia satsuma
TAGCCGTCGAGAACATAATCTGATACAGCAGCGACCAAGCACGTTCTTCTTTCGAAAACGCACATGAAATCGCGCGTGGAATCACGCTGTGCCGTTCCGTGTCTGAAGTTAAATATAGCACAACTAGCAGACTTACCCGGCGTTACCCCGGGGATAAGGCAGCCGCTGCAAGAACGTATGACTGCACTACCCAGTCAAGAGTTTGTCGGGCAATGTCATTGGCAATGATGAATACAACTTTGTGGCCCCAAAACCCATGTACCAATGTCGGGTACACGAAGATTGCGTATCGTACCAAGGAATTTTTGTGGACGTTTGACGCAGATCGCGTAACTCTGAACAATCGTATAGAACAAGCAAGTTCCTTCGTATGATCCAACCCGACGTACTGTATCACCCTGTTTATGTCACACCTAAGACATTAACATGTTTGATGGTCTGGTAGTCTGGCTAGGAACTAACATAACAGAACTGTTAAAAGACACCTGTGATATTGGGAAACGGAAGGTCAGGATCACTTATGCCTGCAACAGACGCGTCACTCAGTGATGATATATGACCACAGCTGTCATAATGGCAAAGAGGTTTGCTCCTCGAATCTTATCATTTATTTTACCTTTGCTGATGGCCTCTACACAGACTGCCCTTCGCATGAACCTGAGATCTTACCCAGCCAGCTCTCGCTGTTTATTCCAATTACATAGTAGCTCGTGGAACTGCACGGCTACTTGCGTCCCTGTTCAACTTATCAATTAGCGAGCAGCTTCTGTGTCGCACATGAACACTGCGTTCATCTTCGGCTTCCTTTCCCCCGGGCGACACTCAACAGGCGACGAGCGTAGGTATGCTGACCTTCAAAACCAGCATCTTCTGAGTTTCAATATTGATCGCGTCACTTAAGACAATTCGTCTTCATCGTCCGCCTACCATCTACGTTTTGGTCGGCTAACTACGTTACATTGTGTATTAATGGTTTTGCAAAATAATATTTATAATTATCATCTTGTCTACGTGTCGGTAGGAGTTCGTTATTTTATAGTTAACATAGGGAAACTAGTAAAATAGAGACTTCCATGTCAGTGTGCCAACTAGTCACAGACCACAGTCACCTGAATTTTTCCAGCACTTTTGCATCTGATAAGTTGTAAAGTTACTGTTTCCTGTACTACTGCATCGGGTCTTTCAGGTGATGGCATTGAGCACCCGCTGACCGCTCGTGTATTAACACGGTGGCTATTCTGCAGAACATTTCAAAATGAGTCACCGAGCTTGGTTGATATTGAGACGTATCAGTTTTGGGTGCGTTTTTCTGTCGTTTTCACGAATTTCTCACACGAGGTCAGTTAATTGATGTAATGGATGACCCATGAAGCCATGGAACGCCGTTATGGTCAACATTGACAATGGTGACTCTGGTGGAGCTTTCTGTTTTGGATGGCAATCTGGCTAAAGCCAGGTAAAGATTGTCGGGTCTTATAAGAGAAGAAATGCGTTCACGGCATGCCATTTTATTGCTCTGATAATGTATCAAAAGAAAAACGCTGGTTCGTGAGCCTGACTGCCAATGCTTTGCAGAGGAGTACGCGGACACTGTAGAATATTCTTGTTCGCGAAATGTACATTATTTGGAAGTTTGAAGCAACATCAAGCAGGAAAATATTCTTCTTCTGAAGCACTGTCAACCACGCGAATCAGCAGAGTTCATATACACATCAAACATTGGGGTCAGTATGCATTTTCTGATGACGCCCGTGTTCAACAAACACAAGGCCATTGTGTGATGTACAGTCATATAATTTAATTTAATTTAGACATTTTAATAACGAGTCTACGAAGTTAGACCTTGACACACTATGGTTTATGTGCTTTTGACTCTTCCATATAGTTTGGGTCATGTTTCGAATTTTTCAAACCAATAATAATTATGTCCGCCATCTTGATGGACAATTATTCGAATCATTTCTACTAACCTGTAGACTGGGAAGTTCTACGTATTTAACAAAACAACTAAAACTATATTTTCAAAATATGCAAATTCTTTGTCTTTTCCTTTGACTCAGTAGTGGTTTAGTGCACTGAACCACTACCGAGTCATCAGATTGAATATACCGAAAGGCAGTGTAAACGAGATCACATTATGTCATGCTAAAAGTGGCGTCAGTTACAGTCAACTCTTCAGGCGATGCAGTGGCACGATATGCGGCCGGATTGGCGAACAATGGAAACTACCAGTCCAGCTGTATTTCCTTATCGCTACAACCATTAGCGCGGTTCAACGGCGAGGCATGTTTCCGCTTGGCATAGCGTGTATCAATATTGCAAACGTTGGCATGGCCTTCAAGTGCTTCCACATAATTAACACCAACCGTTCGATGTCTCAGACTTTCTCCTGTATTGTGACGTACGTGACTCATTTCTCCATCTCTGGAGCCGGCTTGCTGCAGCTACGGGCGGGTTACTTACGTACGTCGGAGGTGTATGTTTGGCGTGTTCATGAATCGCAGCATAGGTTAAATCGACAAGAGCCTTGTTGTTGCAGGTGGCACGATTAACTCGTATACGTCTCCACCAACGTATGTTTTCCTTCTTTGCTATGGACCTGTGCGCCCCGACTCATGGATAACCTATTTAACAGGTGCTAGATATCTAGCGACTCGGTGTCGATTCCAACAAGAAATGCCGTTAGAACAGGCTGAATTTGGTACTGAAAACGGTTGATTTCGTTTCTATATATATATATATATATATATATATATATATATATATATATATATATATATATATATATATATATATATATATATATATATATATATATATATATATATATATATATATCTTGTTTGCACTACTACTATGCATCGACGCCTTGTTCTTAAGACATCAACACATCCTAGCGACAAACTGTTAAGTTCAATGTTCTGCATTTACTTGAAGTAGGTCGTTCGTAATGTTCGGATCACAGCTAATCTGCTAATCTTGCTAGTCCAATTTTGCAGACGTAGCCAGCTTAGAAGAAGCACGCAATCTTGGTGACCGTGAAGGCAAGGTATATGTGTTACTGTTCTGGTGTATGTTCTAGCAGGAAACCAGGTGAGAGTATGTTGCGGAAAGTGTGATTCTCCGTGTGTGGCCTGGGCCGCAGCCAAGCAGGGATTGTTTAGTGGCATTGATGATAAACTGGACCAAAGGTCTAGCCGGGTTACAACCTTATAGAAAGTCATATCGTGTTCTACTGTGGGGTGAATGTAAACAGCGATCATTTATGACATGTATTGTTTAAATTTACACCCCTTCCAAACGTAGATGCCCGTTTGTGTAAAAAAAAAAGAACGGTGTATCCAGTGTGTCCTCCCTCACACCCCCCCCCCCGAGGACCCATGTGTCCCCCGAGGCAGCCAACAGACAGGATCTTCCTCTCAGCCAACGGGGGGGGGGGTACATCCTTATCTCCTGTTCGGGGATACGTCGATCGTTTTTCAATTAGAGCCCGATGAACAGAAGACGATACACTAGGTGGGAGACACAGACCGGATGGTAGAGTGCATTAGCCTTTACAAGCAGCCTTTGGAAAGACCAGTGTGGATTGGATAGCTAAGATGGTAGCTATACAGCACATTTTCCACCCATGTTGGCTGAATTGAAGCTGGACGTTCATAACAGCGTTGAAAATACGGCTTTCGGTTGAATCCTACGGCATTTACGTCACACACCGCACAACAACGTATAGTGTGAGTCTAGAAATGGCTGCATTATAATTTGCGCGTGGCCAATAATCAGATTCCAGTTGTAATACGAACAGTTATTACGCAGCCCATTTCGCGCATAACAAATTAACACTACTTGACGTGACAATGCATGCATGCACTAACTATATTGATTGCTTGGTGTATGCCATGTGGCATGCAGCGCCGAGTCGTTTCACCAACGTATTGTCTGGCTTGAAAAGGGCAATTTGCAAAAACATTTTCAGTTGACATTTTGGTTTGTTCCCGTGGGTCTACTTGCAATGCAAACACATGCGTGCGTGCATGCGTGTGTGTATGCGTGCATGTGCCTAATTGTGTAGCGATAAATTCAATGCATAAAGTGGGTGTATGTTATGCTAGAGATTGATATGGAGTATTCGGGCTGTTGGCGTCCTTTCGGCTTTCCCCGGCCGTCGTCACGTGCGAGTCGCTCCCACTCAACAGTCCCACAAATAACATCTCTTACAACTACGGTTTCCGTAATTGTGATTTTTACGGGAAGAGTTAATTGGTCGCTTGCCTAACCTTCTTCCTTTATCAGGACTTGGGACAGGCCGTGGCTTGCAATAAACAGTTTTCTTTCTCCTAGATCTCCAGCATGTTTTAGACCGGTGTCGTGGGGTGCCCAGTTTTCTGGATCTACCATGAGGATGTCATGCTAGAGTCTTGTCCATAGAGAGGTTATGTACCAGCAGGGGAGGCTTGCGCACTCGTGTCCCTCTTCACCCCAGTGAGGGGTACAACTGGCAGCTGCAGCTGAAAACGAGTGTGAAGCGAATGCACTGCAAACAACTATATACTCGGTTCTATTTGGCATGTCGCCGACTATGCTTGCATGCAAACATAGCTTGTAAATAGATACGTCATAAATAATCTATGTTGCTTAATAATTAAAACAACGGACCTCACAAATGGCCGACATAAATAAAAATATTTCAGTTATAATGCTCGTCTTTCCCTGGTACATTTAAACCAAGCACTTGGAAATTGGAATGAAAAAATATATGCGTATTGGGTTGGCAATAAAGTGTTACAGAATTATCGTACTTTTTTTTAATCACCAGATGGCGATTATGTCTTATTGCAAAGCAACTTGGTAGTGTTGTCGATTAGATGCGCGCTCTAATAGGCCTACATGCGGTTTATATTTGCACTGATGCTTTATAAGCTAGGCGTTACTACCCTGGTGACGCACGCCATTCTTTGACATGCAGCCCATGGCAGACGGGTGACGTTGTGTTATTTAATAATAATTATTATTATAACAAGAACAATAATAGTAATAACAATAATAATGCATGATAACATTAACTAGTTAAATATGTGAAAACAAATTATTAATTAAAACATCATGCATGTATATACATAGTAAATATACGTAAATATAAAATTAATTAGCTGAGAAAATAATAATACATCAGTTAAAACACGAATAGAATGTCTAATAAATTGCAAAAAAAACGACAGGGTCACTTATGACATTGCGGGTTTGCGTGCAAGAGGTTCAAGACACGACCCGAGGGCTGTTGGGAATAATAACTCGTATCAAGCACCGAGACATCGTCGGGTAAATCCTTTCATAGATACGGGCTCGGCGACGTAACAGCGCCCACATAACGACAATCCATTGTCACGTCCAGTCGGCCGGCTGATCGTGCCTGCCCATTAAGACTCGTCAACAAGTAGACAGTCAATAGGCGGACATGTTGCGACCGGCCGCAGAGCGTGGCCAACTAACGGCCGATGCAACCTGGTCAAACTTCGAAGATAAGCTTCCGTCGGTTCTCGCATTCAGTAGGTTTTGAAAAGGGGGGTTCGGGCATACACAGTCGGCCAGGAAAAAAATTTACTGTTAAAACAAATCATCTAAAATATCTATATATATATATATATATATATATATATATATATATATATATATATATATATATATATATATATATATATATATATATATATATATATATATATATATATATATATAATATCAATATATAGACACACACAGAGAGAGAGAGAGAGAGAGAGAGAGAGAGAGAGAGAGAGAGAGAGAGAGAGTGTGTGTGTGTGTGTGTGTGTGTGTGTGTGTGTGTGTGTGTGTGTGTGTGTGTGTGTGTGTGTGTGTGTGTGTGTGTGCGTGCGTGCGTGCGTGCGTCCGTGCGCGTGTGCGCGTACGCATGCGATTGTGATCATGCGCGTGTGTGTGCGTGTGCGTGTGCGTGTGCGTTTTGAGGTGTGTGTGTGTGTGTGTGTGTGTGTGTGTGTGTGTGTGTGTGTGTGTGTGTGTGTGTGTGTGTGTGTGTGTGTGTGTGTGTGTGTGTGTGTGTGTGTGTGTGTGTGTGTGTGTGTGTGTGTGTGTGTGTGTGTGTGTGTGTGTGTGTGTGTGTGTGTGTTAATTGGTGTGTTGCTGCGTTGCGTGAACTCGCTATCAGCGGTGCTTATGTAATACAATATTATGCAAAAGTTGCCACGTTAATGCGTCCAAACATCAGCAGATGTCGCGTTTATGATAATAATAACAATGTTTTATTTCAGGCAAAAGCCCATAAATATATATACATACAAGTAACAATATACATAAATATACACACATGTTGTGCATTTAAAGTACATGCATAAAATATATGTATATATAGGAAATTCGAGATATAATACATGCAATGCTTATAGGCACAGCCCCGGGTTATGATAGTGTAAGTAACGAACATTTTAGATATTTGAAGTCATGTATTAAAAGTATGCAATTGGTCAATCCAATGTTTAATCATTGGATTTCGATAATAAATAAAAAGTGTGAAAATAATTAATAAAAAGTGGATTATCGGACTTTTCTAAACGGCATTAAAGGCTAAATATTGGCGAGCAAATGTGTTCGTTAACAGATTTTACATAACTTATAGCGAAATGTCACTTGCACTACAACGGGGTGATTATGTGTGTACAATTCTAAAATTGTATATACGTACGTTATATGCAAAAGTCATAGCCTTTAGACCTTTAGACTTTAGAATTTTTTTTCAATTACACCAAAGACAGGTATCATTGAACAACACTACGAATTAAATAACGTTGTTTTAATGGTGCTGCTGCATGAGTGAAATTTTCTGGCTAAAGCATTTGCTGGCAATATCGTCATCATCATTAAGTTATTGTTTATAATAATTTATTGCCAAGGTATTTACATTTATCAGTGTGTTGTGCCTGCATAAAGACAACCAATTTGTAGTTCACATTAACACTTAAGTCGTCCATGTACACGTTTAACACTTAAGCCGTCTATGTACACGTTTAACACTTAAGTCGTCTATGTACACGTTTAACACTTAAGTCGTCTATGCACACGTTTAACACTTAAGTCGTCTATGTACACGTTTAACACTTAAGTCGTCTATGTACACGTTTAACACTTCTTAAGTCATCTATGTACACGTTTAACACTTCTTAAGTCGTCTATGTACACGTTTAACACTTCTTAAGTCGTCTATGTACACGTTTAACACTTAAGTCGTCTATGTACACGTTTAACACTTCTTAAGTCGTCTATGTACACGTTTAACACGGTTTGAAACAGTAAACCATCAGAGAAGCACCGACACCATCTGACAGATGATTTAAACAAAACTGTGAATATAACAGTGACATGAGAACATGAAGTTTTTCCTTCGAATATTTCAAATGCTCGTTACTTACACTATCATGACCCGGGGCTGTGCCTATAAGCATTGCATGTATTATATCTCGAATTTCCTTAACATTAACAATGCGTGTGCGTGTGCGTGTTCGTGTGCGTGTGCGTGCGTGCGTGCGAGTGTCTGTGTGTGCGTGCGTGCGTGCGTGCGTGCGTGTGTGTGTGTTTGTGTGTGTGTGTGTGTGTGTGCGTGTGTGTGTGTGTGTGTGTGTGTGTGTGTGTGTGTGTGTGTGTGTGTGTGTGTGTGTGTGTGTGTGTGTGTGTGTGTGTATGTATGTATGTATGTATGTATGTATGTATGATTAGTGTATGTATGAGAAACAGTAGATTCTAGTTGTATATGTAGTGTAGCATGATTGTGACTATGGTGTGGTCCCGCAACACCAGAAGCCTTACAATGTAATGGAACATCTCCTACAACATAGCCTACAACATCTCCTACAACATAGCCTACAACATCTCCTACAACATAGCCTACAACATCTCCTACAACATAGCCTACAACATCTCCTACAACATAGCCTACAACATATCCTACAACATAGCCTACAGGAATCCGAGTGATCGATGGTGAATATATTGGCAGCGTAACTATAAATTCAATGTCTAACTCTACATCACCGAATGATGCTCTGTTTCACAAAATTGTCTGGCAACTCATATGATTTAACGACACAAGTCAAAGCGCATTAATATCATCGACATGTATGCAACATGTCTAAACCTCGAATAATTGATTGTGTAAACGCGATATCCTATTGCATATATATTGAAATGACGACACTCCCGGGCAAGCCGTTTGTTGGCGCTATCTGCCGGATGTACCACACATTAACAACTGAACGACGCTAAGACAGCCGCATATAAAATGTGTATGTTCATGAGCCCGTCTGTGTTTGTCTCTCCGGACCAAATGTATACATAGAAGACGAATTTCACTGTCCCTAAGCGCTGATAATATACGTTTCACATTATGTGCATATGATCGATAGTCCATGTCGTCCATGCCACATTGCCGTTCTGTGTAACGTGTCTCGTTTGGAACATGATATGCATATTATGCAAATGCATTTATCGCTTATCTTCCGTAAGAAAATGCTTTTGACTTGTATAAATACATAAACATCAGTGACGTATTTAGGGGGAGGCACTGGGCCATGCCCCCTTGGATTAATTTTGTTATTTATTTCGTATGTAACCTATAGCGCCACTACACGGTAGAATGACAAACTAATGGGTGACTAAGCTCACCCGCCGCATTTGGCTTCTACGAGATCCTAGGTATGTCAATGGCTTCCTAGTTCACTTGCCATCTGGGTCTTTTGCCTTGGATGGCAATCTTGTTAAATCTCGTTAAAACTCCCTCATGAAAACATACATTACAAACATTAAAACAATTGCAAATTACGACAAGTTTTATTTCAATGAGACAACATCCTAGCATTGTGTATGTTCCCATTGGTATTGTATTTCTCACCGCGACGACACGGTAAATTAACATACTAATCCCTTCATGGGTTTGAGGGAAGCTGGCCAACGCGTGGCTCCGCCTGGCGACTAAACCATTTATATCATTGTCGTATTCGTGCTGCCGCCGTTCGAGGTCTACGACATTACAGCAGCAGGACAATCACCGATAGACAGACGCCGGTGTCCGGTAAATGTTTGGCTGCACACTGCTAGATGGTTACACACTGCTAGATGGTTACACACTGCTAGGTGGTTACACACTGCTTGATGGTTTACACACTGCTAAATGGTTATACACACTGCTAGATGGTTACACACTGCTAGATGGTTGCACACTGCTAGATGGTTATACACTGCTATATATGGTTATACAATGCTAGATGGTTATACACTGCTAGATGGTTGCACACTGCTAGATGGTTACACACTGCTAGATGGTTACACACTGCTAGATGTTTACACACTGCTAGATGGTTGCACACTGCTTGATGGTTACACACTGCTAAATGGTTATACACTGCTAGATGGTTACAATGTTTAAATGTATTACTGTGAAGTTCTTGGTACCCTGGTAGTATTTCCGTAGCATTAACAAGACTACTTATTTATGTGTGGTTCTCGGGAATGTAAATCATAAAAAGGGAATTATCAAAATAATCCTCTAGTTATTCTGTTATAGCAAAACCCCGTCACCCTAATCGATACCCAGCGTAGTGCAGTTGTGTGCAGTCTGCGACACAGTGTCGCCGTGTAGTGGCTGTTAAACGCTGTACGAGTGCGCCATCTATCGGATACGAGAACATTTTCTCAAGCAACGTCGATCGAATCTACAATATCTTATTCCGTAGTCATTACAAACAGTGTTAGAAACGCTGGCTACACATGCGTCACTAATACAACACAAGACAACTCAACAGAGAGTTGTACTATTGTGATTAGTATATCAGTCATGACATGTGCGTGTACGATTCATTATTATCTTCTTCTTTCTTCCTTTCTTCCTTTCGTTCCTCCCTTCTTCCCCCAAGAATTTTACAATTTTGGATAATGTAGTATCTGGAGTCTGTTTGGGGATAGGGAGTCTAAGAGCCGGACAGTACTTGGAAAAGAAGGCGGTAATTAAATGGTAATTAAATATGGAATGAGGGCCTTGGTAAGCGAACGAATGTTATTGTGAGTGATTAAAATGTTTATGGTTAAAATGTTCACGGCAACAAGGTTTTCATAACGTGGTCATTCATAATCTTAGACAACAGATATGGCCTAAAATCTCCCTCGGCCTGCATGGGTCGTCGTCTCAGTGTTGTTAACAGAACGTTCTCACTGGTGTTCTGGTTGCGATGAGTATATACTGGGCTGTGGGACGTTGGATCAAGCCTTGCTTGTCTGTGCGTTAATGTGTATATGCACCCGAAAGAGTCAACTCGTAAATAACGTAATACCAGTGGATTAATAATAATAATACAACATTCAATAATGGTGTGTAGAGGTCGGTCGTGGCATTCACTCAGTGGCATCACCAGAAGGCATCATCACCATCGGCAGGTCCCAAGTGGAATATAAACAGAAATGTCATTATTGCGTGTGGTTGTAGACGGAGCGACGCATATACTCGATGTGACGTCGCTTATCTGGAGTTCCGGAGTCGCGACTTAGAAAAAAGACAAGACCATTATAGCGGATCCAACGACTGTCATGCCGCAAATAGGTACTGACGGGTCGCCATCAGTAAATTCTACTTGTCCTAATCATGACTGACGGACAGAATGCAGCTAGGGTCTTTGTGCTAGGCAACATTATTCAATTTGTCAGCCAAAAAATTTTTTTTAATGCGTACGATGTCCATGCATTACGAAGATGTCGGTGTTAGTTAGTTCTGCGAGGCACTGACATCACACTCTTGAGCGTTATGCGCGTCCTTATTCAGCTAAGGTAATGGACCACTTAATCCACCACAGCTTGCCGTATCATCTGCCATGGATTCCATTGCTCTATATTCAACGCGTCCAACGCCATTGTTACTTCCTGAATTTTGTCCAGGTATTTCCCACCGCCATTATGTAACCTTTGAATTAGCACACAGCCTGTTCGGGACGTCGGTGCTCAAATGTTTTTTTTTGCGAAACAACGTAGAATATTCGCCAAATATTCTACCCGCCGCTGTCGATATTCCGAAGACATCTGTGATGTCCTTATCCCGCCTTTGTCGTGTTGTGCCTCGGCTTCTTTTCCCGTCACTACTCGTCCGGTATTGTATCAGGGGAGGGTCATTCTCAGTGCAACACGCAACACGCAACGCTAAACAGTGAACCATGTTCCGACTAGTACTATTTCGAAAATGTTTAAGATTTGTGTGGCTGGGCTGGGACGTGCTAGTACCACGTTGCACTTCTGGGGATAACAATCACTAAACAATTAGGAAAGTGCCCGTTTTCAGTGGCATGAAAAGGGGGGGGGGACGTAGGGATAATGGATAAACAAATAATGATCATGAAATGGTCCCCACGTAGCATTACGGGTCAGAGCGGAAGCCTGGTAATATGGCGTAATGCATAAACAGATGTTTAGTAAAATCACAAAGTCGTCGTACCACAATGTTGTTCTTAGCTCCCCAGTGAACTCATTCAATTGTCGACGACTTGATATTGTAAACCGAGTTGGGACTGCTTTGTTGTTGACTCACTGCTTAGTTCGGTGTCTCAAACACTTCTTGTTGCATTGCGTTGTATCTGAACAATTACTAACGTACGAGAGTATCGGCCTGCAGCCAGGTATGCGTGCGTTAGCGTCAACAGTGGTGTCGGCTCAATGCAACTCGCAATAATGACCTCTGATCGCATCAATCATTATAAGACAATGCGTCAACAGTGGTGTTAGACCAGTGCAACTGGCAATAACGACCGTTGATTGCACCAATCGTTATAAGACAACGTGTGATGTATGACAATGGCAGTTACCTGCAGCCTACATGCAGTCTACATATAGCCTACATGCAACCTACATGCAACCTACATGTAGCCTACACGCAGCCTACATGCAGCCTACATGTAGCCTACATGCAATGCAGCCTGCATGTAGCCTACACGCAGCCTACATGCAGCCTACATGCAGCCTACATGCAGCCTATATGTAGCTAGTGTTGACTATTTTGATAAATACAAAATATTGCATATTTACTCACGGTAAGCGTGCACTATTTGCTAACAAATCTTTTTATTTCATTTATTGAAGATACACAAATGTGCTTATTACAAATAAGTATTATTAGTATTACAAATGTAAGCATTCAGGTGAAGGTAACACTCACCTACCAATGTTATCATTGTCTTATTAATGCGAGGAGATTAAAAGACGATCAAACACAAGTTCTAAGCATATTGAATGGTTACGAAAGTACTAATATATATATATATATATATATATATATATATATATATATATATATATATATATATATATATATATATATATATATATATATATATATATATATATATATATATATATATATATATATATATGTGTGTGTATGTGTGTGCGAGCGTGCGTGCGTGCGTGCGTGCGTGCGTGCGTGCGTGCGTGCGTGCGTGTGTGTGTAAAAACAAACTTAACAAATATCTAATCAGGGCAGAATACCGATAGATGAATAAACGCTGGCTATTCAATAAGCCAGTTGCTTCCTTTCCCACTTGCCCACTCGCCCACTCGCCCACTCGCCCACTCGCCCGCTCGCCCGCTCGCCCGCTCGCCCGCTCGCCCGCTCGCCCACTTGCCATCTCAGTTTTTGCATTGAATTGTAATCTTGTTTAATCTTGTTAAAGATAGAGTCATACCATTCATACAACCTTTCCTCATAGATTCAGTCACTCTCTAATGAATGACATGTCCAAATGTCCTTATTACAGGCAAATCTCACCGTCCGTCTATTCTTAATCTTAAAAGTAACCAAACAAATCCACCTTCAGCCATCGTCATTCGCCGTCAGCCGTCAGCCGTCAGCCATCAGCTTTGATCATCGACATTTCGCGGTAGCCTAGTAACACGAATTAACCGCTCCATTCCAGAGACAGACATCTTTACAAGTATGCAATCGCACGTACACTCAAAGGAAATCTGATCACGTTTTGAAAGGTTCAAAATGCCTAAGCATCTCTCGCGGACATTACAGACCATTCGGATTGTGTTAGCAACGAACTGTTGGCGCGCTGCGAGGGATCAAATGTGAATATTATAAATGTATAAGTGTTCCGTCACTACAACAGATGGGTCCACGGCTGCTTGCAAGCCAGGTTTCTGGTGTCGACCCCATAACTTGAAAATGTGTGACGGAAGAGTACAAAAAAATATTACGTTTCTTAGAAATAAAACATATTGCGAACGATTTCGTCCACTCTCTAATTGTCATTGCTAATAATAATAATATATTTAGTATGCAGTAATTGTTCTGGGGCGCTGTACAAGGCTGTATGCATTATATCGTAAAAAAAAATCATACATATTTAAACATACCGATACTAATGTACAGACATGAACAATTGTTACGATTAGGGTAAAACTAAGGTCACAACATTAAAAATATTACAACATTGTTGGTATTCGTTATTAAATAAAACAAAAGTATTCCGAACTAAATGGTTTCAGTAAAATGACTTGGATGGAAGACGTGAATCTGTTAACGGACCAACTGTGTTGTTGATATTGTTTGCAACATACAAATATACTCTACTCCCATTACAGGCAAATGTGATTTTCTTCCCTCTTTTCCCCATGTTTTTCTTTTTCAATATCCCATATCAGAGCCATTTATGTTGCTATAACTCAACCGCCGATGTTGCCAATTTGGATTCCCTCGGGCATCGTTTCTCTAAGACAATGAGCTCATCAGCTGATATCATAAATAGTGTTGTGCTTCTGTAATTGTTTTACAAGTGTTCCCATTAATTTCTTCCTGCGCATTAACAACGAATGATGTCATCGTAATCCGTGAGGTAATGTTCCATCGTTAAATAATGTTTCCTGCCGGAAATAGCAATATATTCATTTCACGGTCCACAGTTTTCGTCAATCTATTTGATTAAACATCAGTTAAACTGTGGATTTTTTGTAGCGTTTTTGTTCACATGCCATGTGGTGCGTGTTGCTTCGGTGGCAATATCGGCAAAATCTGGTAAATAAAATTTTCGGCTAATCAATCACACTTCGTTGTGAGATCAGCCGCTTGGATAACATTTCATGTCAGTTCTTTCTAATGAACGTTCCCTTTCCATTCGCATCGTACAACCTGATGAAAAACGACGTCTGTGATTAAACTGATATCTTGTGAGCTCTTGACATGTTAGAGTGGGTCGTGTTTATCTTCGACGCGTGCTCGGCCAGTCGTGGGCGTGTGCACTCACTGGAACCAAGTCGACGTCAGTTGATTCACGAGCCGAGACCTTTCATCACTCTTGTTGTTGACCTCGCATCGGTGCGTGACCCTCTTGACCGCAAAACCCTGTTTAGCTGAGATCTGCAAGGGTTTTATTGATATTGATCCTAGTGGTAATGTTGGTGGTGACGATGCTGATGATGACACCACCAACAACAATAAACACTAACAAACAACAACAACAACAACAAAAACTACTACAACTATTACTACTACTACTACTACTACTACTACTACTACTACTACTACTACTACTACAACTACTACTACTAAGAAGATGATGATGACGAAGATGGCGACCATGATGGTGATGACGATGATCACGACGATCACGACGATCATGATCACGATCAAGATGATGATAATGGTGATTATCGTGATCATGGTGATGACGACGACGATGGTGATGACACATCGATATTCTGGGTTTCTTCTACTGTAGTCTGCACATTTCCTGCAGCTCCATGTGCTCGACCAACATTCTCACCGGCATCCCGTGCCAAGGAAACAACTAAACAAAGCTGCTTTCATCTCGAGCATCCTGAGAGACGGACTCGGGCTTCCTGCTCCTGCCACTTTCCGGAGTATACGGATCACATACGGTTGCAAGCCTCGACTTCGCTTCCTGTCACGTGATATGTCATTCTATATTCCGAGAGACGGTCAAACCCGCCGAGCCTCTGAAGTGTAGGTCTCATGTTGTCACCGATGTTGACGCCAAATTCACATTGCATGCAGACATGGTCTGTATTCGAAAACACCTACATGATTGAATTAACCTTTCACATACAATAGCTCTTGCAATCCGTATTCGCGTCGAGACTCACCCGCCGTAAATCAGCAGCATGCAAACACTGGGATGAATCGTCAATAGTTCTGTCTCTATGTGAATTATGTAATCTGGGTGTTTTTTGCGAAAGAATTATTACGTGTCACAGGAATGCTTTTTAATAATACACACTCATACTTCATACTTCAACTTTTTTGCGCGTTGATTGCATAGTTGTTGAAAACTTCCCACAGAAACAAAGTTTGCATTTAGTCGAGTAGGTCTCGCAGCTATGAAGAGCAATGCATGTAAATAAAAATGTTATCAGTTTTGATAATGGGATATATATCGGGACTGTATTTTGCCTTTCGAATTCGGTTCGTATTTGGTTTGATTTTTTTCAATAAAGGGCATCATTATTCCTGATGTGACAGGAAATGTTATATGTACGTTCCATATTTGCACAACGAATAGTACTGGTCGTCTACCTTCTTCTCTCATGAAGACAACATCTTGCTCGAGAATACTTCGTCACGTTTATTATTTATTCGCCACATTACGAATGACGCTATTATTCACTTTGACATGAATCAATGTTCTTTCATGTTGTAGCGTCAAGTTCCGTCAGATAATCTCCATAGCGATGTGCAGCTCTTGTAATCTCGCTTAGCATTTCAACATGTCGTTTGCGTCAACGTTATATAGACAGACTAACACGGTTAGGCGTTATTTAGACAGACAAACACGGTTAGGCGTTATTTAGACAGACCAACACCGGTAGGCGTTGTTTAGACAGACCAACACTGGTAGGCGTTGTTTAGACAGACCAACACTGATGACTGACGAATATCTGTAAGAAACTCAACGTTGCGAACAACAGTTGTGTCAAAATTCGAACAGCGTGGTAATAAGATTCAAACAGTTTGGAGCGGAGTATCACAAGGTGAAGCGCCGTGGGCATGGACGGCATGTTGGGGCGGTGTCCTAAAATGCTAATCAGGCATTACACAAGTGCCGAGATAAACATAAAAATTACATGTTGCAGGTAATGGGCATGAAAATCTGACTAAACGATTCACCTACCGAACCACGAACAGCTTGTCATTTTCATAAGATGGGTAGACGATAAACTAGAGGTTCGCGAAGATTGGTTTTCATAAATTAGAACGCGCTGATGTTTCTACCATCACAACATTGCTCAAAGATTGTTTAATACAAACGAATATTTCCAAAACAAACAAAGTTACATAACAATGGTATGATTGCAGCAGCACTATTTCCAGAGCGAAAACTCGCGTAGCTACCCAAATGAAGAAATCTGAATTAAGAGAGTGAAGACAATGAAAGAAACGTTGGATACCACACATGAAATAACAACACTAGTCAAGAAATCCAAAAAAGCGTGATGCAAAGACGCAGCGAATTACGGAACCGTTGAAACAAGACAATGTTCAATCGTCCCCAGTCATTCGTTTGTTGTGTGCTACGCTGTGGACTGTTCGAGCAGCAGCAGTGCGTGTAGCATCATGGACAATTACTCCGCCCTGGAACATCATGGGCATGGTCTCTGGACACCTGTTCAGACACGGGAATAAAGGCACGGTCCGAGGTGTTCGTTATCATACAAAATGATGAGTGATGACATTTGATTTCTTGTATGTGCCTTGGGCAATTGTGTACTTGCTGTACATGCTGACAGCCTAAGCACAAATCTTCAAAGGCCAAACTTGTCTTCCATGACGGTGAAACCTTTAGTAAAGCACACACTGAGACAGAATTGGACTTGTTATAGGCTGATATCATGAACAAGGCGAAAGAGAAGGGAATTGAAAAACCTAGACTACAAAGACACAGAGCACCTGTCGAACAGCGGCGCCGGAATACTGCCACACATAATTACATAGCAACATACTCTGGAACTAACTGTGTCGTTTATCAAAGACAGGTTCGATCAACGCGACTATATATACACGAACTATGAGCAGCTTTCTTAAAAGCAGCTGGTGGAGACGCACACAAAGATGAATTCCAAATTGTTCCTAGTTGCTATGGCTGCGGTTTTAATCAGCAGGAGTTGGAGACACACCTAAGCAGTTTCACCCATAATATTCCGCGTGTGGAAAATGTGACAATTTTTTTATTCGTTACATCAGCAGCAGCCATTGTCACAGGTTATCAAATTAGCAAAATTAATTCTGGTCGTGGCAGCCACACACGCTACCAGCGAGCGGTCATTTTCGGTCATTCGTCGCGTTAAAACATATCTGAGGACAAATATGACACGAATGAACCCTTTGATGACGTTGCATGTTTATAACAACCGCTCTGTATGGGAGTTGCAAATTATTTTGTACATGAATCCAAACACCGTTTGGGTATTTGGAAAATCGGTCGCTTCCGATCTTGCAAATGTCCGAGCCACACTGAGGGGAACATAAGCCACAAAGTAGGTCTTACTTCCTGATATTTGCCAGCAGGAGTGACTGGTGTGCCTAAGGTGTACGTGCTCACAGTTCATCGGTGTATGTTGTTCTTCATCACAGCAATATATAAGGATAATTTAGTTTTTAATAAATGATGTGGGAAAGATATGCATATTTATAAGGCCAAACAAATGCTATCAAGTGCACAAAATGCACTATTTTGGTTGCACTTGTTCAAATCACACACGCCGGGAAGGTAGATAAAGGCGGTGGAAACGATATGCATTTTGAAGGCTAAACAATTGCTACAAAGTGCACCAAAGCGCACCATTTTTGTTGCGCTTTTTCAAAATCTCCCACGTTGGGAAGGTAACATATTGACCATCCATTGAGCAGTCGTTTAAGACAGGTTTTAACTGCACCTATTATATAATAGATACACCTTCGTCGCACAGCATGCGACGTGTAGTGTGTGTGTATATATATATATATATATATATATATATATATATATATATATATATATATATATATATATATATATATATATATATATATGCGTCATGTTTTAACTAATTTATTTATTATTATTTATTTACTTTTTTATAGTTTATTTATATATAGTTTACAATGCATGTATGTCATGTTTTGACTAATTTATTATTATTTATGTAACTAATTATTCTTATATTTCAGATATATTTACTACGTCTATATATGCGTAAGGTTTTAACTAATTCATTATCACCATTTATTTAACCCATTAATTTTATCACCTAGGAATTTTAGACGCTTCAGAATGGATTGTGCCCGGCTATACCGCGCTGTACAAGGCTAGTGCGTTTGTCGTTTTTCGACGTCTGCGAGTCGGTTCTGCGTCGGGAACTGTTGCTACATCGACCGCGACGTTTCGTATTGATTCACGGTCGCAGGGCGAGCTTCTCAGCTACAGCATGCAACCTCGTCTATTTCAATGGAGAATAGTTAATGGATATTAGACGTCGTGAGACCCAGACATTAGTATCACCCCATGCTTTCGTGTTGTTGATCACCTTTTGATTTGATAGACGGGTGAGAAAGACAATTCACGAAAATTGCTACTTCGGATTGCGAGCTCATCTGTGTTACCCTATTTAACCCCTCTTCTACCCACAGCGTCTGTGACTGGGCTGGTTTTGTCACTATGACGTATTTGTGCGTCACATCTGTAGATGTAAGTCACTAAGATTATAATTAATGGTTCGTCCTAATTACGTAATAAGGCACGATACTTCCAGAATAATTGTTCTACTTAAATCATGACTTTGGCAATGCGTATTTATGAGATGTCAGACACTCACCTTTGTCTCAATACATTATTCATATTTGTTGGTGCTGTACATTGCCAAATTTCCAATAACTCCGTTCTGAACAATATCGCACCTCAACACACGGGATAAGACCACACAATTATACATTATGTAAATGTAATAACTAAACATTTGCAAGCTAGGAGATGTGTACGATACTAGTCGAAGCAAAGATAAACAACGAACAAGTTTAGTACGTTTTAAATATACACCCCGTGGCAGCGACTTGACAGTTACTGAGACCGATTTTAAGATTCGTTCAGTAGGCGTGATACTTTCTATTTAAGAATTATAGTGGTGTGCAACTCAGGTGATCGCTGAGAAACCCTGATGGTCTCATAGCGGGACCACCCGTACAGTGTCAACAGGGGTAAGCAATTTTAATAATACAAAGTAAAGAAATAGTGATATCATTATACCTAAAATTAAATAGAAAAAGTTACTGTATAATATATACATAATATACATCCTGTTTGCTTATGCCTAGAGTGAATATGACATAAACAGTAAAACATAATAGTAAAGTGAAGGTTGAATAGGATACACTTATCGTCACCTGACTATATAAGTTAAACGCAGCCATTGTAATACTAATGTCAATATAAGTGGGAGTGGCCATTCAGATCTTCCAGCGTCTTCCAGCTGGCCGTCACCATGCCAGATGCTTTCCATCACATCTTTTACACTTTCTGCAAAGAACTCTATTAAATCAGGTGCCATTGTGATGGACATCAATCAACAACACTAGACATCAAAAACGACAGGGCCTGGCATCGAACGTGGAACAGTTTTTTTACCGCAGGAATTTGCTTAAAGTTTCTAGCAGAGTGAAATTATAATATGTATGTATATATATATATATATATATATATATATATATATATATATATATATATATATATATATATATATATATATATATATATATATATATATATATATATTATATACTCTTCATTAAGTTTTTAGGCAAATAACATAACCACGTGGTTGTTGGTTTGATTAGAACATTAGTCCCGGTGTATTAGATCATTGGCTCGGCCCACATTAGTCCCGCTGTATTAGACCTTTGGCTCGACCCACATTAGTCCCGATGTATTAGACCATTGGCTCGGCCTACATTAGTCCCGCTGTATTAGACCATTGGCTCGGCCCACATTAGTCCCATTGTATTAGAACATTGGCTCGACCCACATTAGTCCCGGTGTATTAGACCATTGGCTCGGCCCACATTAGTCCTGTTGTATTAGACCATTGGCTCGACCCACATTAGTCCTGATGTATTAGACCATTGGCTCGACCCACATTAGTCCCGGTGTATTAGACCATTGGCTCGGCCCACATTAGTCCCGGTGTATTAGACCATTGGCTCGGCCCACATTAGTCCCGGTGTATTAGACCATTGGCTCGGCCCACATTAGTCCCGGTGTATTAGACCATTGGCTCGGCCCACATTAGTCCCGGTGTATTAGACCATTGGCTCGACCCACATTAGTCCCGGTGTATTAGACCATTGGCTCGGCCCACATTAGTCCCGGTGTATTAGACCATTGGCTCGGCCCACATTAGTCCCGGTGTATTAGACCATTGGCTCGACCCACAATAGTCCCGGTGTATTAGACCATTGGCTCGGCCCACATTAGTCCTGGTGTATTAGACCGTTGGCTCGGCCCGTATTAGTCATGGTGTATTACACCATTGGCTCGACCCACATTAGTCCTGGTGTATTAGACCGTTGGCTCGGCCCGTATTAGTCATGGTGTATTAGACCATTGGCTCGACCAACATTAGTCCTGGTGTATTAGACCGTTGGCTCGGCCCGTATTAGTCATGGTGTATGGCTTGACCCACTTTAGCTATACGAACACACAGAACGCGGAGGTCGCCTGTGACCGTACTGGTATTTAGTGTTAGTTCTCGCCATCAATCAACATGAATCTTCAATTACATGGCAAAAGGAGCTATTGATTTCGAAATAAATTCGTATCGCCATCACACGATACGAAGCTTCGTGGAGATTTCCCTGTTGGCATGGAATTCTTGATGGGGGAATGTTGCGAATCCCAGACAAAGTTGCCTTTTTAATAGCTGACAACGTTGCTGTTTTAATATTGACAACGTTACCTTGACAACGTTGCGTTTTTAACCTCCGTAACGGCGCCATGTTAATCCCTGACGAAGTTGCCTTGTTAATCCTCGATACTGTTGCTTGTTAAGCCTTGACAACAGTGTCTTGTTAATTCTTAACCCCGTTGTCTTGATAATCCTAAATAAGGTAACCTTTTTAATATTTGACAGCGCAGCCATGTTAATCTTTGACAACGTTGCCTTGAGACCTCCAAACACGTATATCACTTCGCATGAATGTGCATCGTAACTTACGATGACAGCTTACGTTGTATGAAAAGGCATAAATAGCCAGCAGCGACAGTGTAATAAGCGTTATGCCTGGGACCAGCCGTATGTTGCCACGTTAACACACGCTACACACCAGCCGATATAATATATATATATATATATATATATATATATATATATATATATATTTTTTTTTTTTTTTACGTGCGTGCGTGTGTGTGCGTGTGTGTGTGTGTGTGTGTGCGTGCGTGCTCTTGCGTGTGTGATGTATTTTGTATTCAATATTGACGTTATTGACACATTAATAAGACTGCTTTGTTTTGTTTCTAGGTGCGTACCATTTCATTCTGTTGGGTTATTTCACAAAATGGGTAAGTACGAATTTGTAAACATTCTCTTACATAACAATGTGTATATATATATATATATATATATATATATATATATATATATATGTGTGTGTGTGTGTGTGTGTGTGCGTGCGTGCGCGCGTGCGTGCGAGCGTGCGAGCGTACGTGCGTGCGTGCGTGCGTGCGTGCGTGCGTGCGTGCGTGCGTGCGTGCGTGTAAACCACTATGAAACATTCACATTGCTGGCGGCTGACGCGTGTCTGATAGTATGTTCATTAACTAGATAGTATATTTTTGCTTTTTCAAGCGTTACATGAAGTTTTTGTTTTATGAACACTTTGTATACGATGTTTGGTATTCCATCTTTCGTTTGGAGTTCCACGCGCGCACCGTTGTGCACGTTCAGTTCCTACCATTAAACCAGCCACATTTAGAATTCCACATGCTAATTAACCGGCGTCGCTATGTTGACGGATTCCAGCATAAAACGTACACATTGTAAAACAAATATGAAAAATTTAAAACCGTTCTCCACAAAAAAGGAAATTAACGACTATGCCGGGTCAAAGCGGCGTGTGTATTCAGAGGATTACAGCATCGCCAACCGCCGTCTGATACGATATAGCGGTGCCATTAAGCATTCGGTGGCAGACTCGCTGGCGTTGATTGCTTTACGCGTCTTTGTCTGCTCGGCCGGCATGCTGTTTTAAGGCCTGATATTGCATCGTGTAATTCGGTACGTTAACTCCACGCTGCGTCAGTTCATCCACCTGTTTCAATACTGTGCCGAGCCGTAATGCTATAAAGCCTGCGTTTCGCATTATTTATTCAAGCTCCATTTCCGTCGCGTCGTTCGCCGTTACGCGATGTCGGTTCGACGTTACCGTCCGCGATCGCATGACAACGCCAGTTGCTATCCCCGTTTCACGGCTCGCGACGGCGCGTGAATGATGCCAATATAATCCGGTCTCATCGTCGCCGCCGAACAGGGCCCTGATCGACCCACGTACGAGCCAACGATGTTAGCGTCCGGGACAAACAAGACATTCATCACAGTTTGCGCGTCGGCGATGCTAACGAGAGATCGTGGTATTGCGGCGGCTAGGGAAGCTGCGTGCCGGACACGCGCGAAATACTGAGGCGGCGTTGACATCACACCCCGGGGGCCGGCGGTAAAAGACCACGCGGCCGAATCTCGTCCGTGCGACAGCGTCGGATGGAATAGATCACTGCGTGATCGGAGATTACGTCGGGCGGCACGTCGTTGGCAGTTCGCGTAAACCCACCGATCGATCGATACGCAATCACGACTGGTCGAACGGATCTATGACGCTGTTTGCATGCGGCTACAGAGGCGTATGAATTTCTCTCGAACCGTTCGATCGACGTTGCCGTCAGGGGGCGCTGTGCTCGCAAACTGACGCCGATGTGTTCTTTTCAACGGACGGGCGTTGTTTGAAGCAAAGGCAGAAATCTGTGGCCCAACGAGTCGGACAATGGTGGACAAAGCAGCAAAAGTAGGTGCTTTCGTGTGTGCAACGGCAGCTTGTGCGTGTTGTGGCTTATGCGTGGGAGGTTTCGTGTGTATCGTCAGTTATTTTGAATGACATCACCAGGACGGCATGGTGCCTCGATTTTTAAGGAAACGCTAAGCCAATCTGATGTTACTAGATCGTCCGTTTGGCGAACCAAAGGACAATATAGCTAACCTTGTCACTGTTGGCAAATAGCGGTCAAAAACAACGCGGATTGGTCCTTCGAGGGTACTCGCAATGTCATCGTGTCGTACAGTATCGCGTTTTACGAGTGCGAACAAGAAAATTTGCATTTCTGTGTGGGTAATCTTCAGTGGTCAGTCTCATATACAATGAGAAAATAAAGTCTCATATACAATGTGTGGGTAATCTTCAGTGGTCAGTCTCATATACAATGAGAAAATAAAGTCTCATATACAATGTGTGGGTAATCTTCAGTGGTCAGTCTCATATACAATGAGAAAATAAAGTCTCATATACAATGTGTGGGTAATCTTCAGTGGTCAGTCTCATATACAATGAGAAAATAAAGTCTCATATACAATGTGTGGGTAATCTTCAGTGGTCAGTCTCATATACAATGAGAAAATAAAGTCTCATATACAATGTGTGGGTAATCTTCAGTGGTCAGTCTCATATACAATGAGAAAATAAAGTCTCATATACAATGTGTGGGTAATCTTCAGTGGTCAGTCTCATATACAATGAGAAAATAAAGTCTCATATACAATGTGTGGGTAATCTTCAGTGGTCAGTCTCATATACAATGAGAAAATAAACTCGCTGAAAACGTAGAAAGTGTAGTGATCGCTATTCGAGAATAACATATGTTAGAAAATACATCTAGGCCCTAATTGCGTACTATTATCCAATTCTACATAGCCTATTTTAAAACATCCACTCTTCATACGCAGCGATTTTGGTGCATTTAACATCGACACGTGGTTGTGATTCAACTCGATTTCAACCCTCCACTCCCTAATGTATGCTGGTTCGACTTATTATCGCCCAACATATGTTAACAACAACCCAATCCCATACGATCCGTTCGACGCTGTGGAATATTGACTTTGTGTGACTGGAACTGGATGAGTTTTGTATGTCGGTCAGCGATGCGGTTTTCTAGGCACGCTTGGGCATTCGTCGTGTCACAAATTTGCTGCGTTATTATTCTGAAGACGGTTCTAGGCGCGGTGGAAGGTTATGGATGGATCTATTCAAAGAAAAATGTCTGTGGAGAGCCCTCGAAAGATGTCTATGTATGTTCGATCAATAGCAGTAGAAATGATATCTATCAATCACATGTCTGTAATAACCGGGAGTAAATCAACGAATGTGCTGGACACGGTCTGACGTCTATAGACAGCAACAACATCGAATGGCGTAGACGTAATAGTTGTAGTGGTAGTGGTAGTGGTAGTTGTAGTTGTAGTGGTAGTTGTAGTTGTAGTGGTAGTGGTAGTGGTAGTGGTAGTTGTAGTGATAGTGGTAGTTGTAGTCGTAGTGGTAGTGGTAGTGGTAGGTTGTTATTGTTGTCATCGTCATCAGTATCATCACCACCAACATTATCACTACGATCATTATCAATAAAATCCTTGCAGATCTCAGCTAACCAGAGTTTTGCGTTCAGGAGGGTCACGCACCGAGGACAAAAACAGGAATCATTAAAGGTCCCGGCTCGTGAATCAACTGACGTCGACTTGGTTCCAGTGAGTGCACACGCCCACGACTGGCCGAGCACGCGTGGAAGATAAACATGACCCACTCTAACATGTCAAGAGCTCACAAGATATCAGTTTAATCACAGACGTCGTTTTTCACCAGGTTGCACGATGCGAATGAAAAGAGAACGTTCATTAGAAAGAACTGACATGAAATGTTAAAATGCACATTGCTGTGACATTTACGGATATATTACGAAGATATGAGACAAAGATACGACACACAGACGTGACACACGACACACAGACGTGACACACGACACACAGACGTTACACACGACACACAGACGTTACACACGACACACGACACACAGACGTGACACACGACACACAGGCGTTACACACGACACACATACGTTACACACGACACACATACGTTACACACGACACACATACGTTACACACGACCCACAGACGTTACACACGACACACATACGTTACACACGACACACATACGTTACACGATGCGAATGAAAAGAGAACGTTCATTAGAAAGAACTGACATGAAATGTTAAAATGCACATTGTCTGTGACATTTACGGATATATTACGAAGAGATGAGACAAAAATACGACACACAGACGTGACACACGACACACAGACGTAACACACGACACAAAGACGTGACACACGACACACAGACGTTACACACGACACACGACACACAGATGTGACACACGACACACAGGCGTTACATACGACACACAGACGTTACACACGACACACATATGTGACACACGACGCACATACGTGACACACGACACATAGACGTGACACACGACACATATACGCGACACACGACACACATACGTGACACACGACACACAAAAGTGACACACTACACACAGACGTGACACACGACACACAAACGTTACACACGACACACCGACGTTACACACGACACCCATACGTGACACACGACGCACAGACGTGACACACGACGCACTGACGTTACACAAGACACACATACGTGACACGTGACACACATACGTGACACACGACACACAGACGTGACACACGACACACAGACGTGACACACGACAACCTAGTGTTGTTGGGAAAATGCCTATATGTGCAGGGGCGTCAGCAGGCTCTTTCCAGAGGGAGGCAGCCAGAAATCGTTACACTTACCAAAATGTCTACTTTCAATGAACAATAATGATATAAGTGTATAACACATATACTAGATGATCTACTTAACACAAATAGTAAACAGTCTACTCGCAACAAAATATAAAAAATTCAAGATCCAGGGGGAATGTGCCCCTTCTTGCCCCCCCCCACCCTCCGGACCCCCATGTATATGCGTCTTCTATTTCACTGAAGCACATGTTTGTGTATTGCACAATGTAGTCAATTGAATCTGGTGCCACCAAGCGATGGCGCCACATGTTCCGGCTCACTGCTCTGCAGCTCACCGACATTGCCGCAAGTTGTACATGGAAACACATTCCAGTTCTTCTGGGGGCTGCGGATTCGTGGATCAGAAATTCCCTTTGAAAAACACTACGCTTTGTACAACGCAACCAGTTTATCACTGATGATGTACAACTGCAACAGCTGGGCAGCTTCACAGGCAATTGTGTGCAAGCTCGATGTCTGCCAAGGCAAACACCTTCGTACCACGACCCGACCATTGTCAGCGGGACAGCATCATTGCCAAAGACGCACTGTACCACACGTGCAGTGCAGTTCCGCTGTCCGTGAAAGTGGCGCAATACAGACGGTTTATGTTCGGTCACTTGCTACGGATGTAAGAAGACACTCCTACACCGAGACCTACCACTAGTTGCTGGCCAATATAGACGCCAGAAAGGGTGTAACTGTATAAACATGTTAGTTGTGCTACGGAATGAACTCAACGAAGTAGGACTAAATATAATTATATCAAGGAATAAATTGGTGGAGCTGAGCAGTTTGGCTGAGGACACGACTCAGTTGTCAAAGGCAAAGAAGGACTCATTGCAGTTATAGGGTGTATCCTTACTACAGAAGTAGAAGACAGAATATGCATCCACAATATGGTCATAGAAGTGAGCTGGTTCAAGGCGGGACTCCAAGTCAAGCCTAGAGCATAATTGTACGATCAACTTTTTATCACCATTCAACCAGCAACAGTCAAGGCCACAGTCGCAACAGAACATTCCCTGAATACATGCATACATACAGCAGTGCATTTTAACGACCAATGAGAATTAAGGTATGCTTGTTTTGATTAACTACCAGGCTCAATGGGTGAATAGTGTGCTGATGATATTTATTGTGAGATACGAAGTAAGTATGTATAAATAGCGTTCGTTGGATATTTGGTTAGGTTGGGGGGTAGGGGTGGTTTTCTGTGCACATGAACGAAAGGACATGGCGATGAAATTGCTCAGTAGCGATTTAGTTGTTATGGAGACACGACAGGAACAAGTTTGTTTTAATTGCGATGGATAATTATTGCAGTGACGCTTGTCGTTAACATAATCTGACGGTGTAGTTGAGACGTTTGTTGTTGGCATGTATGACATTTGTCAATGGTATATGTGTAACATGTGCAGTCTTTGTCGTCAAGGGGCGCTGTGCTCGCAAACTGACGCCGGTGTGTTCCTACCAAAGGACGGCCGTTTTTTTTAACCAAAGACAGACGAACAATAGTGGACAAAGCTTCAAAGGTGTTTTTGTGTTTTCGTGTACGTAACAGCAGCTGGCACCTGTTGTGTACGTAACAGCAGCTGGCACCTGTTGTGCAGTGTGAGTGTGAGGTTAGTGACATCACTAGGACAGTAATGGTGCCTCAATTTTAAGGAAACATCAAGCCAAGTTAAGACATTTGTTGTCAACAAACATGACATTTGCCAATGGTAAACGTGTAACATTTGTAGTAACTCTTCTGACATTTATATAATTATTGTGACATTTATACAATTATTGTGACATTTAACGGCACAATGTTTTGACATTTTTCGTTCTTATATAGGCCAATGAGTCCCGTTCATGCCCTGTTAGCCTTCAATCTCGTCCATGCCCTGTTAGCCTGCAATCTCGACCATGCCCTGTTAGTTTGCAGTCTCGTCCATGCCCTGTTAGCCTTCAGTCTCATCCATGCCCTGTTAGCCTGCAGTCTCGTCCATGACCTGTTAGTTTGCAGTCTCGTCCATGCCCTTTTAGCCTTCAGTCTCGTCCATGCCCTGTTAGCCTACAGTCTCGTCCATGCCCTGTTATCCTTCAGTGTCGTCCATGACCTCTTAGCCTTCAGTCTCGTCCATGCCCTATTAGCCTTCAGTCTTGTCTATGTCCTGTTAGCCTGCAGTCTCGTCCATGCCCTGTTAGCCTACAGTCTCGTCCACGCGCTGTTAGCCTACAGTCTCGTCCATGCCCTGTTAGCCTACAGTCTCGTTCATGCCCTGTTATCTTCAGTCTCGTCCATGACCTGTTAGTCTTCAGTCTCGTCCATGCCCTGTTAGCCTTCAGTCTTGTCCATGCCCTGTTAGCTTGCAGCCTCGTCCATGCCTTTTAGTTTGCATTCTTGTCCATGCCCTGTTAGCCTTCAGTCTTGTCCATGCCCTGTTTGACTGCAGTCTCGTCCATGCCCTGTTAGCCTGCAGTCTCGTCCATGCCTTGTTAGCCTACAGTCTCGTCCATGTCCTGTTAGCCTTCCGTCTTGTCCATACCCTGTTAGTTTGCAGTCTCGTCCATGCCCTGTTAGCCTTCTGTCTCGTCCATGCCCTGTTAGCCTGCAGTCTCGTCCATGCCCTGTTAGCCTTCAGTCTTGTACATGCCCTGTTAGTCTTCAGTCTTGTCCATGCCCTGTTAGTTTGTAGTCTCGTCCATGCCCTGTTAGCCTTCAGTCTCGTCCATGCCCTGTTAGCCTACAGTCTCGTCCATGCCCTGTTAGCCTTCAGTCTTATCTTATCCATGCCCTGTTAGTTTGCAGTCTCGTCCATGCCCTGTTAGCCTTCTATCTCGTCCATGCCCTGTTAGCCTACAGTCTCATCCATGCCCTGTTAGTTTGCAGTCTCGTCCAAGTTAGTAACTTCTCTATGGAGTTTTATTATTCTTTGGTTTGTTTCGATTCTGCTACACACGATCCTGCAAATCGCAAGTATTTTTGTATTTCCTCGCTGTTTGACCTTATCGTACATGCCACAAAATACCGCCAATATAACTACGATACAAATTTGGTTTGTGGTGAATATTACTGGTTGCGCAGATAACCAGCAAACGCTCAACCCCACAACCCCAAAACTAAATATTATCCAATCAATAATCACCAAATAACAAACCCAAGCATTCAACTGTTACCCAACACCGCAATCTCTCGGCTCGGTGATCACACAACTGAGTAATCACCGAAATCAATAATTATCTAACTCTGTAATCACCCAACTCAGTACTTATCCAACAGAGTAATCATCCAACTCAACAATCATCAAACTCAGTAATCGCCAAACTCAGCAATCATCCAACTAAGCGATTATCAACTCAGCAGTTAACCAACTCAGTAATTTTCCGACTCAGTAATCATCCAACTCCGTAATCATCCAACTCAGCGATTAGCAACTCAGTAATTACCAAAATCAGTAATCATCCAATCAATTAATCACCCAATTCAGTAAAGTAATCATCCAACTCAGTAATCACCCAACTCAGTAGTCACCAAATTCTGTAATCACCATACTTCCTGCAAATTTACGTCCGACCAATACGCAACTTCCCAGTCCCCTAAACGAATTAGTTCCCTTCGTCATCGCTTTGTTCGTCTTATTGATTAGAAACACCATTTACTTATTTTTTAGTAAATCAAAACCATCTTGTCTCTTTCTAAATGATTCGTGACAGCGCAAAGCTGAGGAGAAAATATGATTTGTAACATCAATTTGAACTTTGAAACATCCCAAGGATTACTGCGTGCACTAAGGTGATTGAAAAGAAACTGACACTCTGATTAGGGAGTGTATAATAAACAAGCAACAGTTTTGTTGTTGCGTCATTCTTTGAGTCAGTTCTCCCGTAGGCCTGCCCACTGTCTGGGCTGATTCCTCGCTGTTGCGATGTTTAGTGGACGCCAATAACCGAATTATTACCACTAGCGCTATAGCAGCGCTTTATGGACGCAATTCATCAGCATCGTTATGGAAACCGCTGCACACAAAGGAGATCGCTAGTCGCGCCATATATTACGTCTCTAAGAGATTGATTCTGCCAGCTCGCAAGCCAGTGGTTCGTGGTCGGACCTATTTCACAGTCCACTTTTGTGTTGTCGACCGTGCACGTCCTGTATTAACACTTACATCGACAGCTTCGACAAATTACGATTCGAATAAATCATTTCGATCTTTCACGCTCAGTGAAGTGAATTCAACATTGTTTACGTTTCTGTGGATAATTTAGTTTCTTTGACTTGATGAGGCACATATGTTCGGTCTGACTTGTTCATTATAAGGTCGTTCATACAGGTGATGTGGATGATGGGGGATGGATGGATCACCCATCCACCCTTGAATTAATAACTAAATTGGTTCAAAGCATTTGCAATCGTACAGTTCGACCGAGCAAATAAAATATCACACTGGTCTCAGGGTACCTGACGGAATAATATGGTTTGACGTACGCAAACTCGCACGCGCATGCGTACGTACTTGCGCGCATACACGAGTAGACTAACCGGTGTCGTTTGATGTTTGCGAACGACCATCCGTCCTTTCATAACACATAGGGTCTCAGCTGTGTTTTCCGTAATTGCCTCCTCCAATAAAACGAAATACCCTAATTGCATATATCATTATTGGTGTAATTAGCGTCGTTCAACCTCAGAGAAAAGTAAAAAACATGGTAATTTTAGATTTACGTTACAAAGTAACGTTATACTGATCACAATCATAATATGCGGTCGTAAACGGATTTTCTAATTCGTGCACAGTGGCACTCTTTAATAACATTTGCGTTGTCTGACATGTTCCCGTTTCTCACGGGAATGTTGTCACGTTTCCAGACAACGTCGAAATTGAATCGTCTCGCGACAGTGGTCTGATGTAGCTTCACGACGTTGGCGACTATTAAATCACGCGAGCGGGTTATCGCGGCCAGATAACTTGCTACAAGTTTGCTACGTCACCGCTCGGGGCTTAATAGCTCACATTAGTTTAAATAAATTTCATCACGGAGTTTGCGGAAAATCGTAAATAAGTTTCGCCGGGGACAAATTGTTTTCGTTAGCAATAGTGGCTTTTGTCTAGCTGCGTGTCGTGTCTGTTTTTCTCTAGGCATTAAATCGTCAGTCTGTTGTTATATATCCGTTATTATCTAGGGAAATGGCGCATTGTGACTGTTAATGGACGACGTCGATATTGAGTTTCTGTTCCATTTGTGATCACATTGTGCCGTAGTTAACGTCAGCGTTTGCTGTTAGTTTTTGCGTTGACACTGTCATCTCTCTCACTAGCACGCCTGTCTCGGAATACCACATTTATGTTTATCCACTGACAAATATGTTGATGGAATTGCAAAAAAAAATGATCCCGGGAATGTTTTGACATCAACATTCGTCGTTCAAATTGCATAGTATCAGCTTATCATCTGATAAAAAACGATCCCGGGAATGTTTTGACATCAACATCCGTCATTCAAATTGTATAGTATCAGCTTATCATCTGCACTTTCAGACGTTAAACTTCGAATTTACATATTCACGTATTAATTCGTATATATACATGTCCCGACATGCAATTATTAAAATAAAAAAACATAATATACCATTTAACGTGCAAGTTAACCATGAGAGCAAACGCACAATACTGTGGATCCAAACGAGATCCTTCAAGTGGCGGAAGACTGCAGCCACAAAGCGGCTATTGATCGCAAAAAAACAATTACGGGTATTCAAGATTTATCGGGGTTTTACATTAATATCGAAGACCACAAAGCAGAAATGAATACCACGTGGGTCCTCGTGTCAACTTTCAGGTTTTATCTTACCCAGTAACGAGTCAGGTCTAGAAACAGGCTACTCTCCGGCGCAATGTCATTATCCCATTTGTCAAGGACACGATTACCAATGATTGATACCGGGCCTTGCAGGAATATTGCGCACATCCAATCTGCATCCGTGCTGAAGCATCTCGTGGCCTTTCGAAGTATTAAAGGGCTTTCAATCCGTGTCAATGCCGTGCTGAAACGTCGAAGTCAACGCAGCGTCAAAATCCACGTATGTTTTCATACTGGATTTGTCCGATCGCTCCACATAATACTGCTACATTAGTTACTATTGTCGTAAGTTAAACCCGCTTCTTGGGGTTTGCTTATCCAGCGCATCTTATAGTATAATTGCGATTAATATATTTACTTATGCACCCCTCTGTCTCGCAAGACAACGGTTTGTGCAACTGCAGCGTCCTCTACTCGGCGCAAGTCTGGGCGACGTGGACGGAGATCCCGGGTTGACAAGTCGTCAGGTTCCCCCCGCTTTGCCTCATTAGTGTAGTCCAACGGAATGGAGGGCAGTACATTTAACACCACCTCCACTCCCGATTTTGCGATAGGGCTTACATAATATGTAATATCGATGATGATAACAACTACACACACGGCGTTATAAAGTCGTCCGAAATTTGGTTTTATCCAAAATCGTTCCCATTCTTCGTTTTCGTATTGTATGGTCTTTGTATTGTATGGTCTTTTTATTGTGTGGTCTTTGTATTGTGTGGTCTTTGTATTGTATGGTCTTTGTATTGTATGGTCTTTGTATTGTATAGTATTTGTATTGTATATGGTCTTTGTATTGTATGGTCTTCGTATTGTATGGTCTTTGTATTGTATGGTCTTTGAATCGTATGGTTTTTGTATTGTATGGTCTTGTAATAAAATACTAGCATTTCCTTCTCTGTGTTTTCATTTTCAACAATGTCGTAGGCTAGTAGTGTTTCCGATAATCTGATTGGTTGCATATACATTTGTCCTAAATAACCAAAGTCAACATAATTATAGTACTATACTGATATGAATGCTGGGACATTTTCGCCAGCATGTTAACGTATTCCGTTCATTTCAAGGGCATCACGTACGAGTGACTTTGTTGTTCGTTTGACCTGCTTTGACGTCCCTTCTTCTGGACAATTGTGTTATCGATCGTGCGGAGGTAACCTGCAGACTGTACGGGGTATTGACGAGGATGTTAAGGTGCGCCCGGCAACATTAGTGCAACTCAGGCCTACAAGTTGGACGAGCAGCGTGATGATTCCTCTTTGATTAGATTGAATTGACGGCGCATATTATCAGAACGGGCATCGACTTTGATGGAAATCACTCCAATCGACACGAAAATGTCACATCTCGTTGGCTGCCTACACTACATTAGCCTGACAAGGGGAAAGAGGCCAAGGAACATTGATGGTCGCCAACGAACGTTACACGAATTCGGCGCTGGTCGTAAAACATATAAATTCGCCATTACACGACGGAAGTGACAGTGAACTTACGATTTTCTGCTTAAATGCCCCTGTGCATTGGATATTGGATTTTTGGTATGGCAACACGATTTAGTGTATAATGAATTTCTGATAAAGTGATTTACAAATGGCTTACAAATACACATTTTAATATACGTAGTTTCTCCATTCGCTGTTCTTTTTAGATTCGTACTCGTGTGTAAAATACATTTACACACACCATTATCAATCTGCTAACGTACTTCCAACTTGAAATTGCCAGGTTTAGTGTTTGCCTCAAGTGACGCAACCTGCTGAATATGACCACGTAACGCACCGACTCACCTTCGAGCGAACGCTTCGACTACGTTTATCGTTCCTTGGAAATGTCTTTGAATCAATAAGGCACCAACACAAACCGATGTTGATTACATCTGTCATCGTCATGGCAGGTGACCGCTGATAAAAAAAAATGTATTCGGTCAACCTGCTTCTCCGGACACTCCGCTCAATTTAACTCTATTTATCATCATCGTCGACGTCGCCATCATCGTCACTTTAATTTATTTTCCCTTTTCTTCGTCATTATCGTCATTATTATCGTCGTCGTCATCATCATCATCATCATCATCATCAGCAGCAGCAGCAGCAGCAGCAGCAGCAGCAGCAGCAGCAGCAGCATCGTCACTACGACTATCTCTATCATTGTGATTATATATGTCACTGTAACTATCTCTATCTCTATGAATATCTCTATCACTGTGACTATTTCTATCATTGTGACAATCTATATCTATGTGACTATCTCTATCACTATGACTATCTCTACCACTGTGACTATCTCTACCACTGTGACTATCTCTACCACTGTGATTATCTCTACAACTGTGACTATCTATGTCACTATGACTATCTCTATCGCTATGACTATCTCTATCACTGTGACTATCTCTACCACTGTGACTATCTCTGTCACTGTGACTCTCTCTGTCACTATGACTATCTCTGTCGCTATGACTATCATTTGGCCCTAGCCGCAATGGCCAGCATATAAAGTTTATAAACCAAATAATACATTGGAAGTTAAACGTATTAGGTCAATATATACCTTTATATAATGCCCACAAACGAGAGGACTGCTATTTTATGAGCTGAACTGTCAACGTTTCGCCTTTGGAGGTTTCGTAGATTTGTTGGTTTTACGGCAGCTGATCGTTGAGGCGGAATTAATTATTAAAGATTAGCTCGGGTGCCTGGCCTGGCGTCGTACCCGTGGGATTCGTTCGTCTTTGTCGGGTCGTCTGGCTGAAGTCTTAAGACTCGTAAAACCGCTATCGAATCGGTTTCGCTGGCGAAGCGCGGTATCTTATGTAAAAGACAGATTGAGCTGGTATTAGTTCTGCGACTCTGGTTTGAATAGATGAAATGGGTAGTCAAGCACGTTGTTTATTAGCAATTTAGCGGCAACCCGAACGGTTTCCTTTCGATTAATTCGATAAATGCACCGGTCAGCCAAAATGTACACGTCTGTAGAAGGCTATATGCGAGATTGGTGCCAATTCACGCGTCCAATATCCAAGAATTGCATGACCCTTCTGCGTTGGTGTAGATACCGACCGAGGCGCTCTCTGGCGAGTGGCAGTGACACTAGTGGTGCGATCGTGGTTTCACGTCCAAGATACGCGAGGTAATGTGGGCTCCATCTCAGTGGCACTCTCATAAAATCTTTATCTTGGTGAAAGTGACCCCTGCTATTTCTTTAAATGAACGTCTGTACCGATCCAAACAGTCGATTTAGCGTCAACGAGAATGAAAGAGGAAAGCTAGCGTGACGTCGTCATAAAGAGACGTTGGGTAAATGGTTAATGGATGGATGGTTGGATGGAGAGTGGTAGAGAGAGAAGAGGGGGGAGGGAGGGAAAGGGTGAGAGAGGAGGGAGAGAGAGGGGGAGCGAGAGGAGGGAGGGAGGGGAGGGAGAGAGAAAGAGAGAGGGAGAGAGAGTGGGGGAAGAGAGGGGGGGGAGAGAGGGGGAGAGAAAGAGAAAGGGGAGGGAAAGAGAGAGACAGAGAGAGAGAGAGGGGGGAGAGAAAGAGGGAAAGAGAGACAGGGGAGAGAGAGGGAGAGAGAGGGAGAGAGAGGGGAGAGAGAGAGAGGGGGGGAGAGAGACAGAGAGCATAAGAACGAGACGATCGATGGTGTTGTGTTATTAAACGGGACTCGCGCAAAAGACGGTCGTTTGTTGGTTGGTGGCGACTCGTGGGGACATCTATCAGCGCGGCGGGTGACGATTATCAGTTCCAGTGTTAATATCAGCTCGCGATTGGCGTGTGCCCTGGCTGGCGACACGCAGACACGCAGCGGCAGCCAGCTTGCGCCCGTGTCGTTGCATGACGCTGTAGCAACGGTGATGTCACACGGCTCGGCGTAAACTTGAAATAACGCTAATAATTGCGGCGACATTGTCGAGCATGCCAAGGAGACATACGAACGTACCTCGACCAACATCTCCAGTCGACGCGTCGCTCGGCTGCCGGGCGAACCAAACCCTCGGCTGACGTGGACACCGACGGCGATATCCTTATTAAGACCTAATGAATTTTGCATAATCCTGTTTCGGTAACAAAAGCGGCGCTGGTACGGTGCCGAGTCGCGTTCAAGAGCGACTCTCATCATGACTTGGACACCGGTGGGAGTTTGGATAGCTGTCATCGAGTAGGCGACGGTAACATCGGGGACTCGACCGCTTCGAGCCTTATAACCGCGGGTCAAACCGCTCAAAGGCACGGACGAATGCAGGACGTCGACATGAACGCCAAGATCACAGATACGGTTGACTCTGAACCGGAAGCCTGGACAAAGCCGTGGAAGGTAGGTGGTGGTCAACGTCAGACACGAGTGTCCACACGGGCGTGGACATCGTTTCCCTTTCTTCGCGGGTCGGGTAGAAGGGGATATGTTGAACATTAGCGAATCACACCTTGTTTTTGCGTCGGATTCGTGTAAACCCTGACTAACAGGTGTGTCCGGGTAATGTGTGGATAACGTTACATATCTATGTGACAATCAACCAGTGACACGACGTTAAACATCACACTACACAATACCCGCCGTAGGCGAGGGGCGTGTGGCGGGCAATTTGACGTTCATTAGCAGCCATCTTACACAGTCGTCAGTATAAGATTACACGCAACCTGCTTAAGACGCACCCGTCGATCTTGTTCGTATTAACTCAATTGTGGATCATGTTCATATTAACTCAATTGTGGATCATGTTCACATTAACTGAATTGCCAATGCGGGAGGTTGTTCTCATGCGTAAAATCGGCTTATATTCACAACAATAAGTCATTAATCCTACATTTATGAAACCATCGTGTCATTAGTGTCGTGTTCGGTGATACGACGTTTCGCTTAACACTTAATTTCTGTTGGCGTCACCTCTAGTCGCTTCTAGTCACCTATAGTCGCCTCTAGTACACGAAGCGATTTTTGTTTTCCATTTCTGGGACATTGTAGTGTTGAACATCTGAGTAGAAGGAGCTGGTGTCGTCCCACATGGCTGAGTGTTCACAACATAAAAACAACTTACCTGGCTGGGTGTGTACAGAGTAAAGATAGCCTGGCTGAATGTTAACAATGTAGAAACATCTACTTGGCTATGTGTATACAACAAAAATACAACCTACTTGTAAACTGTCTACCGTCACAACTGCCTCTTGCGTGCACATACCTGGGCCTACGCTTTAGTTTGCAAGGATAAACAAATATTAACCATAATATATGTGTAATATATGTATATACGTGTAATTCTTTTTCCTAAGTGATCCGATGATAGGATAGTCGTATAGAGAGATTGATACAGAGAAATGTATACAGACACACAGAAATAGAGAGGGGTGGTGGAGAAATTGAGAGAGACTGAGAGAGAGAAAGAGATACAGAGGAGAAGAGAGAGAGAAGGGGAGACAATAAGAGGGAGGAGAGAGAAGAGAGACGAGAGACGAAAGAAGGGAGAAAGAGAGAGAGAGAGAGAGAGAGAGAGAGAGAAGAGAGACGAGAGAAGAGAGACGAGAGACGAGAGACGAGAGAGAGAGAGAAGAGAGAGACGAGAGAAGAGAGACGAGAGACGAGAGAGAGAGAGAGAGGAGAGAGAGGAGAGAGAGAAGAGAGGTCAGACAAGAGATGACATAGTTAGGAGAGGGAAGATAAGAGAAAAAGGAGAGATTACAATACATGACAACTTTAATCGCTAAAGAGCTTTTTACGATTATTAGTTTGGCGAGTCGGTGATAACTTGTAACGCAACATGACGTAGCGATGAAAGAGACGATTAGTTTTACTGTGGGTGCCTAACAAAAATGCACTTAGCAAAGTAATTAGTTTATGATGTTATATTGTGTTGGAACGCGTAAACTTTCACGGCAGTAAATTTGTGTTAATCCCTGATGTGGTCGAAAGCTCGCCTACATCACTGCCATTAAAAATATTCTATAGCCCGGTCTGGCGCAAAATATTACTTAATGGGTCTGACTTTTTGCAATTTCGCTTCGACCGTAAACTAACACTGTGTATTGTGCATTCCGAATGCTTAATGCGAACTTTATACCAAACATTCGTCATCGTCATTTCGCGTCACTCGCTGAAATAAAACCAGGCGATAAATAGCTTTCGCCAATATAATAATGTGACTATAAAATATTTAAAACGCAATCAACAAATGACGTTTTTACATTGATGCAAACGAAGCCGTTTACCTCGCATGTTAAACAGGAAGGAAATTCATTTTATCACTGCGTTGGTCTAATTATAGAAAATTGCATTTCTGCTCTGCAAACGAAAGTGCTATTCTTATTCGAAGGCCAAATAACCAGATTATTGCGCGCGATCGATCGAAAACATCGTTCAATCCTGTGGGTAAAACAACAAAGGTTGGCTGAGACGTTGCCAGATGACGTGACAAGCTGCGGATATCGCAAATCACGTCTAATTAGCCAAACGTGAAAAGCGACGTAACATGTTGTTATTTTTTAGCGACGCCAACAGTTTGCGTAACTCAGTACGAGTACGTTCTGCGTATCATATGTCGTAAGCATTCCAAATCAAAACACGCACAACCACAAATAAACATATAATACATATGTCTTGGTCTTGTCTAAACATATGCCTTGAAAGACCAGTCAGTTACCAATATTCAGCAACTGACAACTGCAAAGTAGAGAATTGTGCGGAGAGCCATGATCGCGAACGTCACCAAACATGTAATGGAAAAAAAGAAACATGTTACATAGTTTTGTCTGCCAGCCCATTTAAACACTTTCGGTTTTGTCATCATGAGCCTCCAACTGAAATACAAATTTATCTGTGAACTAATTGCTCTTTTAAAGCTTAAACTATGGAAAATAATACACGTTTGAAGGGTGTACAGTGCGCGGTGAGCTTCAGATTCTAGTCTAGCAGTGATCACAATAATGAACACATATTAGCACTATGTATTGCTCATTAATTAGTGACTAATGTTATCGCGAGTATCGCGGGTGGGATACTGATTAATTGTTGGAATAACATTACGGTGTTATGCTTAGTTCTCACGTGTTTTCACGACAGTAAGAATCAGTGGCAATTACGAGTCTTTCTTGAAAAGCTGCTGCTTCTGTGCAGACGCTAATGACGACATCGCCGCACGAGACGGGGGTCTGTTGGCGCTGAACGCTCTCTCCTCTCTCTCTCTCTCTCTCTCTCTCCTCTCTCTCTCTCTCTCAGCCTCTCTCTCTCTCTCTCTCTCTCTCTCTCTCTCTCTCTCTCTCTCTCTCTCTCTCTCTCTCTCTCTCTCTCTCTCTCTCTCATCCTCCCTCTCTCTCTCTCTCTCTCTCTCTCTCTCTCTCTCTCTCTCTCTCTCTCTCTCTCTCTCTCTCTCTCTCTCTCTCTCTCTCTCTCTCTCTGTCTCTCTCTCTCTCTCTCTCTCTCTCTCTCTCTCTCTCTCTCTCTCTCTCTCTCTCTCTCTCTCTCTCTCTCTCTCTCTCTCTCTCTCTCTCTCTCTCTCTCTCTCTCTCTCTCTCTCTCTCCGACAGTTCTTTAAGCATCCTTATAACACTTACGTTTGTGCATGTGGAGCCGCACTTCACCAAGTACCTGTAGCTCATGTCCGTTCGTCACTAGCACATCGGTGTGCGCGCGTCACTCGCACACGCACACACACGCGCGCGCGCAAGAACGCACGCGCGCACACATCCACACACACACACACGCACACACACACGCACGCACGCACGCGCACGCACGCACGCACGCACGCACACACACACACAAACAGTCCCCTCGCTCTCTGACCTTTGACTTTAGGGGTGTCTATAATGATCGTTTATTTAACAATGCGTGCGTTGAGTATGCATGTGCGCGTGCGCGTGTGCATGTGTGTGCGTGCATAGAATAGAAGTTTCTAGAAGTCATTGCAAGTCTAGTTGTTGGTGTTGGTAAACAAGGTATTGCTCACGACAAATCTCCTGATGTCCCAACGACTCGGCTCCGCTAGCAAGTCAATTATATCTTTGTCTAGGAGCGTTTCCACGAAATCTGATTATCCTTGCGTCATTTGAGGGTCCCGGCTCACTGGCCTACGTTTTATCGCTGTTCGTAAACAATCCCTGTCAATAATGCAGCACAATAAATTGTTATTATTGTGAGAGTTGACATTCTTATTGCAATAACGCCTGGTCGTAAAGCATTTACGGATGTGACTATTGAATATGAAGGTTTGAATGCGTTCACACGGAGCTGTGTACTTTAGATTAGTCAACTAAATTAGCCAGTTCGTGACATCAGTCGTTACCTGGTGATTAATGACAATATTATGTATGCATGTGCTCTAATGACGACGGGCAGTGTCGCCGCGCATGAGACGGGCGCTGAACGTCGGGTCTGTTGGCGCTGAACGCATTGTCTTCGGTGCTGAACGCCGGATCTGTTGACGCTTAATGCCGGATCTGATGGCGCTGAACGCCGGGTCTGTTGGCTTGCCAGCATATATGGATTCACGTAACTATGTGTTCATGGATTACATGTTCACATGCATGGGGAAGCATGTTTGACTGTATGTTTATCTAGGAATAATGGCTGCTTAAAACTGGCGCAAACACATTTTGTTTGTGCAGTTGATTCGCATCGACCAGTTCACTGTCACATCTCCCACAATTACGTTAGTGACGCCAGATTTAACCATATTGTGTGATCATCAAGGTAATAACACAATGTTGTATCGGGTGATTCAGTCGGAAGTTATAGAATGTACTTGACCGGAATATATGCGTTCCTCCTCCCTCCTCACTGGAACAACATATGTGTCTAAGTGACAGATTTTTAAAACATATTTTTAAGATATATATATATATATATATATATATATATATATATATATATATATATATATATATATATATATATATATATATATATATATATATTTGTCTGCTAAGGTCTCAGCCTGACTCGGCCGACTGGTGACGATAATGTGCGTATAATGATCATGAACCGTACAGTCCATCTTCTAGACCCCCTACAATTTGCGTATCGGCCTGGGAGAGGAGTGGAGGACGCAGCCGCTACTTTGCTAAACCTTGTACATTGTCATCTTGAGAAGACCAACATTCGTGCCTTGATCTGAGTTCTGCTTTTAATACTCTGCAGCCTCACCTGCTTTTTTCAAAATATGATTTCTGAGTTTAAACTTGAGTCTGACTTGGCCCTATGGGTGCTTGAATTTTTGGTGGGAAGACCCCAGCAGGTTCGGTGAATGACGCCATGTCTAGTGTGAAGGTTGTGTCCACTTGTACACCCCAAGGATGTGTCTTGTCTCCCCTGTTGTACATCTTGTATACTAATGACTGCAGGACCCATCCAAATAGGTTTCTTAGTAAATTCTCAGATGACACAGCTTTACTCAGTTTAATGAAGATACTGGCCACGGTCCCGTTGTAGAGGACTTTGTTGATGGGTGTGATACATCGTGTCTGTGCCTGAATGCAACAAAAACCAAAGATGTGTGTACTGACTGTAGGAAATACCCCCCCCCCATCACAGACTGACACTGTCATCCACGAAGATAAGGTGGCGGTAGTTGACGAATACAAAATAATACCTCGGTACGATTATTGACAGCAGACTGAGGTGGAGCCGTCACTGTAGCACTACGTATAACAAGTGCCAGCAGCGTCTATTCTGTCTAAGGAAGCTTCGTAGAAAACGGCTATCGTTTATTCTTATGTCTGTTCGTCTGTTAAATGACTCCCTCTCTCCAACGCTGCTTCTGAACCAGTCTTCAGTGCTTGTAGCTATACTACTGATATTTATTATAAGGTTGTCCGTGTGTGCGGGCGCGAATGCATGTGTGTGTGCGTGTTCTTTAGCAGTGTTTATATGTTGTTATTTACTACATTCCACTATGATGCCATTTTATCTATGAACGCTGCACACAAATTTCCCTTCATGGGAAAATGAAGTATTGTTGTATAATGTGTGAGGTAGCTTAACGGTAATCGTGAAAAAACAACACTATTTTTGTAGATCAACTATATTAACTATGCAAATAACAATCATGCATATAATTTAAGACAGTGATAGCACATGTCACCGGCACAAATGCTCGCATGCCGAATGTACCATTCAATTGACATTGGATCGCGTTCGTTTCAAGTTAGGGTCCGAGTGATGTTCAGTATGGTCGCTAGGCGTCGCCGCAGTGTTGTTTGGTACCGTATTCACTGTACGATTGGTTGCAAATTGCAAACTTTCTTATTTAACGGTTTCAAAACAGTATTATAGAGCTGTAGCCAGATGATGCTCTTAGTCAATTAGGATCGATTAAAATGTTTTAAATTATGCATATGCAAAATACTTAGTCACCGCTGATAAATGTTATAAAAATAACCGGAACTGACATTTTCGAAAGCCGCCATATATGTTCAGTGTTCATAGTCCTCATTAACCGCTGATGCACACGTTTATGCACAATGTGTGTGTGTGTGTGTGTGTGTGTGTGTGTGTGTGTGTGTGTGTGTGTGTGTGTGTGTGTGTATATATATATATATATATATATATATATATATATATATATATATATATATATATATATATATATATATATATATATATATATATATATATATATATATATATATATATATATATATATATATATATATATATATATATATATATATATATATATATATATATATATATATATATATATATATATATATATATATAAAATTTTAACTACGACACGTCAGCTCTAGTATCAACTACGACGTGCTAGCTCTAGAATCCACTACGACACGGGCACTGGCTGACAGTGCTAAGTGCTAAGTGCTGCCAGTTGAGTCTTCCTCTGTAGAAGTAAGGTGACTCAAGTGAGACTGTCCACAGTCATACACCAGTTTATGTATAATCTGGTGCCAGCAGTTAGACTAAAAATTACAAAGGGGATTGTGGGCTTGTTGTATTGGAATGTGCTAACCATCTCAACAACCAGTAGTCTAAGAGCAGAATATAAATTGCAAAACTTCTAATATAAATAAATAAATTACAAGTTGCAACACTGCCTTTGTGCATCAAAAGAAGACAAACTGAACTGATGTATCAGTATGTAACTTGGTCTCGTGGTCTTTATTCAAGACAAGAACAAAAACTTTATTCAAATTGACACATATCCCCTTTGCTTTAATTGGGACTAATCTTCTCACCTCTACCCCTTCCAGTGATGTAATGTTTATTCACTGGCATACTACAAAAATATTGGTTTAATTTGTGTTTTATGAATGATTAATTACAGTTAAGAAGGGACTCCAAGCAAACTTATTTTATGAGTCATACCGCATATGTATGTTTGTAAAACGGAGGGGTTCATAACAGTATCATAAAAAATGTACTCGTACTCGTGAGATTTTACTCATACTCGTACTAGTACTCAGCTTTGAGCAATGTACTCGTATTCATCCATCACCAATGTACTTATACTCGTTATCATCCATCACCAATGTACTCGTACTCGTATTCATCAATCACCAATGTACTTATACTCGTATTCATCCATCACCAATGTACTCGTACTCGTATTCATCAATCACCAATGTACTCATACTCGTATTCATCAATCACCAATGTACTTATACTCGTTATCATCCATCACCAATGTATTCGTACTCGTATTCATCAATCACCAATGTACTCGTCCTCGTATTCATCCATCACCAATGTACTCGTACTCGTATTCATCCATCACCAATGTACTCGTACTCATATTCATCCATCACCAATGTACTCATTTCCGTACTCGTCCATCACCAATGTACTCATACCCGTATTCATCCATCACCAATGTACTCGTACTCGTATTCATCCATCACCAATGTACTCATTTCCGTACTCGTCCATCACCAATGTACTCATACCCGTATTCATCCATCACCAATGTACTCGTACTCGTATTCATCCATCACCAATATTCTCGTACTCGTACTCATCCATCACCAATGTACTCGTACTCGTACTCATTCATCACCAATGTACTCTTACTAGTACTCATCCATCACCAATGTACTCGTACTCGTACTTATCCATCACCAATGTACTCGTACTCGTATTCATCCATCACCAATGTACTTATACTCCTATTCATCAATCACCAATGTATTCGTACTAGTACTCATCCATCACCAATGTACTCGTACTCGTACTTATCCATCACCAATGTACTCGTACTCCTATTCATCAATCACCAATGTATTCGTACTCGTACTTCTACTCATGAAAATGTACTCGGCCCCAGCTCTGGCTCTTTACAATAGTCTAAAAATTGATATCATACATACAATTAAACAGTTAAAAATCCAAATACAATTTAAATTTAAGGGCATTACAACTAAGGCGTATACATGGAATTAAATAATTTAAATAATATATTTAATTAAGAGCAGTACAATTATAAGTATCAAATGAGATCAAAATAATAAAATGATAAATTAAATAAATAAAAATATACATGGAATTAAATAAACAAAATAATAATAATAATAAATATGGAATGACATTCAAGCCAGTAAACATATCGTTGTATCATGTATATTCCTGTCGAAAAACGAAGGTCTTTAACTGCCGTTGAAAACTTGCGCAGCTGTCAGAGTTTGTAATGTTAGCTGGTAAACCCTTCCACAGAGTCGTCGCTACTTTGGTGAACGTGCGATCACCGAATGTGGCTGTTCTTACTGTGTGCCGCGTTGCAGAACTGCACAAATTCAGAACTCTTTTATACCATATGCTTTAAGACACTGGCAGTAATTATGAACTCATTTATAAATTAGTTACTTTTTACATAATAGTAGTAGGCCATATAATTTATTTTACTATAGTATTGCCTGTTTTAAGTTTTAATTTATGATTATGTCCTTCATATTTACCTTGTTTATTTACAAACATAACTTTAAACATGATGTACATGCACCTTTTAAGTTTGTTATATTTCAAGTCATATTTTTGTCTTAATTAATTTACTATCATTGGTTGTTTTACTGTGCCAATTGTATAATTCAACTGCTATAGTTGCCGTTTTAATAACATTATTATTATTACTACTAGGCACAGTCAATGAGACGGTAGATTCAGATCATAGTGAACGTGTTAGTCTGTATATGGACAGCCGACCACCCAAGTATTCCGGTGTTTGCTGGTGGATAGCACAGAAGGTGTGCGACAGGATCTTATATTGTATTCGGCGATGGACTGGAAGCCAGTGTAGCTCGTTCAGAGCGGGAGTGATGTGCGAGCGGCGACTGGTTCTTGTGATTATGCGCGCGCATGCATTCTACAGACGCTGCATTTGCGCAAGTCGATTCACGGGCAGGCCATGCAGTAAAGAGTTGCAATAATCAAGTCTTGATTTACGAGAGCACGTACAAGTGTTTTCGCTGCATCACGAGACAGGTATCGACGGATTTTCCCGATATTCCTGGGGTTGTAATATCCAGTTCGGCATACGGAGTTCACATGTTAGGTCATACTTAGATGTTGATCGTGTGTAACCCAGAGATCACGAACGGAGGAAGATTGTAGTAGTTATTGATCGTATGTAACCCAGAGATCACGAAAGGAGGAAGATTGTAGTAGTTGTTGATCGTATGTAACCCAGAGATCACGAACGGAGGAAGATTGTAGTAGTTGTTGATCGTATGTAACCCAGAGATCACGAAAGGAGGAAGATTGTAGTAGTTGTTGATCGTATGTAACCCAGAGATCACGAACGGAGGAAGATTGTAGTAGTTGTTGATCGTATGTAACCCAAAGATCACGAACGGAGGAAGATTGTAGTAGTTGTTCTCCGAACGATTTCAGTCTATGTTTGGATGTGAACAAGATCACTTCCGTCTTCTCATCATTAAATTTAAGTATGTTTTTCGTAAGCCAAGTACGAACATAATTGATGCAGTGGTTCAAACGGGCGACTGCTGTTAATGGCACTTACCGGTTCATTGTTCTTGAGATATAACTGGGTGTCATCTAGTTGATAATGCCTGATGACGTCTCCAAGTGGTCGTGTATATAGATAGAAGATAGTTTCGGGCCTAGCATTGATATCTGTGGAACGCCATATTCAAGTATGACATCGGCCGAGGCATCTCCAATGACTTGTTGGTTTCGCTCTCGCAGGTAACATGCCATCCATCTCAGGGCATCACCGGAGATGCCATGTGTGAGTTCCAGACGCTCGATAAGGATGGAGTGATCGATAGTGTCGAACGCCGCCGAGAGATCTGAAAGAACAATTGTCGAAACTCGACCATTGTCAAGTGCTTGGAGGATATCGCTTTGTATTTTGATGAGTGCTGTTTCAGTTGAATGTTGCCTCCTGTAGGCAGACTGCGATGGTTCGTGCAGATTGTTTCGCAGATGTTGTTCAAGGCGGGTGTCAAAGACCTTTTCGATTATTTTGTAGACGAATGGTACAATTACTGGTCTGTAATTGTTTAGTATGTCAGGATCAAGATATGGTTTCTTCAGGCGTCACCTGACGAGGGCACGCTTCAGCTCGACAGTCACGTGTGATGTTTCGAAAGACCTATTCACAATGACAACTATTATCGGTGCTAGTTCAAGAGCGCACGACTTCAGCAGCCAAGTTGGAATAGGGTATAGGTTGCATTTGTGCAGATTTTATTTTTGCATGCAGATTTTTCAGGCGAAGATTTGATGAAGCCTATGATTTCTTCGTTCGCTGTAGGGGCGAACGAATCAAGTGTCATTAGGACATCGTCATCCAACGACGTCACGAGATACGACGTGTCACCGGGACACAGATAGTCGCGAATCGGTGATACCTTTGTAGTGAAAAAATCTGAAAAGTCAATGGCGAGACATCTGCCGTGTGGTCGGGCGACACGCAGCCTCCATTGTTTCCCAGCAGCGTGTTCACAGTCTGAAGCATCGCCTTAGTGTAACGTCGACACTGCTCGATTTGACTCTCGTAGCACTCGGTTTTGGCGGCACGTAATGACTTGTTGACTACGACGCAAAAGTCCCAATATAGTTGGTGATGCACCTCTAGTTTCATTGAGCGCAAACGACGTTCCAACTGCCGTCGATTGTACCTGGCATCGTGAAGTTTGTCGGAGTACCATGGAACGTGTGGTCGACGTGTGATTGTTCGATTCAACAGTGGCGCTTGGAGATTGACGATATCATTCAACGAACTGTTATACTTGGTGATTAGCTCATGGAGAGGTGCCTAAACGTCAAGTAGGTTATTGTTTTAACGAATGCATTCTTTGATCACACGTAGCTTTCGAAATGTCACGATCTTTCGATTTGGACTTTGTTTCGACATAATGATCACCAGATATATTGCCAGTCTTATCACATTAAGCCGGATCGGGCACTTCTAGGTTGTTGATGACGTCACCAGAGCCTTTTTTATCACAACGTCAAGAGTGCGTCCCTTTTGGTGGGTGGGTTCATTCACGTGCTGTCTGAGTCCGCAGGTGGAGAGCGAATCTTTGAACCTGCGAGCGTCTGTGTTGGAGTCCGAGTAGAGATGAAAGTTTATATCTCCAACGATGACGCTGTCGGTATGATCAATAGCCACGTTTTCGACAAAAAATATCCACTTCCGGAAAAAAGACTTGTTTTGAGCCCGTTCTGAGTGGACGTCGGCCGTAGTGCCCTGCGCGGGCCGGGCTTTGGGCCGGGCTTTGGGCCGGGCTTTGGGCCGGGCCTGGGCCTACATACTGCGGGCCCGGGCCGGGCCTGGGCTGAAAACAATTTAAACACAACGGGCTTGGGCCGGGCCTGGACCTAGTTTGAGCGGGCCGGGCCGGGCCTGGGCTGGGCATGGACACAATAAAAATATTCATAAAAAACACCGATTATTACTTTATTTTTTAATAAAAACTGGTTATAAATTGTAATTCCGGTTAATGAATGCTTAAAATTATTTCTTTAGTATTATATTGTTGCAAATTGAGACCTTGCATGGAATCTAATGGCCCCATAAGTTCACTTGGCTGGAAGTAGCCATCAACTTATCACCCTTTGCCCCTACCAGTGGACATTCTATTGTCTAGGTCTTCCCTCCAAACATTGCCCACCTGAATGACCTGCCCACTGCCAAGTGCCCACTAGGCCACTAGCCCACTACCCAGTACCCAACCCAGTTGGTAACTGATATTTCTCCCCAGTCTTAATTCATTCACACTTGTACTAATTCACACAAGTCTGAACCTGTCTGTCTCAGGCTAGAGACTGCAGGCCTGCTGGAAATGCCACTGGGCGTCAGTGCCAGTGGGTAACATTTAATTGAAATATCATATTAAATTATGTTAACTTAGTTGAGCTAATTCAATTAACAATGTAAATTGGTGTTATGGCTTGCATATGGGTTAAGTTAGGGTTAGATAAGCAAATCTCCTACCCTAACCATAAGCCAATACATTAAAGCGAAATATATTTTTTATCATATTTAATAGTAATGACATTAAGAAGTTGTTCTTTGTTTTTCTTCAGGATATTCGTAAGTTTGAAGAAGTTGGTGGTGCTGGATTTTTAGAACTCATCCAGCACACTATGGAACATCAGCATAAGAGTAGTACTCAACTAAGAGCTAAGGATATTATGCCCCATCTCATATATGTATATATGTTTTTTTATTTAATAAAACAATAAGTCTGTTTTACAGTTTATTTGTTTTTCGTCTTTGTTATAAGATTATACCTTTTAACTTCTCTAAACTTAGCGTGCCGCGGGCTTGCGTGCCGCGGGCTTACTCATCTTTAGCCCGCGGGTATGGGCCGGCCTGAGCCTGAAATTTGCGGGCCGGGTAGGGCCGGGCCTGGGCCAAACATTCACGGTCTGGGTCGGGCCTGGGTCGGGCCTGGGCCTAAATTCTAGTTTGCGGGCCTGGGCCGGGCCCGACTTGAAAAATTATTGCGGGCCTGGTCCGGGCCTGGACTCTAACTGCTAATTGCGGGTCGGGCTTGGGATAAAATTCTAGGCCCGCGCAGGGCACTAGTCAGCGGACGGTACAAGACAATAAAACAAATTGTTGCACCTTCAGTCAATGTACTCGAAATGTGATGTGTCAGTGTACTGGATGATGATATTGTCAGTGACAGTCCGGTTTTAAATATAATTCCACGCCACCACCTGTTCTGCCGCTGTTTCGTGGGACGTGACGGAATTCATACTCCGTGGGTACCATCTCTCTTCAGTGATCGAGTGTTCAGGTAGCACACACTGATGTTGTGGCATTTATTGCGGACCGACCGTGTGTTGGTGAGTGCAAATTTAGCATTCGTTGCGTCACCGTTTGCTGTGGCGGTCAGTTCGGCCAGGTTGTTATTGTTCACACGAGTTTGTTTACTGACCTTATGGCGGTCAGTTCGGCCAGGTTGTTATTGTTCGCACGAGTTTGTTTACTGACCTTATGGCAACTAACACAGTGTTCACGCCTGAAGACGGACAGCGCCGCTGGAATGCGTCTCCGTAGCATTGTTACGCCTTGATGACTTCTTCTGTTTGGTTGCACTCCAGAGATGCCATTCGTTGTCAGCACATTTCACAGTGGCCTGCTGACCGGCTTTCCTAGTACACTGCCGGCCAGTCTATACATTGTCATGGCTGAATACTGCATTATTTAATCCAAGAACGTTCTGCTTGACGGTCTGTAGAACAGGCTGACCAAACCAGGCTTAGGTAAAGTCACAACAAATCATCATAATTATAAAATCTCTCTCTCTCTCTCTCTTTCTCTCTCTCTCCCTCCCTCCCTCCCTCCCTCCCTCCCTCCCTCCCTCTCTCTCTCTCTCTCTCTCTCTCTCTATCTATCTCTCTCTCCTCTCTCTCTCTCTCCCTCCCTCTCTCCCTCTCTCCCTCCCTCCCTCCCTCCCTCCCTCCTTCCCTCCCTCCCTATCCCTCCCTCCCTCCCTGCCTCCCTCCCTCTCTCTCTCTCTCCTCCCTCCCTGCCTCCCTCCCCCTCCCTCCCTCCCTCCCTCCCTCCCTCCCTCCCCCTCCTCCTCCCTCCCTCCCTCCCCCTCCCTCCCTCCCCCTCCATCCCCCCCCTCTCTCTCTCTCTCTCTCTCTATCTCTCTCCCTCTCTCTCACTGGATAGAGCAGTGGTCCGTATCGTTCCACCCACACATGTGTTCCGTCCTGAGTGCTACGCGCAAACGGCAGACAACAAAAGCTTCATTCCAATTGCGCGAACATACCCACACAAACGTTGACAAGGAATCACTATCACAAGCGACAACACATGGCGCTCTCATATCAGTGACACAGCAAACAAAGCAAACAAGACCCTGGGTGTTCATAGACGGAACATCAAAATAGGAAATAGGAAAATCAAAGAACCAGTATATAAAGCCCTGGTAAGACCTGTCCTGGAATACACATGCTCAGCCTGGGATCCACACACCACCAAAGGTGTGACTGCCCTCGAGAAGATCCAGATGAGAGCAGCACGTTGGGTCACCAACAGACACCGTCACACTTCCTCCGTAGAATCTATGCAAGACACACTAAACTGACCAACCCTCCAAACCCGTAGAAAGAAGAGGTATCTGCGACCACACTGGACTCTTTTGAGTCCAGGCTTCAGCGCCACCTCTGAATTCTATAAACACCCTTCCCATCCCCTTCCCTCCCTTTCTACATCCCCTAACCCCACTAAATCGCACTACAACATTTCTTCTCTCTTTCCTGCTGCCAAAGATTGCCCCCAAAATGACAAAATCTTCAACCAAATGAAGGTGGTCATTACATAGAGGAAGCTTCTGCCAAACGCTGCACCACACCCCGGCAAAATCTGATGATTTGAGGAGAGTCAGGACTCCATAAGTCAGGAAATGATGCCAGCAAGGTATGGTAGAGCGAAGTCGGTTTGTCATTCTGTAGAAGATGCGTACTGCTTTGGGTTCAACATTTCATGTTGTGGTTGGGTTAGATAAAATTATTATTATAACGCAAATAGATCCGAAAGCTGAGAGTCGTTTGATGAGAAAAGTGCTCGCTGGCTAGTGATAATGACGCCGCCGGTGCGCCGACATTTCCGGGTGAAGACTCTTTGAGTTCTCCAACACGTGCTATTTTTGTAACATCACTTACAGCAACAGGCAGCCGACTTACGTAGCGATGCCGGGTTCACCAGGTGAATCAAAGCATGGCGCCGTCCGAACTGCACATAATCACAGCGGACAACCAGTCTGTGTGCAGCATTGGTGGCTACGCACTTGCATCGGTGCCGTGTTCACGTAAACGTGTTTGTGTTACTTAACCAGTGCCGGATTAACCACTGTACAATTGGTGCACCCGTACCAGGCCCCTCACACAAAGGGCCGCCCCCCACAATCTTAATCCATCTATTTAGCCTATTCGCGTCCCGTAAATGGGGCTCCTCTTCTGTACAACATCTGTGCTATAGTAGTGAATGTGACACCACCTCAAAGTGATGAAGTGATGCGGGGCGAACAGGGAGGAGAGAACATCAGAACATATTAGTAAAGCCATCTAACGATTAGTTCTTTGTTAAAATTGACACTTCTGGTGCAGTGACGCCCCATTCATCTAGGACGCCTTACAATGTTTCGAAGTGTCTACGTACATCTGATTAAACTTGTTTTGCTTTGAAAAGTATTGTATTTTATTGCATTAGTTTTAATGCCGTCGTCGACAAAAATCTGTGAATGCGTAAATACTCAAACATTGTTGAATAAACGTTAATGTATCGGGTTACCTCCATAGTCAATACCACGCGTCTTGATCTTCATCTTTCATGCACTCAATAAGGGTCCCCCACAAAACGTATGTACCAGGCGTCCCACACATTGTTAATCTGGCACTTTAAGCAACGCTACGTAGACACGTTACGTAGACACGTTACGTAGACACGTGACGTAGACACGTGACGTAGACACGTTACAAAGCTGCGCAATTCGTGCGTTTCCAGAAGCGAGGTTGACAAAATATGAGTTCGTGATAAATATACTATTATATCCTACGTGTGCCTAACAATAAAACAAGTGTAGACTCGCGATAAGCCATGTCATCTGGAGCTTGCTGCTTTAGACAGCAGTACCGAGTTGATATTTGTGAATGAAAACCATGAAGCCAAGAGTTCTTAGTCAATGGTAAATTAACACAAAACAATTGATGAAAAAGACTGCTCCGTTTTTGGAAGAAGATCTGCACGACAAATCGTCACTAAATATGTATTTAAAACGCCAGTATGCTTTGTCCTAGGATTTTTTGCTTAGAATAGGATTATATATATATATATATATATATATATATATATATATATATATATATATATATATATATATATATATATATATATATATATATATATATATATATATATATATATATATATATATATATATATATATATATATATATATATATATATATATATATATATATATATATATATATATATATATATATATATATATATATATATATATATATATATATATATATATATATATATATATATATATATATATATATATATATATATATATATATATATATATATTATATTACATTACTTATACTTTAACATTTTACATATTAATTGTTATATTGAATATTTAGGACACTAAGTCTACACTTTTATTTTTATTATTACCTCAATTCAGTGTGAAACTCTTTGATTTTAATTATTTACTTTAAAGGTGTTTTATGAAGAATTATTATTATGGTTATGATTATGGGGGATTATGATTATGATTATGATTATAAAATTATTATGATTATAAAAAGATTATGATTATAAAATGATTATGAATGAAATGATTATGATTATGATTGTTATTATTATTATTATTATTATTATTATTATTATTATTATTATTATTATTATCATCATCATTATCATTATTATTATTATTATCATCATTATCATCATTATTTGTGCCGGAGTGCACCAGAACGCACCATTTCCGGCATAGTATTTTTTTAAAATCCTAAATGCACCTTGTACATGTCACTAGAACGTGACCATTCACTGAAGTGCCCCCCCCCCAAGCAACATGGCCGTGTCGTCGTATATGCCTGTCTCCCAGCAACGCCATTTACATAGTGATCTTCCCGGTGCGCGTAAACGAAGAGGCGCCGTCTTGGTTGAGCAGCGAGCGTCAATAAACATGTAGACTCCGTCGCGTGCAGCCTATGCAAACAGTCGGCAAATTGCAACTGGAATAATATAGGTGTCTGTAATGCACATGTTGAGACGGACTAGTTATCCTTGTACCTGCCTGCGTGCGTCTCCAACGGGTGCGGCCTCGCCACGCCCTGCACTCGGTCACGATAGACGTTATTCATCCCGATATAGGAAAATCATTTCACAGTGGCTGGAAGGAGGCGCCACTGTGAAGGTTTGTCAACGACAGAAGACGACATGCACGGTAGCATTACGGCTGCCGTGTTATTGGCGACAATGAGGCGGTTATAATACACGGGGAGTAGTTTAAACATACGCAAGGGAACACATGTACGTGTGAGACGGACTTCGTTACACCCAGTTGGTCTATGAGTGGCAGACACAGGGAACTTGCAGCCGCGCCAAAACATACCAAGTATCCATAGCTCATGCGTACCTGTTCAGGTAAAAACGCAATCATATTGTGTGGATCTGCCGCAATCGTGCCTGTTCAGGCGGAAAGGTTGGCCGGTTCCGAGTTTGTGGCGCAATCAGATCTGTTCAGGTAGAAAGGTTGTGCGTTTATCTGCCTGAAATACATCGTTAAATCCGTATTAACGAAGCTACTGGTCGGCGCCACCGAGGCTTGCTTGGCTAATATAGCCCGCGGACGGACGGCCCGCTGAGTCAGAACCCCCGAGAAGGCGTCGTGACGATGAAGCAGGCGCCATACCGCGTGAGTAGCGATACTTCCTTAGTGTGAAACTACATGCTGGTGTTGAGATGGGGCGGGGGGTTTTCGGAACGATTTATAACGCCAATGCGAGGCGATCAATTTACGACGGGGAGTAGTTACATGGCCAATGGATTGTGTTTTTTATAGCCAATGGATTGTGTTTTATTTTATAAAAACGTTGGGTACGTTTCTGGAAGGTCGTTGCTTCAGACTGGTTCGACGTTCTGAAATTGAAGTGTATGTTATATGTAGATGTTAGTGCCCTGCGCGGGCCGGGCTTTGGGTCCAAGCCCGGCCCGCAGCCCGCGGGCCGGGCCGGGCCGGGCCTCTACATAATTCCGCGGGCCGGGCCGGGCCTGGGCCTACATACTGCGGGCCCGGCCCGGGCCTGGGTTGAAAACAATTTAAACACATCGGGCTTGGGCTGGGCCTGGGCCTAGTGTGAGCGGGCCGGGCCGGGCCTGGGCTGGGCTGGACATAATAAAAATATTCATAAAAACACCGATTATTACTTTATTGTTTAATAAAACCTGATTATAAATTGTAATTCCGTTTAATGAATGCTTAAAATTATTTATTTAGTATTATATAGTTGCAAATTGAGACCTTGCATGGAATCTAATGGCCCCATAAGTTCACTTGGCTGGAAGTAGCCAGCCCCAAATGTTTACTTTAGAAATATTTGCAGAGGCAATCAAGCCATGATTAACCATCAACTTTGATCCTACCAGTGGACATTCTATTGTCTAGGTCTTCCCTCCAAACATTGCCCACCTGAATGACCTGCCCACTGCCAAGTGCCCACTAGGCCACTAGTCCACTACCCAGTACCCAACCCAGTTGGTAATTGGCATTTCTCCCCAGTCCTAATTCATTCACACTTGTACTAATTCACACATGTCTGAACCTGTCTGTCTCAGGCTAGTGACTGCAGGCCTGCTGGAAATGCCACTGGGTATCAGTGCCAGTGGGTGACATTTAATTGAAATATCATATTAAATTATGTTAACTTAGTTGACCTAATTCAATTAACAATGTAAATTGGGGTTATGGCTTGCATATGGGTTAAGTCAGGGTTAGATAAACAAATCTCGTACCCTAACCATAAGCCAATACATTAAAGTCAAATATAACAAATCTTATCATATTTAATAGTCATGACACTAAGAAGTTTTTCTTTATTTTTCTTCAGGATATTCGTCCGTTTGAAGAAGTTGGTGGTGCTGTATTTTTAGAACTCGTCCAGCACACTATGGACAAATAAACTGTTTTACAGTTTATTTGTTTTTCGTCTGTGTTATAATATTATAGGTTTATCTTCTTTAAACTTT
>BSQZ01000005.1:485000-495000 GCA_033239005.1 Lamellibrachia satsuma
TGTTTTTGCACGCGGGTTCGGGGTATGTTGTTGTTGTTAGCATGGTGGGTCACATGTAGTTGTTATGTACGGTTGTTGACCGGGCGACGGTGGCATGTGATAAATGATTGTTCACGCAATAGGAAAATAAACGATAGGTCATATTTACCATAGAATATCATATGGTCATTGCGTTCACAATATCGAGTCAGGTCCCACTGCGGCAACCAAAACAATACGAGGAAAGGTCTGATGACCATTGACTCCGTGAATTATCATAGCTAAACAATGAGCTCACTCTTATTAACGTCAACGATTTTCTGTAATTCCTTAAACGTGTTCTCGCATGGAGTCCTCATAAGACTAATAAAAGAAAAAGGGGGTCGTTTCGTTTTCCGTCTCCGAGTTCGTCTGGTACTGATGACACCCGGTTGCGTTCGCACTGTGCATAATGTGCGATGTTTAAACAATCGGGTCCGCTTCGGCCTTTAGCAGCTATAATCTTATATTGAAGCTGCCATGACCGCAGTTATCGCCGAGAGTACAGGTTGTTTACACGTCTAACTGCTCCGTGAACACGGAGGTCAGTGTCGTTAATGTGCTACATCAAATTTCCCACATGCGTCTAGTGCAAGAGAACGTTGCTAGGGAAAATCTAAAAACACGAGTGCATAACGCAGTGACCACTATCTCACGCGTTGTTTATGTATCTGTTTATCTTGGGTTGTGGGGGGGTTTAGAACTTGATATCACAAGAACAAGATCGCTCGTTTGTTGTTAGGTGTGCATAATGTCAGTGATTTTGATAGAACAAGTCGCACCTCTGATATCGGAACTAACCAGCTGTTAAAGTTAATTATCGCGATCAGTCAACGTGTTTACCGGGTGTTAATATAATTAACATATTTCGTAGAGGACGAACGTAAGACTACGACCTTTTCAAACGTTGTCATTAAAAAATATGTAAACAAACAAATAAATAACCACGCACAAAGACTTGGGTTGAATAATAGCAAGAAGCTATAGAAAATCATATCGCCAAATTGCTGCACAATCTAAATGGAGGTTTTCTGACTATCTATGGAGTATGTTGTAATTAGTAATGTGTGTACATTTCTTAACGAACACCTTTCAGGCGACATTCTGAGTTATCACAAAATTAAAATAGACTGGCCTGGCTCGTATTTTTAAAAGCATACTTTAAGGTTGAAAATACACTATGAGCCCGATAGGTACGGGTGGCACGTTACAATACACTATGAGCCCGATACAGACGGGTGGCACGTTACAATACACTATGAGCCCGATACATACTGGTGGCACGTTACAATACACTATGAGCCCGATACATACGGGTGGCACGTTACAATACACTATGAGCCCGATACAGACGGGTGGCACGTTACAATACACTATGAGCCCGATACATACGGGTGGCACGTTACAATACACTATGAGCCCGATACATACGGGTGGCACGTTACAATACACTATGAGCCCGATACATACGGGTGGCACGTTACAATACACTATGAGCCCGATATATACGGGTGGCACGTTACAATACACTATGAGCCCGATACATACGGGTGGCACGTTACAATACACTATGAGCCCGATACATACGGGTGGCACGTTACAATACACTATGAGCCCGATACATACGGGTGGCACGTTACAATACACTATGAGCCCGATACATACGGATGGCACGTTACAATACACTAGGAGCCCGATACGCACGGATGGCACTTTACAATACACTAGGAGCCCGATACATACGGATGGCACGTTACAATACACTAGGAGCCCGATACGCACGGGTGGCACGTTACAATACACTATGAGCCCGATACGTACGGGTGGCACGTTACAATACACTAGGAGCCCGATACGCACGGATGGCACGTTACAATACACTATGAGCCCGATACGTACGGATGGCACGTTACAATACACTATGAGCCCGATACGGACGGGTGGCACGTTACAATACACTATGAGCCCGATACGTACGGATGGCACGTTACAATACACTATGAGCCCGATACATACGGATGGCACGTTACAATACACTATGAGCCCGATAGGTACGGGTGGCACGTTACAATACACTATGAGCCCGATACGGACGGGTGGCACGTTACAATACACTATGAGCCCGATACGTACGGGTGGCACGTTACAATACCAACAACCTGACAGAAACAAAACAGACTCAGTGCAACTGAATATTGTGGTTTTCTTGATGAAAGTCGAACAATGACAGATGTCGTAAATGTTCGAGCCGCCTGAAACGGCCAGACCTTTCCGTGACCACTGGTGACTGACAGGTGTACTTGTACCTCGGTTCTCGCTGGCCCCTTCGTGACGGTCGTCACGCCCACCGGACCGTCACCAGACCATTTGGCCAATCGCGTCGAGAACCCGATTTCGGTGATCGTAAGAGCGCGTGCAGTGGAACCCCCTCCGGTCATTCCTCCGATTGACAGAGGACTGACATGTCAACCAGCGCGACCGATAAACGCATGTGCAGTTCTATGAAAATCGGGTAACGTAGACTACGCGTGACGTATTAAGTAATGGCGGTATATACAGAACCAATGCAGTCTCAAATAAACGAGCTATTTTGTCAGAAAACGGACTAGTTAGTTTAGGAAACAAAGGCCAAAGTATTTTACATAAGTTGAGTTTGGACGCAAATGGCCTGGCTATGGGGAAGTATAGGAATAGGTGTATACAAATATATTTTCATTTAGTATGGCGCGGCCCATGAAATTAAGATGTGTGTTCAACAAAGTCTTTCTATAGTAAACCACTGGCGTGATATTCTTAATTGTACTTGCAAATGGTTGTGCTTAGTTACTCCTATCGGTGCATAGGCCCAAAACTACGACTTTTGTACCCCTTTCAGTAATATGCACAGTCTATTTGATAAAAGAGAGCATATATGTTTTAATGCGTCGAATTTTGACCATATCAGGTCAACAAAAGTTTAATAGTGCGTCCGATGATTTCATCAAAACAAAGTAACACATTTGCGCAAACGAGTTAACATGTCGAAGGTTTGATGTGTCCAAAATGGTTCTAAACCGAGAAGAGCACAACATTTAATTGACGAGGACCTTTAAAATCATCTTAAATGTGCAACATGCGATAGTATTCCTGGAAAAACTACGCTGAAAGTCTGATTAATAATGACTGAGCGTTGATGGGGTTATTTCAATGATTGGGTGTTCTGCGTGTTGCCGATACACTTACTCGTAAACGAAATGACGCCAAGTATCACAAGAGACTTTACAGGGGTACGTCTGTGTAACGTTAAATCCAATTATTGACAAAAGGTCGTTTGAAAAACACATGTCTAGCATCCTCGCTAAATCAGTACCCTGACGTACGGACAGGAAATTGAAAGTATGGATAGTTCTGATGAGATTCTGAAAGGCGCCACTTCCACCTGAGCGATAATACATAACCTCGAGGTTTACGAATAAACATCAGTGTTTATTGCTGCAGCTCTGACATGAAACTGTGTAAACAACGATAAGTAGGCCACAAATAATGCTGAGTATATTTGACCTTTCCAGCAGTGAACTATAAAATAGATGCAAGATGGTAGTACACTCCGTGTCTTACATCGTATCTGTTGTCAAGGAATAAATGAACATGAAACATTTAGAACAAGCTGAGTGGTTTGTAAATAGGGTTGTTTTTCAAACTACATATTATGCATTACCGAAACGTGAACTTGGATAAACAGTTAGGCGATCTCGCATAAGACAACAAATCAGTGGAACAGTTGTTCTTATGAATTAATGTTAGCATTGTGAATAATATGTCTAAAACAAAACAGATGACACATTTGTACTTTCCATATTCCAATGGCGTCCTTTTCCACTTGCCATTCGGAGTTTCTTCGTCTTTCTGGTGGTTAGTCGGCAACGCAACACGACGCAACACGACACAACGCGACACAACACAACGCAACACAACGCAACACAACGCAACACAACGCAACACAACGCAACACAACGAAACAAAACAAAACACAACGCAACACAACACAACGCAACACAACGCAACACAACGCAACAAAACACAACGCAACACAACACAACGCGACACAACACAACGCAACACGACGCAACACGACACAACACGACACAACACAACGCAACACAGCGCAACACAACGCAACAAAACACAACGCAACACAACACAACGCAACACACCGCAACAAATCACAACGCCACACAACACAATGCGACACAACACAACACAACGCAACAAAACACAACGCAACACAACACAACGCAACACAACGCAACAAAACACAACGTGACACAACACAACGCAACACAACGCAGCACAACACAACGCAACACAACACAACGCAACAAAACACAACGCAAAACAACACAACGCGACACAACACAGCACAGCACAACACAACACAACGGAACAAAACACAACACAACGCAACACAACGCAACACAACACAACACAACACAACGCAACGCAACGCAACACAACGCAACGCAACATAACGCAACAAAACACAACGCAACGCAACACAACACCACGCAACACAACACAACACAACGCAACGCAACACGATGCAACACAACACAACACAACACAACGCAACGCAACACAACATAACACAACGCAACGCAACACAACGAAACGCAAAACAACGCTACATAACGCAACACAACACAACACAATACGACGCAACGCAACACAACACAACACAACACAACGCAACGCAACGCAACGCAACGCAACGCAACACAACACAATGCAACACAACGCAACACAACGCAACACAACACAGCGCAACACGACGCAAAACAGCATAACACAACACAAAGCTACACAACACAACACAACACAACACAGCGCAACAAAACGCAACAAATTGTTTTTGGTCAAGTCTTCGTCGGCTTCTGTTTATATATCTCTTTGTGTCGCTCCTGTGTTGCATTTTGCTCTGAGTGGGTGCGTGCGTGCGTGCGTGCATGGGTTCTCCTCCCATCCGAACAACTTGGTATGCCCTGTCCATGACTCGATGAGACAGTCAGGGTGGACTTAACACTGGGCTATGTATGTTTCAAGATATCTATACTTGAACGTTCTATGAGCAACCATTATGTTCCGGGGAGACGAAATTGGACGCCAGTGAACTGCCCAGTGTATGGTCTACATGTGGTACTCCTTCCAGCGGAATACACAATCATAGTTTAGTTGGCTGCACGAGGTCATGCTGTTGCCAGACCCGTCTTCTCCGGATGCCTATCACTTTGAATGCAGCTTGACATCCGTTGGATATACGAGCATCGTTTTATTATGTTAGTTTCTTCTGTCCATCTCCAATCTGGGGGGGGGGGCGCTGACACATGGCTCCAAGGAAGATGTTGTCCCTCATAGTCTCAAGTAGTTATACTCCAAACAGCCCAATCTTGAGCTAACTCAGGAGTTTGGACCAACGGCTTTTAGTGGCTCTTCCGAAAGACACGGGCAAAGTGGGGTGAACGAAATTGCCCAAGCTTCGAAACGGCGGAGGTGGAATCGAACCACCGTCCTCTCGAGCGACAGGCGGGTGCTCTAACCGCTCCCCACATAATAACTTTTCCTCTGAGACAGTCGGGAGTTCGTTCCAGAGGCGGTCAGTATGAATGACCTCTTATGGCCAGGTGTGTTTGAGGATGGAATTGCCACGGCAGATGTGAGATGAGATGTTTATCTACGCGGCTAGGGTTAAGTAAATGTGTTGACTGAATAACGTGTAACCGAAGCTGTTGGGTTTGCCGTGAGTTGATTGGCTGGCCTACTTCTTCTGGGTTATGTTGATATTGTACCGATAAGACGAATCGTTGCCATAGAATGGTTCAATGAATATACCGAAGGAGTGTTCTTAGGTTATTTCGTCGACAGAGAGTAATCGTCTTATTAAAAGAGCAAAACTCATTTGGTTTTGCCCTGAGTCTGGAAAGATTGAATAGTTCCCATCTGATCTTGTCGGTGTGTGTAGGCCCAGTACGAACCCGTTGCAAGCTGTCAGCTGTGTCGGCAACACCGCGAACAGCGTAGACGCCAACCACCCCTGTATCTTGCGGTACGAATACCGAAGAGTTCAGATGTGACCTTTGCAATCGAAACGGGCAGACACAGGAACGAGTGTATATCTACACATTTACAGTGGCCAGGCAAAGGGAGTTTCAGATCTACCACAAGACGTGCGTTTTCAAATAAAATTTATTTTTACACCGCATATCTCTAAAAATGGAATAAGGGGTGCTTACAATAATAAATAAATAAATTAAAATACATTACATTAGTGAATATAATTATTACAATATAGGAATTTCGCAAAACTTGACGGTTTTCACAGGACTCGACATCATTATGTTGGTAGCTTAGCTGATTCATTCAGCTCACTCCATTATCATTCAGTTAATCTCTGTTAAAAATAGCTTAAATAATTCCACTCATATAATTGATGAGTGTGTGTTCTCTTGTTAAGGGCGCCGTCTGTTGGGTGTCTGCAGTAACGCCACCAATGAGTGTCTAGTTGAGGCACATTTTAGCTTTGCATTTTACTTCTCAGAATTACAGAGCACTGTGCCTGCAAGCGCATTGCTTCAGTAACAATGGTTTAGACCACAATTTACAATTTAGTCATTTAGCAGACTCTCTTATCCAGAGCGACGTACAACAAGTGTATTCAACCTAAGTTGGTAAAATAACTACAGGTCGAAACAACTACGGGTCGCTATGGTAGCAAGCAAGTCTTTTTTAAAAAAATAGGCGCCAGTAGCCACTACAGTGTCTGAAAAGAAGATGTTTTAAGAATTTTTTTCGGGGGGTGACCAATATTTTAGGGGACCCCCCAAGAGTTAGTGGTGACAAGAGTTAGTGGTGACAAGCGCGTGTACAAGCATCTTGCACGCTCTGAGCGGCACAGATGATCGTATTCGCGCTATGCCACGTAGTTGGGCGTAGGCAGTCCGGCAGGTACGGCTGACGTGTGCGGCCATCGACATCGAGGAGTCGAGCTGTACGCCAAGGTCACCTATGTTGGCTGAAGTGCTAACGTTACATCCGCAGATGTCAGTGGGAAGAGGAGGTGGCTGTGGAACACGTCTGTTCGGTGCTGAGAACAATATCGCCTGTCTTCGTCTCATTTAAGAGTGGGTAGCGCGATGCCAGCCATACTTTCACGTCAATACCCCAACGGGATATCCGGTCAGCTGCGGACGCAGCATCATTACGCGATAAGTCAACATACAGCTGGGTACCATCTGCGTAGACGTGGTAGCGAATTCCGTGCCTCTGAAAGACCTGCCCAGTTGACAGAAAAGAGTAGAGAACCCAAAAACACAGCCCTATGGAACTCCATGTTCCACTGGGAAGTTGCAAAAAAGTTAGATGGTGCAGGAAAAGTTGTAATAAGTTGTCATAACACACCTTAGTGCAAACATATGTGTGTTTGGTTACCGTGTCTACGCTGTCATGACGTGCATGGGGCGTGTTCCTTTCATTGGGTCAACTTAATGTTTAAAATAAAAATGCTTTACAATACGTTACCCGTGGACAGACGCTTATGAATATACTGAAAGCAAAACGTGTGTCTACGACTACGACTGTAGGTCGCTGATATCAGAGACTAGAGCCCACCTAACTGGATGTGAAAACCTGAGCGCGAACAGCAATGAATCGATAAAGGAGTCATCATTAGACGACGTTTCTGGTGACGATGACACTGATAATATAACCAAATAAGCACCATATAGAGAAACACGTTTCTCGGAGCAACACAATAGAGAATGTTTCAGCAAATGAATAGTGTTTGTCGTAAAACCTTATCGATATCACCAACTGCTGCTGAAACGCGTTTGGTTTCAGTGGAGCATTCAATGACGTGAAATACACGAACATTAGTTATGTAGATCGCACGATAATCGACACCAATGTAATCGGCACGCAATTACTGTCCTTAGTCAGGAGGTCGGGGATTCGGTTAACGGTCCTGATCGATTGGTCGTAAATCATAGCGACGATTATCCAATGAGTTCCAATGGTAAGACGAACTCGTGCTCTCAATGCAGAACGCGCTCACAACGGCCCGTCAGCAGAGATAAGCTCGCTTCTCCAACAGTCGATTGGTTGACAAATTTATTACAGTGGCGGATGAGAAGAAACAACCTAATTCATTGTAGTGACACAAGAGTTCTTCGTTCAGTCGATTCGCACGCATCTAGTGACGAGGTTAACGGCACGCCCGCCAGGTGACGAATTGGGTCGCTGTTCTGAGGCTCACATGAAATGTTTGCGCACACGCGCTGTTGGCTGCGGCATGCTAACTTGACATTGATAAATGTTACCTTCAGAACTTAATTGACTCGTGGTGCGAATGTACGTGTAGGAACCTTCAAGGCTTAATTGACTTACGCTGCAGACGGGGAAAGACCTGAGATTTCTTTACATCGATATCCGACCCTGTGGCGTTTATGTGGATTGTTGGAGTATTTACTGTGCGATTTTATAGAAATGTTGTGAGCGCATAAAACAAATTTTACTTGATTACTTCATACATGATGTGTGTACAATATCCATAATGAACTTACGAGTATCAATGTCACGGCATTACCACCACCGTGTCACCGCAGCACCGGACATACACTGTTACTTCTCGTTAATTTTACCACTGATGGAATGTTACAAGAACATTTTTATTTTGTTTATCTTAATCCCACAGCATTGCCATCAATAAATTATATTCAGTGCACAGTTTATTAGTCCTACATTCGTCTTTAGTCTATATAGTCTGCGTATAGGCATTGGCGCTGTGTACACAATATTTGTCTTTATCAACGCGCAGCGGCGATACAAAACTGCAATAACAACATAAACTGATTGTGTGGCTCGACGCGTGGAGTGAACGATGCGATTAGTGGCTCGATTTTTGGGTCATTCGTGAGTTATCTGACAAAAATTACATCGCGTGTAGATTTCAAAGTCAGTTTGTCTATCTGTCTGTCTGTCTGTCTGTCTGTCTGTCTGTCTGTCTGTCTGTCTGTCTGTCTGTCGGTCGGTCGGTCGGTCGGTCGGTCGGTCGGTCGGTCGGTCGGTCGGTCGGTCGGTCGGTCGGTCGGTCGGTCGGTCGGTCGGTCGGTCGGTCGGTCGGTCGGTCGGTCGGTCGGTCGGTCGGTCGGTCGGTCGGTCGGTCGGTCGGTCGGTCGGTCGGTCGGTCGGTCGGTCGGTCGGTCGGTCGGTCGGTCGGTCGGTCGGTCGGTCGGTCGGTCGGTCGGTCGGTCGGTCGGTCGGTCGGTCGGTCGGTCGGTCGGTCGGTCGGTCGGTCGGTCGGTCGGTCGGTCGGTCGGTCGGTCGGTCGGTCGGTCGGTCGGTCGGTCGGTCGGTCGGTCGGTCGGTCGGTCGGTCGGTCGGTCGGTCGGTCGGTCGGTCGGTCGGTCGGTCGGTCGGTCGGTCGGTCGGTCGGTCGGTCGGTCGGTCGGTCGGTCGGTCGGTCGGTCGGTCGGTCGGTCGGATATATGGATTTTATAATCCAACTTTCCATAATTGCAAAACTCAAATATACCATCGCACATGAATATGATTTCTATTTTGGGCTGATTAGATAATATGTTGTCGGTTTTAATGGGCTTGGTGCCTATGGGTTTACGTGCAACTGAGCAGCGCTTCCCTACGATCGATGTGGCTTCGCAACAACGTTCTTAAACGTGGCATCAGATCATTTCTGAGTGATATAGCATCGAATGATCAAATGCGCTAACAAACATATTTTCGCTCTAGTAAAAACCACACTGTCATACCCGCTGCGACTAAAATAAGCATATTAATTCTTTTATATATAATTGTCTACATCATCAGCCTAATTTGTGCTTTTGGTCGTTACGTTCTTACCAACAGCTGTGGATAAAAAATACATAATTATGCCGTACTGCTGATACTTTCAACGTACTGCTGATACTTACAGTGTACAACGTACTGTTGATAC
>BSQZ01000005.1:500000-502500 GCA_033239005.1 Lamellibrachia satsuma
GGGGTCTGGTGTACCGTGTCATCCCGTGGTCTGGTGTACCGTGTCATCCCGAGGTATGGTGTACCGTGTCATCCCGTGGTCTGGTGTACCGTGTCATAGTGATATTGGCCGCGTGTGGCAGGCGGGCGTGTCCGACGAAAGGATATCTGACGTGAGTGTTCTATCTGACATGAGAGAAATTCGAAATGGTCTTAAAATATAATAGTTTCAGCCGTGATGATGTTAACGAAGTCATTACTGAAATAACTGTGATTTAAATATTTTACAATTGCCATTTGTAATGTGCGAACTAAAGATTATATTATTGTTTATATAGCAAAAAACCTCCCCTCACCTCACCGATCCTCTTAGGCCCAGTGGCCCCCTCTTCGGGCCCAGTGGCCCCCTCTTCGGGCCAAGTGGCCCACACGGCCAAAGCGAATGGTATTGTCTGGTATTTCTTAATATACCAAATATAGGGATGTTCAAAGCAACGAGTCTTATGAAATGGAGCTGGATTGGCCACACACTCAGAAAAGATCCAACAAATACAACCAAACAAGCACTGGACTATAACCCACAAGGAAAGAGAAGACAAGGAAGGCCAAAAATCAACTGGAGACGCCCCACACTACAATATCTTGATAAAGTGGGGGTCACCTGGCAAGAGACCAAAGCTCTAGCCCAGAAGAGAGTGAGATGGAGAAACATGGTTGACGCCCTATGCTGCTGAAGTGGCCAAGAGGATTAATGATGACGAAATGAGTCTTATGATTCCCCAGTAGCGGATTGCTAGTTAGGTGCTGGTGGCATTGTCGACTAAGAGCCAAACTAAAATGTTGAATACCAACACAATTTATTTGTTAACATGTGTGGCCGCATTTAGTAATCCCAATGGCATGTTTTGTCATAACGTGCACATTAAGATGCAGCTTTAACCCTTTAACCAATTTAATTTTTCTACTGTGACATCCATTGTCATGAATCTCGGGCATACTGAGCCATTTGTCGTCTTTGTGTAGACACAGGTATTGTTTCGTGGCCAAGCTATTCCCTCAACCTGCAGAGTCACGAGTGCCTTTTTTGTCAGAAAAAAATCACAATAAGTTAAACTTGTAACCCATCAACCAAGTCGAATTGATGTTTTGCTATTTGGACATATTATATTGTCATTACTCTTGGCCATTTCGAGCCACTTTGCACGTATATATGGGAGGATTTATGCCAATAGAAGAAGGATGAACGACCTAGGGAAAGAGGCTGGGATGCAATGCAGCCAACAGGAAGATTGGCGAGAAACTGAATGAGATGGGCAGGCCATTTGGTAAGGATGGATGCAGGCAAACTAACAAAATGGCAGAAAAAGGGGAAGGCAACAGCTGAGATGGGAGGACTGCGTGAGGAGGGATATGAGAAGATCGGTGGAGGATGAAAGATGGAGAGAGGGGATGGCCGATAAAAAGTATGGAAAGAAAGAACAGACAGAGTGGCTCGACAATACTTCGCTTGACCCTCACCCCTGTACAGCAGGGAGCAAGGAGGGAGCAAGGAGGGAGCAAGGAGGGAGAGCACATGTCTCGTAGTGGAAGAGAAACGGCGTCGGAGAGTGATATAATGAGACATACAGACAGGCTGACAGTCAGACGGACAGACAAACAGACAGACAGACCGACAGCCAAAGTGGGGCATGGCCGAAATACCCCGCTGGACATAATGGGAATGTAGACTGCTTGGATATGACGTAAGAGGAAACATATCAAGAGAAGTGAAAGACGGAAGAGGTAAATCTCTCACGGAGAAGACGGAACAGGAAGGAACAGCAGTAATTGGACACGAGGGCGGCTTGCGCCGTAACAAGATCGATGCGGCGGCCTGCCTCGTCAGTGTTCGCCGCTCGCCGATGCACAAGTTAGATTACGTGTGCACGTCGACCCGAGACCTAACGAGACGGCAGGCACAAGCGGTCGGATCCATCAGGTGAATCAAGTCTTCGCCGTCGCCGCCGCCGCCGCCGCCGCCGCTGCCGCTGCTACCGACGCCGCCTCAAATTGTCGGCACGAATCACTCTCGGACGTCGGTTCACGTTCTGATTGCCGCCGCCTAACCTGATTGCGTTCATGGAAGCTCGAGTTCGTGGAAGGACGCGTTATGCACGCGTAGCCGAGCGAAACACGGACGTCGTCGTCGGGCCAACGTCGTTATGCCGTCGCTCTTCGGTTAATGCATCGCTGAGCTGATATTAGGTTTGCGAGATGAAAACCAGCTTTGCAGTCCAATTTGCGCCTCCCTTGTAACGATGCAATTATTGGCCGGACGAAGATCGCTTGAGAGTTCCACGAGAGGACAGGCGACGCTGTCAGGTGGCCGCAGTAGCCAGGACGAATATAACCATGCGTGACCTTCCGCACTTCCGCAATTCAGTTCCCCTCGTCGCGTTTTTTAATCATTTCGCAAAAACATCCAACCTATCTACTATCCACATGCTAGCTCTTATATATATGTATATATTATGTTGTTTTGT
>BSQZ01000005.1:505000-512500 GCA_033239005.1 Lamellibrachia satsuma
GCGACGTGTTCGACCCACAATACAAGCCGCGCCACGTCGTCTCCACGTGGATGGCAGGTAAAGTTATATAGGAGTGATCATTATTGGCATTTTGTTTCGTGATGAATATAATAATAACCATTTGTTATTCAAGATAAACCTTATAAAACATACACTTTTTGTATATTTACGTGAGTTAAAAACGTAAATATACAAGTAACTACAGTACCGCTTAAGATTAAATAAACGCAAATGAGAGTATATTCTTAAATGCAATAACGATAAATAAAAAATAAAATTCAAGGCAGTTAAACAAAATGAACTTAACGATTGAAGAAATACAAAGATAAAATACATAAAATCAATACGTTAGCTAAAATCACAGAACGTAGTGTGAATGTATGGATGGACGAATTGACACAGATATAGAGCTATCGCGTACAGTCTAGATTGCGTTTTCGGTTCTTAGTAATTGTACGATTCTTGAATTTGTTCATTATGATCTTAGTTGTTCGAGTATATCTTCTTGCAGACACAAATACGTTCGTATACCAGCCACGAGAGGGCGAGCTCGTCGCCTACGACGTAGAAAGCAATGCAAGTACAGTCATCATAAACAATTCGACATTTGTGAGTATCTGGTAGATACTCAGGTTTTAAGATATTTGTGACGTAATGTGTTCTCTTGGAAGTTGGAACAGTTGCATGTGCGCTCACAACACAGCGGTTGTGTGAACAACTGCCGGATTGTGACGAGTTAAATATTTTGTATGCCACGTAACGCTAGATGTTTAAAGGTAATTCCACATCTGCACGTTTAGATGCCACGTAACATTAGATGTTTAAAGGTAATTTCACATCTGCACGTTTAGATGCCACGTAACTTTAGATGTTTAAAGGTAATTCCACATCTGCACGTTTAGATGCCACGTAACGTTAGATGTTTAAAGGTAATTCCACATCTGCACGTTTAGATGCCACGTAACGTTAGATGTTTAAAGGTAATTCCACATCTGCACGTTTAGATGCCACGTAGCATTAGATGTTTAAAGGTAATTCTACATCTGCACGTTTAGATGCCACGTAACATTAGATGTTTATAGGTAATTCCACATCTGCACGTTTAGATGCCACGTAACATTAGATGTTTAAAGGTAATTCTACATCTGCACGTTTAGATGCCACGTAGCATTAGATGTTTAAAGGTAATTCCACATCCGCACGTTTAGATGCAACGTAACGTTAGATGTTTAAAGATAATTCCACATCTGCACGTTTAGACGCCACGTAACGTTAGATGTTTAAAGGTAATTTCACATATGCACGTTTAGATGCCACGTAACGTTAGATGTTTAAAGGTAATTCCACATCTGCACGTTTAGATGCCACGTAGCATTAGATGTTTAAAGGTAATTCCACATCTGCACGTTTAGATGCCACGTAACGTTAGATGTTTATAGCTAATTCCACATCTGCACGTTTAGATGCCACGTAACGTTAGATGTTTAAAGGTAATTCCACATCTGCACGTTTAGATGCCACATAACATTAGATGTTTAAAGGTAATTTCACATCTGCACGTTTAGATGCCACGTAGCATTAGATGTTTAAAGGTAATTCCACATCCGCACGTTTAGATGCAACGTAACGTTAGATGTTTAAAGGTAATTCCACATCTGCACGTTTAGACGCCACGTAACGTTAGATGTTTAAAGGTAATTTCACATATGCACGTTTAGATGCCACGTAACGTTAAATGTTTAAAGGTAATTCCACATCTGCACGTTTAGATGCCACGTAGCATTATATGTTTAAAGGTAATTCTACATCTGCACGTTTAGATGCCACGTAACGTTAGATGTTTATAGCTAATTCCACATCTGCACGTTTAGATGCCACGTAACGTTAGATGTGTATAGGTAATTCCACATCTGCACGTTTAGATGCCACGTAACATTAGATGTTTAAAGGTAATTCTACATCTGCACGTTTAGATGCCACGTAACGTTAGATGTTTAAAGGTAATTCCACATCTGCACGTTTAGATGCCACATAACATTAGATGTTTAAAGGTAATTTCACATCTGCATGTTTAGATGCCACGTAGCATTAGATGTTTAAAGGTAATTCCACATCCGCACGTTTAGATGCAACGTAACGTTAGATGTTTAAAGATAATTCCACATCTGCACGTTTAGACGCCACGTAACGTTAGATGTTTAAAGGTAATTTCACATATGCACGTTTAGATGCCACGTAACGTTAGATGTTTAAAGGTAATTCCACATCTGCACGTTTAGATGCCACGTAGCATTAGATGTTTAAAGGTAATTCTACATCTGCACGTTTAGATGCCACGTAACGTTAGATGTTTATAGCTAATTCCACATCTGCACGTTTAGATGCCACGTAACCTTAGATGTTTAAAGGTAATTCCACATCTGCACGTTTAGATGCCACATAACATTAGATGTTTAAAGGTAATTCCACATCTGCACGTTTAGATGCCACGTAGCATTATATGTTTAAAGGTAATTCTACATCTGCACGTTTAGATGCCACGTAACGTTAGATGTGTATAGGTAATTCCACATCTGCACGTTTAGATGCCACGTAACGTTAGGTGTTTAAAGGTAATTCCACATATGCACGTTTAGACGCCATGTAACGTTAGATGTTTAAAGGTAATTCCACATCTGCACGTTTAGATGCCACGTAACGTTAGATGTTTAAAGGTAATTCCACATCTACACGTTTTGATGCCACATAACTATAGAAATTTAAAGATAATTCCACATCTGCACGTTTAGATGCCACGTAGCGTTAGATGTTTAAAGGTAATTCCACATCTACACGTTTTGATGCCACATAACTATAGAAATTTAAAGATAATTCCACATCTGCACGTTTAGATGCCACGTAGCGTTAGATGTTTAAAGTTGATTCCACATCTGCACGTTTAGATGCCACGTAACGTTAGATGTTTAAAGGTAATTCCACATCTGCACGCTTAGATGCCACGTAACGTTAGATGTTTAAAGGTAATTCCACATCTGCACGTTTAGATGCCACATAATTTTAGAAGTTTAAAGGTAATTCCACATCTGCACGTTTAGATGCCACATAACTTTAGAAGTTTAAAGGTTGTTCCAAATCTGCGCGCTTAGATGTGTTTCTTCTTTTTGCTCCGCAGTAAAAAAAGCGGACCGCCGCAAACAGACAACCAATCAATCCTTTATTTCCACACACAATTACAATACAACAAAAAAAACAACACATTACTAAAAAATTTATTGGTGAAGAATACACAAGGGTGAGTTGGAAATGGGGTGAACAGAAGCGCAATACTTATCTATGGTTCACCCCGTGGCGTGTAAAGCCGTTAACTAAATTGATACGTAAGTATATATTTGCATTACTTACAACATGTAACAATTGAAAATCGTTGCTGAATAAATTGTGACTAATACGTTGCAATAATATCTAACTTGTAGCACTTTTTAAATGCTTGTGTGGTTCTACAAGTGGTAATGTTTTCATTAAAGGAGTTACATAATCTTGCTCCATATATGGAGATGCACATTGATTTGGGATTAGTACGAAAGCGAGTTACGCAGAGTGAATCGTTCTGTCTAGTAGCACATACACAGTCACATACGGTTTAAACAATTTTGCAAATTACTTGGTAATTCATTATGAAAAGCCCTAAACATAGTAATAGCCGTCTTGAGCTGAACTAAATCTACACATTTTAGAACGCCTAATTGTTGAAAAAGAGTGCTTGTATGTTCCAGACATTCTACTCCACAAACTAACCGAATTACTTGTTTCTGTAATATAGTAATGCCATGAATGTTTGTGGTGTAGGTGTTTCCCCACATTTCACAGCAATAACTTAAATGTGATAAAAACAAAGAACAGTATAATAATATATATACATTCCATTTCGATCAATGAGACAATTTTATAAATGACTGCTGCAACTTTTGACAGTTTTATTTGATATTTCCATTTTAGAGATTTATTAATATATACACCTAGACATTTCGTTACATGTACTCTGGTTATTTGTTGATTATTAACGAACAGATTAATTTCAATATCAGGCGGACGGTTCCAGAATAATATGTAATTTGTTTTTGACAGGTTCAATGATAATTTGTTCACAGCAAACCATTTAGCCAATTTTGCAAGTACTCTATTTATCATACCTTGTAGTTCTTTTAATATTATTACCAGCGCAAAATATATTTGTGTCATCCGCAAAGAGTCTAAATTGAGCTAGTTTTGATACGTTACAAATATCGTTAATACAGAGTACAATAAGCTTTGGACCTAAAATTCATCCCTGAGGTACTCCACGTGTTACATTTAACAGCTCCGAGGCGCACCCATTTATTTCAACGAATTGCTTTCTGTTGGTGAGATAACTTTTTATCCAGTCATTTCCAACTCCACTCACGCCATAGACATTCAAATTTTTGATAAGTTTTCCTGGTCCATTGTATCTAAGGCCTTTTTAACAGGGGCTTTGCAACGTGGAGAAAACGGTTTTCCCTCGTGTACAATTAGATTGTTCAGTTACACGGGTCGGTAACCTGCGGAGGGTGCAAAATCTGGCAAGCGCCGCCAATATGGGCATACACATTAAATCTGGCCAGCGCCGCCAAAATGGGCATACACATTAAATCTGGCCAGCGCCGCCAATATGGGCATACACATTAAATCTGGCCAGCGCCGCCAATATGGGCATACACATTAAATCAATAGACTCGATTCGTTGTCACCTAATGAAGAACTTGGAAAGCGAAACGAAAATAAATATTCATGCGGAATGGCAATTAGTTGATGAGAGTTGTGTAGGATTACTGCTGATGGCACGTTCTTACATAACACGGTATCCAGTCCTTGGGACAGCTCATCGCGGTTTATACATCACCCCCTGGCAGACCTGATAATTCCAACGTCATGTCGACTTCTCTGGGAAACATTCAGCCACGCTGCAATTATTGCGCGAAGACTATTCGTTCACATATCCACCACTGTCTGTACCTGGGTACTCATTTATACAGCTGAGTGAACTGAAGCAGTGTGGAGTAAACGAAATTGCCCAAGCTTCGAATCGTCAACTAGAGGAGTCGAAACCGGGTTCTCTCGATCGAGAGTCCGGCGTTCTGACCGCTACTCCGCCTCGCCCCATACGGGCTCGTTCCGTGGCCGACGTGTCAACGGAGTTGTGTCGCTAATGTGCGAAGCTCCCAGGGACTATATTTCACCCACCAGGAAAGCCCGTGTGGCAAACCTGTTTAAATGCAGAATGTGTTGGTCATCCTTGTGAAGACCGCGAGTTATGTTCGCACTCGCGGTCTAAACCTTCGGCGGTTCCAGCACCCTCTGGCTGGGTTGAACGCATCATACCTAGTTCGCCTATAGTAAGGCGAAGTGCCCTGGTTGAATCGATGTACCGCGTTGGCGCGGTGTGTATGAGCAGATATTTGCGATTGTCTTGTTGATGAAGCAGGAGGGTTTACTGAAGTGTCGAAATTCGGTGATTCCATAACTTCACGAATGTGCAACTTCACGAATGTGCAACTTCACGAATGTGCAACTTCACGAATGTCCAACTTCACGAATGCACTCCAGTAATCGAGTTCTTCAAGCTCCTGTTCCACATTCGAGAACAAGTTGCCCTATGAGATTCACAACTGCGGAATGCCAACTTCGCGCACGTCCCAATACCCCTGAGTAAGACACGTACGAGTCCCGACACTTATACGATGTTCATTACAAGTCTGAAGACGTACACAACGTTCATTACAAGTCCGGACACATACATAGCTTTCAATACAAGTCCGGACACGTACACAACGTTCACAACAAGTCCGGACACATACGTAGCTTTCAATACAAGTCCAAACACGTACGTGACGTTCAATCGGATACGTTCATAACGTTCATTGAGCTGCTGACGCGGCAGTTTGCAGACATATTATTTTGACTCGTTTATCCTGTTTTCCAATCAATGTAGAAGTCGACTATTCGCCGGAAATTGCGCAAATGGAGCTCATCGAACGGCAATGGTCCTTTCAAAGCGACATCGAAAGAAGTGCTGCTTGTAGAGTTCCACCGCGTACACAGACCAGGCGAACAATTTCCTGACAGCCAACCTCATCGCGAGTCTGTTTGGCAGCACTTACGTGTGTGAGCTTTTGTTTTTGAAGATGTACTTCCTGAAATGCATGTGCGCCCGAAGCTAACAGGTGAATACTTGGATGGCGTGGCGAGGCTCGCAGGGACAATGCGTGTGGGTGTGGCGAACTTGGTAGCGCAAGAACAACACCAGACGTCGCACAATTAAGTCTTGCTCATTGAAATATAACTACTCCTGCGTTTCTCAGACAAATGATGTGTTGACTTATTACGAGGAGTAAGGTACCGGTTGCTTACTCATCATAGCAGCTCGTTAGCAGTATTGTTGGAGCATCAACGAACCCTATGTTTTGAAAGAAAACACTAGCAACATGTACACAACATGTACAGCATGTACAACATGTACAACATGTACACAACATGTACAACATGTACACAACATGTACACAACATGTACAACACGTACAACACGTACAACACGTACAACACGTACACAACATGTACACAACATGTACACAACATGTACACAACATGTACAACATGTAGTACATGTACACAACATGTACAACATGTACAACATGTACACAACATGTACAACACGTACAACATGTACGACATGTACGCAGTTCATCGTTGGACACAAACGTTGATTATTTGTGGTGGTCTTAGTTAATTGAGCTAGCCTGTAGTCAAGATGGTCCAGTTGCACGCCACGAACACGTGGCATATGAATAATGTATAATGTTGGATATAATAATCCAGCTGTTACTGATACTGAATGTTGATAAATACTCATATCATATAAATGAAAGATATATTATAACAATGGAATAACCTGTAAGCAAATGTTTATCAATCGTATCGAATATATTCAAGTGGCCCGTTGACAAGATTGCCGACCATAGTTGAATAAGTTTCTAGAATTGTTGCTTCGATAAATATATGGTTCAACAGCTTTTGAAATGACAACATGAATATGACTATGTCATACGCCACCGACTGTTTTTTACACATAGTCTAGAAAGAACTCGCTCTGTCACCAGTTGACAAGAAGCTACACACATGTTGAGTTTGCATTAGGGGCTATTGTTTTAATAATAGTTTTGCTTAGAGTCATGTTTTCTTTGTAAATTATTTTCTAAACATACATTTCAGTAAAGATAAGACAACATCTATTTGACATACTATTGTATGATGAAATAGTAGAACGGTATCATGGATTGTGTGTTGTTGTTATTATTATTATTATTATAATCATCATCATCATCATCATCATCATTTGCATCACCATCGTCGACGTCTACGTCGTCCTTGTCGTCATCATCATAACCATGATCGTCATCACAACTATTCCCTTGAAAATATAATATT
>BSQZ01000005.1:515000-605000 GCA_033239005.1 Lamellibrachia satsuma
ATCGAGAGCTTCGTTTTGGACATTGAGAAGCTCGCTCGAAAAATTAACCAGCAGTGTCATATTATGACACAATTCTACTAAACATTAGATCGTATATTCGACGGAAATGAACCAGTACGCTAGGCATGTTGGGACACTGTGAAATCACGAATGAAGTTCCCTCTTATATATGAATGTCTTGGGCTTGAATAATGATAATAATGATAAAGATTATATTGATGATATTGATGATATTGATGATAATGGTGATAATGATAATGATGATAATGATAATAATTATAATAATGATACAAACGATGGTAAAGATGATAACAATACTAAATGTAGTAGTGATAACGATAATGATAATACTAATAATGATAATTATAATAATAATAATAATAATGCTGATGATAATAATAAAAATAATTATTATTATTATCGTAATCATTATGATACATGCATGCGTTTCGTTTCAGACGTTTGTCTACGAGAACAACCTGTATTACCAGTCGAGTCCTTGGACGACGCCGACGAGGATCACAACGAGCGGCAAGAAGACTATATTCAACGGAGTGCCAGACTGGGTTTATGAAGGTAAGCGTGTCTCCCGTGTCAGCTTCGGCTTCTGTCTACACTCCGTGGTGCACACATCAGATAATACTTACTTAGTTACTTATGTCGTCCACTGAATGTGGTGACATGATGGTTTCATTCAAGTGGTGTCGGTTCTTCATTGCAGTTAGTAAATGTGTCCCGCTGAGGTTCGTGTCTTTCTTTAGGATGTTTTGCAGAGTTGTTCTTGGTCGACCTCTTCTCAGAGGGTCATCGGGCTTCCAGAGCAGGACTTTGTTGGCTGCTTCGTCATGGCGCATCACATGACCTGCCAGACGAAGACGCCGTTGTCTTACAATGGTGGTGATCCGTGGGAGGAAGACATACACTTCTTGATTAGTCATGTGACGGTGCCATGACACTTTTACAGTTTTCTGCAACATTCTTGTGTAGGTGCCATCCAGTGCATTTCCTACTGTTTGTGTTAGCGACCACGAATCGCATCCATATATCAGGATCGGTTCAACCGTCGTCCTGAAAATCTTCAGTTTGGTGAGTCTGCAGATGGCCGCTCTCCAAACTTTGTCAAGAGCGTGAACTGCTGCCCATGCCTCGGCTTTTCTACGCTGGATGTCAAGTTGTGAGTTTGTGTAGGATCCGAGATATTTAAAATCCTCTACTTTCTCTACTTACGATACATGTGTGCGTTTGGTTTCAGACGTTTGTCTACGACAACAACCTGTATTACGTCATATAATAGTTGTACCTAAAATCTCCGGTTTTGTGCAGTCGCGGACAACAAAGTGAGAGCTGGTGTTAGGTCAGCCGCGATTGGTCCACAGTGTGTCAACTATCACCACTGGTTCACGGCAAGGAAAGATCATAAGATTAAGAGGACGGTTAACAGACACTTGTTATCCGGAAAAAAAAACTTGCCGCCGTTTCGAAACTTAGGCATGCAGTGTGAACAGCAGCATTAGCCACAAGGCTACAAGGAACATTAACATGTAATTCTGCACGTAATCGACGAATGCAGACTTGAATAGATGCATCGGCCTGTATTAACGGCATGTCTCTCGTTCCATAGAGGAGATCTTGGAGAGCAACTCTGCGCACTGGTGGTCGCCAGATGGCGCGTACATCTGCTACGCTCAGTTCAACGACAGCCGCGTGCCGCGCTACCAGTACCCCGTCTACCGCAGTGGCACCAACATCTACGGCGACATCGTCGATATCGCATATCCAAAGGTAAATACAACAGTCTGCTATGAGACTGTCTGTGTCCTGACTATGTGTGAACTGAAACACTCAGTGGCGTATCTAGGATATCGCGGGGGGGGGGCAGAGCGGGAGGCCAAGGGGGCTAAGATTAGTCACCCAATAGTTTACCATGCTACCGTGCAGTGGCGCTGCAGACTATATAATTTTTTTACTGATTGTGTAAATGCAGTGTGAATTTGTTTAAGCACAAATTGTACTAATGTTTTACACAGACAGGCTACACCGAGATGACGTGTTGGCCTCTCGACAAACCAGTAGCTTCATTGTGCAGTTGACATCTGGGGCGTGTTGCATTGGATGGCGATTTGATTACATTTTGTGTAATCTACTCCAGTCATTTCAACGCCTGATGTGTCAATGTATTTTCTACGCGTTAATTCCAGCCCGTCAAAATCAATATTGCCGTTCACACAGCACGTGGCGTTTGACGCAGCATCGATATTTATAGACTCCTTGACAAAACATTGAAACGTTCAGTGTGGATGTACCTCTACAGTTACCTTGGTTGTAACTGTAATTGTTTTATGCAACATTCTTGGCTTTTAATTTTGTACAACACCAAAGAATGTCATTGTATAGATTGTGATGCAACATAAATTGATAAACATTAAAAATGTGTTGTCTGTTTACGACATTGTCCTAGCTTACAACACCACAGCACCCATCGCCTATGTCATGGATATCTTCCCTGTTGGTTATGCTTCCATGAGTGATTGCCAACTGTTCCAACAAAGCACACACAAAATAAGACATGACTATTCATGTGCCACTGAGATGCCGAATGTTCCGTCAATCCGCTGAGATTCATAAACATCCAGTGTATGTAAAGCACACGACTGCATGCCCACGCATTGCAGACTTCTTCGGAACCAAAACATGATGACTTCCAAGAACTGACCGAGCTTGGCTATGAAGATCGATATTAAATGTGCAATAACAACACATTGTGTGTAGCAATAATGAAACTAACGGTGATGTTTTAATGTAAACAACTATCCACTGTCCAAGAGGAACAACGAACTGGCATAGTGTGTGAAACACCAGCGGTGAGAATATGTATAGGTGTATTTCGTTAAGTATGTAAAATCATTCGTTCTGCGCAGTTCACGAACGGCTGTTGTCAGAACAATAAAAATATAAAGTCTGAGATACGTTAAATTAACTTACATTATTATTGTGAAATGGAAAAATATAAGTTTCCATAAAAGTTACAAAACATACATTATTTATTTGCGACCGGAGATGAAAATGTCATATTGTAGTTGAACAGTGAATGAGATGCACACAACCCTAAACCAACTCATTACAAATATTTATCAGACAATTGGTTTACCATACTTCTTCAACACTGCTTCTTCAACACTGTTGACGACAATGCAATGCTTCCTTCTATAGGCGGGAGACGACGGGAAAATGGTAAATCCAGTCGTGAAATTGTTCGTGATCGGCACCAGGAACTTGGCAATTGTGCAGAAGCAGCTGCTTCCACCGGACGAACTGGCGGCTGGGTGAGGATTGCGTCACTTCCGCTACATCATGTGACGTTCCATATGAATTTACATTGGTGTACATACATAACACACACGAGGAGTGTTGCATTTACAATGTAGATACCAACACAATCACACACGTCGCACCGTTCTACCAGAATGTCGTGCGTGTTCTTGTTATAATCGTTTGGGCGTTTATTGTATTGACATGAGGGAGTATGTGCTGCCACCTTGCGGACAACGTGGTACAACAATGCTTGACACCTGACTACACACAAACCGGTCTTTGAACAATGTGTGTAGCGTATTTTATCAAATCGAATAACTACAACTTTATCGCAAACACTCTTTTAGTTCATAATAATTAATTGATACCGATATGCGTACAGGACGGAATATAGGCAAGATAAATGTTTGTACCATCTTTCTGCGTTCGACAGCATTAAACATTTTATGAAAACAAATAAACAAAACCAAATCCCTTATAAAAATGTAGATGTCTTAGAGTTATTCGATTTTCTCTTTGGTGTTTAGGGTCAACAAAGGTTTCACCTGGATCACATGTGTGGTATATTTAATACTATGTATTGTTGTCGAACTATTATGTTTGGTTTATTACAGGGACTATTACTTCACGCGAGTCACGTGGAAGGACAAGAAACACGTGATGATCACGTGGACGAATCGGCCACAGAACAAATCGTACACGTCTATATGCGATGCCGAATCTACCGAATGTCACGTGGTAAGATCCGTTTTGCATTGATTGTTGATTATGGTATTGATACTTGATAACCGGTTGTATTGATTAACTGAAATTAAACCACTATGATACGAATATGTTAACGTAAAGCGACGGTTAATCTTTGTTTTGCAGCTTTACAATTTGTTTTTTGGAAATGAAACCAATAACGGTGTCGTCTGTTTTCTTCTTCCGGCAGAATCGGATCGTCAGAAGCAGCGAAAACTGGGGATGGGTGGAAAATGTAAGTATGCATTGTGTTGTATTAAATACAGAGGGAGATGGAGGGGAGGGAAGGAGAGGAGAGAGGGAGAGCTGGAGAGAGAGAGAGAGAGAGGTGGGAGAGAGATAGCGATCGAGAGATAGGTAGGTAGGTAGGTAGGTAAGTTGGTACTTAGGTAGGTAGGTAGGTAGGTAGGTAGGTAGGTAGGTAGGTAGGTAGGTAGGTAGGTAGGTAGGTAGGTAGGTAGGTAGGTAGGTAGGTAGGTAGGTAGGTAGATAGGTAGATAGATAGATAGATAGATAGATAGATAGATAGATAGATAGATAGATAGATAGATAGATAAATACATAAATAGATACATAGAGAGATACATAGAGAGAGTGTATGTGTACGTGCGTGCGTGAGTGTGTGTGTGTGTGTGTGTGCGTGCGTGAGTGTGTGTGTGTGTGTGTGTGTGTGTGTGTGTGTGTGTGTGTGTGTGTGTGTGTGTGTGTGTGTGTGTGTGTGTGTGTGTGTGTGTGTGTGTGTGTGTGTGTGTGTGTGTGTGTGTGTGTGTGTGTGTGTGTGTGTGTGTGTGTGTGTGTGTGTGTGTGTGTGTGTGTGTGTGTGAGAGAAATAAAGAGAGAAATTGAGAGGGGGAGAGGGGGAGAGAGAAAGATAGAAGGAGGGAGAGAGAGAGGGGAAAGAGAGGAGAAGGGAGAGAGAGAGATAGATAGATAGATACATAAATAGATACATAGAGAGATACATAGAGAGAGTGTGTGTGTACGTGCGTGCGTGCGTGCGTGAGTGTGTGTGTGTGTGTGTGTGTGTGTGTGTGTGTGTGTGTGTGGGTGTGTGTGTGTGTGAGAAATAAAGAGAGAAATTGAGAGGGGGAGAGGGGGAGAGAGAAGGATAGAAGGAGGGGGAGAGAGAGGGGAAAGAGAGGAGAAGAGAGAGAGAGAGAGAGAGAGAGAGAGAGAGGGGTGGGTGGGTGAGTGAGAGAGAGAGCGAGGAGGGGCAAATAATATCATGTAAAATTATAAAAGAATGGAACAAATGAAGGACCGGCCAAACATAAATGACAAAGTGATGGACTCTCAACAAGCCAATGACTTCCTTTCCCACTTACCGTCTGGAGCTGGGTGTTTTGGATGTCAACTTGCCATTAAATATTCTTAAAACTGTTGTTGTTGATACTGCAAGTAATTATTTTATTAAAATGCTGGCATACAGAAAGAGAGAGAGAGAGAGAGAGAGAGGCCGGCGAAAGACGATGGCGAAAACCGGAAGGCATGCACATTATCGCATTCAGTAGATATTTGTTCTACAGTCCGCAAGCAGTCGTGTTCTGATGCTGGTGTTTCGTGTTTCAGCCCAAGCCGTGGTTTGTCAACGAAGGTCGACACTATGTGACCATTCTGCCGCAGAGAGAGGGCGCTAGTGGATTCTGGAAACATATCGCCATGATATCGGCACCCGTAAGTAATACACTAATGCATGTGTTCGTGTCCGTGCGTGCGTGCGTGCGTGCGTGCGTGCGTGCGTGCGTGCGTGTTTATTCTACCCCTTTCTCTAATTCCCGCACCACTTCTTTCTCTTCCTCTCCCTTTATATCCATAACACTCCCATGTGTTCCTTCACCTACTCATCCTACCGTCTTCGTCCACTTCGGTTTCTTGTTCGGTTTGAAATTGTATTTTTACACACTAATTTATTGTTTTATAATGATTTATCTTAGATTATTTATTTATTTTTACTTACTTATTTCTCTTAGATTACTTATTTATTTATCTTAGACTATTAATTTGATCTTATCTTATGTATTTAATTAGTCTATAGTAGATTTGGTCAACACGTCATAGTAATGTGTTCTTATTTATCTTAGCTTATTTACTTATTTATCTTAGCTTATTTATTGTTACCTTACCTTACGTATTTAGTGAATTTATATTTTAGATTTAGTCAACACATCATATTAATGTGAAGCGCTTTGATTGGTATTTAGTTAGCTAAAAAGCGCTATATTAAGAAACGGAATTATTATTATTATTATTATTATTATTATTATTATTATTATTATTATTATTATTTCTTGCCTCCCATTCCCTTATGCGTCCAGCCATCCCTCGCCCAACCTTATGTCAATGCAGTATTAGTTCCCCTTTTATCCAACGATGCAATGTTTTTCAGACCTGACTCAATGGTCAGTGTTAATTATATTAAAGTGATTGATGTGCAAGAAAAATAATAACACACGGAATTTGTACAGCGCCATATTCATATTCACAGTACACGTGAGACATAAATAAATAATAATAATAACACACGGAATTTGTACAGCGCCATATTCATATTCACAGTACACGTGAGACATAAATAAATAGGTAAATACATCAATGTAAAACTACGTGAAATGTTCGGTGTGGAACGTATAAAACGTGATAAAACGTTACAAAACAACAATGTGTGATATTATTCCAGATTGGTAACCCGTCATGAGATGTGGAAAATATCCAATCACCGTTACCTTTGTTTTGAAAGCCCTAAACTGTCGTTCAATCTGCACGACAACGCGCGCGCGTTCTAGCGTGTTTCAATGAGTCGTTGTCTTGGTTTCAGTTTGGCACTGAAGGCGTATCGACATTCCTCACTCAAGGGTCGTGTGACGTCACGGAAATAGTCGGATACAATTCTGAGCGTAAATTAATGTAAGACAAGTCGTTGTGTGTGTCTCTGTAGATGTCATGCATTGTGTACGTGTGCGTGTGCGTGTGCGTGTGCGTGTGTGTGTGTATGCGTGCGTGCGTGCGTGTTGTATATGTTAATATACTGCAACGCTGATTTAAATGATCGACGTATTCGATATTTTACTTTGATATATTACGTCATAGTAGATAAGTTGTGTTATATATATATATATATATATATATATATATATATATATATATATATATATATATATATATATATATATATATATATACTATGACGTAATATCTCAAACTATGACGTAATATCTCAAAGTAAAATATCGAATACGTCGATCATTTAAATCAGCGTTGCAGTATATTATATACAACACGCACCACGCATATATATATATATATATATATATATATATATATATATATATATATATATATATATATATATATATATATATATATATATATATATATATATATATATATATATATATATATATATGTATATATATAATTGTGTAATATAAGTGTGTTGTTTAACACATAGTTTCAACTGACTAATACCAATTTGTAAATTTATCAAAATCATAATTGGTAAGTTGAAGATTGAAGACTGACTGTTGTCATAACATTTTATGAGTACTTGCTAAGTACTCTGAGTAGTGTGTATTTATATCATGCACCAGTGTATTTATATCATGCACCAGTGTATTTATATCATGCACCAGTGTATTTATATCATGCACCAGTGTATTTATATCATGCACCAGTGTATGGCATTAGATAATAAAATAGATAATAACTATGCCATTATTAGTAACCCAAACTTTATGTTACCTTTTAGCTTACATTTTTTCTGTAGACTTTAAATAGAAACCAAAGTCATGGTTTTGGGCCTATAAGAATTACTGAAACATAACCATTTGCAACTACAATTAAAAATATCACGCCAGTTGTTTATTAGGAAAACTGTATTGAATACACATCATCTTAATTTCATAGGTCGTGCCTTACGGCTAGATAACCCCACGTGACGAGTGTCAAAAGTCTAGCAAAATTCGCTCGCCAAATGAAAATATGTTTGTGCACACCTATTCCTGTATTTGTGCACACCTATTCCTGTATTTGTGCACACCTATTCCTGTATTTGCCAATACGATATAACTATGCTGTTTGCGTATAAACTCAACTTATGTAACATATGTTGGCCTCGGTCTCGCTTGATAACATGTCAGCGCTCAGTCAACTGGAGAATTGACCGGAATCTCCCACTTTTAGAACACATTCTGAGGAAACCATTGGCGTCATTTTAGTTGGACATAGTTAGTTTTATTATCTCTTTTAGGTGCATAGCCCCAAAACCATGACCTTTGTTTCGCTTAAAAAAATATTATTGGTAGCTTTGAAATAAATATCAATATCGTCTATAGAGGTTCAACAATGTATCATCGCATGTCACGTGTAACATTAAGTGTTTGTTGCTTGCAGCTATTACATCAGTACGAATTTTAATCCTCGAAAGAGACATTTGTTCCAGTAAGTATTTCTGAGATCTTGACACGAATATTACACTTTTATAATTGCCTAATTATCATATTTTCGACCCTACAGTTTTAAACAACAAATGAGCAAATTCGGTTATAAGCGTAATGAAATATTCTACGGCTATCAGCAGTGGTTTGGTGTATACATTTATTACTATAATGATGGCTTCCAGTATTCAGGGCCGTTTAATTTGCCTGCCGTTCACAGTAAATATAAATACATATTTTCAAACAGAAAATGCACTTTGAGCAATAACTATATATTGCAATTTTTTTCGATCTCAGTTCGACTTTTCGCTCGCCTCATTTCTAATTCATTTTGCGAAACGTCAAGCCTACCTAGTATCCACTACAACATGCTAGCTCATTTGTGCAACTTTGTTTGTAGTTTTGATGAAATCATCAGACAAACTATTACATTATTTGGTGTTTGACCAGGCATCAATTCAAGTGTAAATGAAAAACTCACGAACTTCGGACTTGGTGCAATATCGTACTGCATTGTTTATGTTATTGACTCTCCTTGGTCTCGCGAAAGTCACATGACCGGCAGGGTCAATGGGTTGAAGGCCAAAGGTTGACTACAAACTGTCTTTGCCTGTTACCACTTCTAATAGCCAAAATAAATTCTTCCGAAGATTTTTATAAAAGTACGCACTTTTTATTCAACCAACTGCGGATATTACGTAGACTATTAACACACTACATATTTGTACATTAACGAACTGGATTCGCGATAGGCTAAAACAGTTGAAGATGGAGTTTTAAATGCTGTCAATCTATCACACATTGACCTGATATCACAACGTCGCTTGCAGAGTATCCATTGATCACTTCGGTGGCGGTGTTAGACCGTCAAGATGTCTCACCTGTGGAGCTCCCAAAGAGTGTCAGTACGTGTCCGCGTCGTTCAGTCAACGTGGACACTACTTTATACTGAAGTGTCTCGGGCCTGGAGTACCTACATTCTACATCCGTAGTACGCTGGACGATCGAGGTACGTATACGTCATTATATTCATTGCGGTCGTGTGGTTTGGTAGTTTGGTAGTTTGGTAGTTTGGTAGTCCGTTATGTGGCAGAGAAACATGTAGCCAGAAATTAAAACAATGTGTTCGTGCTGAAGGAATAATCGTGGATACAAAGCTAAAGGCATGGAAAGACTTAAATACATCAATAGTCTAAAGAAATCCTTGAATGTATAGAAATTCCGGTTTCTTGATTTGTTAAATTAGACACAAGAAACTTGGTTTCATCTCCGTGTATATTTCCACCGGGTCTCACAGCGGACTGACCTCGTGACAGGCGTGTCACATGACATCAATCCTGCACCCAGGTCTGTGGTTTTCGACATCACTTATGTGACACGTCTCATCTGTCAGGTTTCTGTTTTTTTTCTAGAAATACTCTTGGAAAACAACCAGGACTTGGCAGAGAAATTGACGAAAAAGGCCATTCCCACGAAAGAATATTTTGAAATAAAAGGGGACGGTGGACATAGTAAGTAGTTCTCGTCCAGTACATGTGCAGCTCTACAAATAGTGACGTTGCACTCTCAGTCACGTATTTATTTAAACAAATATTGAAAATTAGGCAATCTCCAAATGTATACACGGAACACTATGTAACAAATGTGTTTTGTCAGTCAAAATCGTTCGCTAAACTGTTTTTGAAAGTGAAATGCCAGCGTACGAAGACGGACCGTTTTATTATAAATCGCCTTTTCTAATATTTTGACCACCCAAACGTGCTTTAATGAACCACACTTTTTTATTTGACCGTTATCTGTTTACAAATATCGACCTTACCTTTCAGCACGCAGTGTAAACATGATATTCGTGTCGAAACATCAAATTAAGTAAATAACGGTCAAATTACATGAACAAGTAGATTGTGGTTCATTAGAATAGATATAGATAGAGTTTACAGTATATAAGATGATAAAGCAACTATCAGTCTTACTACCTTTAATGTGTAACTCTGACCGTTATTCCGCCTGTTTATTTCAGCTATATTAGCGCAAGTATACACACCGGTCATCGTGAACAAGGAACACATTGTGCGTTATCCGATGTTAGTGCACGTGTAAGTAGACCCAAGTGTCAGCAACGTTCGTTTGTTCGCTTTGGTTTCAGACCACAGTTCATTTTCATGTTGGTGGCCAACGTGACCGTTTTGTATGTTCGTAGATAAACTGTTTAATCATGGCATATATAATTATCATGCCGTGAATACGCTGAACAAGTAAAGGCCAGTTCACTCGAGCGATTAGTTGTCCGATTGGTCGGGCGAAACAGTGTCGACGACCAATCGAACAACTAATCGCTCGTGTGAACACTCTCGCGAGAAGGATTAGCGATGCTAATTTGTATCTGAAGTTGTGTCTTTGGAATTGCGGCAGGGTCCAATTCGGGCAAAAGTTTGAATCAGTGGCTAATCAGCGACCGCAGGGAGGGGGGAAGGAGGGAGGGAGGGAGGGAGGGAGGGAGGGAGGGAGGGAGGGACGGGGAGGGGAGGGGAGGGGGAGGCGGAAGGGAGGGGGAGGGTGGGAAGGAGAGAGGGAGGGATGGAGGGAGGGGGGAGGGAGAGGGGAGGGGGGAGGGAGGGAGGGGGGAGGGAGGGAGGGGGAGGGATACAGATAGACAGAGACAGACATACAGACCAATGTTTTGTCAGTGTTTCTTGGTTGTGTTAGCTGGGTGGTATTCGGGTGGTCGGTGTAGATTCTGACAGCCGTCCGCTGGTGTTGTAGTTACGCCGGACCCGGCACGCAGACCGTCACGGAGCAGTTCCAACTCGACTACGGCACGTACATGAGCAGCACGCACAATGTTGTGTACGTGTCTATCGACGGACGCGGCTCCGGGGCGCGAGGAGACCGGCATCTACACGAGGTCTACCGGCGTCTAGGCACGGTCGAGGTGCAGGACCAGATCACGGCGGGAAGGCAAGTACAATCGATCGGTCGATGGGTCAATGGGTTGGTCGGTGAGTCGGTGAGTCGGTGGGTCGTCCGTCCGTCCGTCCGTTCGTTCGTTCTTTCTTTCTTTCGTTCGTTCGTTCGTTCTTTCGTTCGTTCGATCGTTCTTTCGTTCGTTCTTCGGAAGAGGACGTATATCTATCAACCGTTATGCAAACAATGCATTTGAACACTGAATATCAATGTTGAACACTGAATTGTCAACATTGTAAATTATAATTTGTTTATTCACCATACAGTTCTGGTGCAAAATAGGTTACTACTCACTGAACCAAACAACTGAACAAACCTTGTGGTAGCTTTGACATAGCATAACTTGTTTTGAGTATATTGCTAAACAGGTGATGTTAACATGGATTTGTAAGAACATACTAATTTGTTCGTCTAGGTATCTCAAGAAACATCTGCACTTTGTGGATCGACAGAGAATCGCCATATGGGGGGCGGTGAGTGGTTAGTTATGTGTCGTCCAGGCATATGGGGGGCGGTGAGTGGTTAGTTATGTGTCGTCCAGGCATATGGGGGGCGGTGAGTGGTTAGTTATGTGTCGTCCAGGCATATGGGGGCGGTGAGTGGTTAGTTATGTGTCGTCCAGGCGAGATAAACTATCATGGAATATATCTTCATCGTAACGATCATCCTCATTGTCATCGTCTCGATCATCCTCATCGTCATCATCATTTAACAAGATTTAACAAGATTGCCACCCCAAACAACAACTTCCAGATAGCAAGTGGACAAGGAAGCCATTGGCTTATCGAGAGTCCAACAATTTTCTCATCTATGTGTAGCCCGCCCTTATCAAATATCTGTCAATTCTATTTTTAAACATATTCACGCTACTAGCATTAACACAATCATTTGGCAGTTTGTTCCATTCATTTATCACCCTCTGTGAGAAAGACTATTTTCTCATGTCCAACATACACTGCTCCTTAACTAATGCTGCTTTGTGTCCTCTGGTTCTACTGCCTTCTTTAAGTTTGAAGAACATATTCCTATCAACATCCTCATAACCGTTCACTATTTTACACACTTCTATTTGGTCTCCTCTTAGTCTCCTGGTCTCTAGTGTTGTTAACCCACATTGTAATAAGCGATTTAACCCTGATTTAACTAGAAAAGACTTGCTACATCATAATAACAGTGTAGCTATCCATAGACCGGGTTTTAGCTAGTCACGGACCAACTATGTTGGTAGTTGATGATAACACCCTGACTTCCATTGCAGTCGTACGGTGGCTACGTGACCGCTCACGCCGTGGCCGACAGTGATCTCTACCAGTGCGGCGTGGCAGTCGCCCCTGTCACTGACTGGCGATATTATGGTATGTTCACTCTTCGTCGACACATACAACACATTTATCTTAACCCTTGTCGTGCCATAAGGCAGAAAATATACATCTCCACTTCTGTCGGTTTGCAGCCAGTTTCTAGCACCCTGCTCCCAGCTGAGGTAAATTTTTACCTGCGTTAATGTAATGTTTAACAGTTACATAGTTATTTCCTCTTTGTCGCTTTCGTATTAAATAATTCGTACATTTTTACTTGCAGATACGGTGTACACAGAACGCTACATGGGATTGGCCAACAGCAATGACAACTTCCGGGGATATGACGTGAGCAGTTCTTGATGTAATTTATCCAATAAAAATAATACATAAAGCAATGTGATAATTTCCATAGTATGTGGTAACGATAATGGTATCATTTATTGACGTAATGTGAATGTGTCATGACATAAATAGTTATACCATAAATAGTACATCAAGTCTGTATTTCTTCCACGTAACACCGTTGCCTCTTTGCATCATCATAACAGTTATACGCCGAGGCACGCCTTTGTTTTCTTGCTCACTTACCAGATATATATATATTTCGTACACTTCATTTACCGAGTATTTTGTCTATTCCATATATCTTAGAACGCCAATGTATCTCGGAAAGCAGATCAATTCAAAGGGAAATCTATAATGCTCATCCACGGTACGGGAGATGGTAAGTATGTTTTATTTTAACGCTGCATCTGTTAAATACAAAAGCAAATCGACCGATTTAATTATCGAACGACCCAACTATCGAACGACCCAACTATCGAAAGACCCAACTATCGAACGGCCGAACAGACAAACAAGTAATGGTCGTCTTTATTAACGCATTGTGTTAAATATATTTTTTCTCGGCAATTGTGAATACGCAGGGCCATGGATGCTTTGATTTCGATGTGTTAAAATGTAGGACCGTGTAATTGATGCTTTCGGTGTGTTAAAATATTGGGCCGTGTAAAGGATGCTTTCGGTGTATTAAAATATAGGGCCGTGTAATGGATGTTTTTGGTATGTTAAAATGTAGGGCCGTGTAATTGATGCTTTTGGTATGTTAACATGTAGGGCCGTGTAATTGACGCTTTTGGTGTGTTAAAATGTAAGGCCGTGTAATGCATGCTTTCGGTGAGTTCAAATATAATTTACAAATGATTTTTTTTCAGACAATGTACATTTCCAGCATACGGCTCACCTAATTAAAGCATTAACAGAAGCTGACGTTGATTATCGGATTCAGGTATACTACATGTTTTATTTTTATTATTATTATTATTATTGCACGCAATTGCAATCAATAAAGGCGTCTTATTGTTATTGAAATCAAAATCACATCAATATAGCAGCATACTCAGTTTTAAAATAAAAAATAACTAGCCTAATTTGCGTTGCAAATTATGGTAGACCTACATTAAATTCGTACTGTCGGTCAAAAAAATTAATATTACATTTTGTGATTTGTGATGTTCTGAAACAGTGCTACCCGGTGCGAATGTTCGACTGCCTGGCCATCACAGGGCTGTAGATCTGATTTGGTTCTTTCGATCTTTTATTTGTAGCTATACACGGACAGCAATCATGAGATTCTCAGTTCGAATACGGACAAGCACGCTTACCGGACGGTGACGAACTTTCTGACGAAGGAATGCTGGCAAGGCGGCAAACCGCGCGAGATCAAAGAGGACGACAACGTATGACGTCACCAGGGGATGTGACGTCAGCTGTTGAACCGATCGGGTTATTGCCGGCTACCCGGGAGTAGATAATCAAAATGCGGACGGAGTGCTGGGGAACGACCCGGGACAGCGGTTGTGATTGTGTATGTGTGTAGCGTACGCCGACTGCTGGTTTGACCAGTAGAGTTGACAGGAGAAGTGAACGTGCCGTTGAGAGGCAAGTACGTTACTGGCAACTGCGGCCAATATCGTACAGGCCGCTAGAAGTTGTTGTGGTTTGAGAGATGCGAAATAACAGACTATAACACGAAACAAATAAACACAACAGTACATGCTCATTAACAACCATGTTCGTCCCATCCAAACGTTCCGCTAAAACAGTTCCGCAGACGAAATAGTCCCCGGATCTTAGTATAATTGTTTAATAGTTTAATATGCAATGAATACTATAAAATGAATACTAATAAATACTACTGCGGTGACCGTTTATGTGTTAATACCAGTTAATTCTGTTTTCAAGAAGTGTTATTTAATTGTCAGCCAATAATTGTTAGTACCAACTCATCTCCACGGGTCAGCGTGGGTCAGAGTCGCCGGTCAGCGGCATGTGCGTGATTAAATGCAATATTTTTCTACGCCACATTCATTAGCATGTCTGATTACATTGAATGATATAGTTGTGGAACTTATCAACATTGAATGAGATAGTTGTGGAACTTATCAACATTGAATGAGATAGTTGTGGAACTTATCAATATTGAATGAGATAGATTTAGAACTTATCAACATTGAATGAGATAGTTGTGGAACTTATCAACATTGAATGAGATAGTTGTGGAACTTATCAACATTTGGCGATCGTCGTATATTTTGCTACATTCAAATTTAAAAGAAGTTAGGTGGCATTTCATTCAGACTAACTCTTCATTGTACATATTGAGCAGTTGATGTAAACTCGTTGTATGATAATTAGAATATACGGCCTTATCGATGCGAACTGTTCTGATAAACGCAAGTATGACACATACGTCTAACGTTTATAAATGGAAGGCGGGTTTGATAACGAATGGTCAGGTATTTGGACCTGCTAATACTTGAAACAGTATGGACTGTTGTTGGATAAATGTTACACAAGAAATACATCTAATCCTACCTAACCTTAAGGAAAAACTGTCTACTGGGTGACGACTGGGTTAGATTGTAAACAGCCAATGGCGTGATCCAGTCACTATCTGATGAGTGACGACTGGTTAAGATCATATACAACCATTGGCGTGATCCAGTCACTGTATACTGAGTGATAATTGGCTAAGATTTTATAAAATCAGTCACAACGTATACAAGGGTAAAGTGTTTGTCGAAATAATTATACGGAAATATTTTATATGAATGTCGTTCGTATCAAAGTGTACATAGTGAATACGATATAACGTTTGCAATTGTACATAGCAGCACATGGTTAATGGATGTTCCAGATTTAGAACGTTTTGTAAACAAAAATAACGTGAGATGTTGTTGGAAGTCTACCGTTCACCATCGGAGGGAAAGTTTCATCAATAAAATGTACGACAGCCGTCTGTTCCTTGCATCGTTTCTCTCATGGGTAACACATTCTCTGTTTCACACGTTTATGCGCAATAGGAAGATTAATAACATTAATTTACCGCTACGTTGTCAAACAGGATGTCAGTACACACGCGGTTACGTGTGAACCGGCATACACACGCATACACACGCGCGAGCCACACATACACACACGTGGGCACACACGCGCGCGAGCAGACACACACATTCACACACACACACACACACACACACACACACACACACACACACACACACACACACACACACACACACACACACACACACACACACGAGCGCGCACACAGACACACACGCACACACATACCCAATCTGTACGAGATAGTATAGCCTCGAACCAATAGTTACGAGATTTGTTGGCCGATCAATTCATAACAGAAATAACAACGTATCCTTGGAAATATATTGGTATGTAATGTTTGTATATAACGACGAATTATTTCACGGGATATCCACTTGGATTGACCACTAGAGGTCAGCACGTTATGGAAGCTCACAAACTAGCAACATAGTACCATATACAATCACCAGGTGTCACGGTTTTATTTATCACAACTTGCACGAAGGCATTAGCGTGCCGCAAATCGGGTGCCATTTTGATTGTTGTTGCAATTTGGAGACCAAATACCTTCCCAAAGTTTGCCAACATTACTTTTGGGATTCAGCACAACCAAACCATCCTAAAACCGTTGTTTACTACAAAATGCTTACAGGGTTTAAATTGTCTGAAACTGACACTGGTCTATTGACACGATCGATCTTAACACGATATTGCGCAAACACAAGCAACATCGTCTTTCGATGTCCATAAACAACGCATGTCATGCTTCGCTGCCTGACGTCGAGTTTGGCGACGAGCAGTCGGTGATCGCTGTCCAGTAATGTGTCAGCGTATGACCGAGAGTCCGTTAGTTGACTCTTATATAGGCAGATAACGAAATCGATCACGTTGTCGATGGGCTCTATTGAGATGTCGTCATACCACGGCGCTGTCCTTGCCACGTTGTCTTGTGACGGGGCAGGGTGTTGAACGAGGTGTTGCAAACGAACAGGCCGAGTGCAAAGCCGTTGATGTTCCGTCTGCCGCGTGAGTGTTTTTAAATAAAACCCTCGTCGTGTGTCCAGTAGCCGAGCTTATTGTTCAAATCGCCAGCGATGGAGAACAGTGATGTGTACCGGGGACGTAAGTCGTGCACGTTCGGAGAGAAACTCATCTTGTTCCATGCTGCCACGTTGTGTCGTCGGTCCACATAGGTTGATGGTCGTCAACAGGGTGTTGATTGACAGGAACAGTTGAATAACAGCGATTCTGTCTGGCTCTGACCAGTAACGTACGATTCGATCTTCCAGGTGCGTGGCGATGACAAAGACAAGACCGCAGTACCTTGACTGTGACAGTAAACCAAGGAGCCGGTAGTCACTTGAGCGCTCCTAGAAGCCGCCGGGGCATTTCGTCTCCTGTAGACAGCATATATCGACGAGTAATCGGCTGAGATCTTCGCTTAGCTGGCCTCGTTTCGTTGCTGACGAAAGTCCACGGACGTTAAACGTGCCGATGGCGAGACGAGAGGGGACCGTCGAACCATTGCTGTGTCGAATTGATATTTCTTCCAAAACACATATTTGTTAAGCATAACCTCGCTTTTAGGAATCCATGTTGAGATTCATTTAATAATTTATGCCTAACAAGGAAGTCCACCATATGGTCTATAATTATCCTTTCTAATAATTAAAAATAAACTCACAGGTCTATAAGGAACCACTCCCTCTTTTAATGACAAGTTTAACACTCTTGTAAGTGGTTTGCTAATTTGGTCTGTTTCCATTAGTAGTTTTGGAGGAAATCCATCCACTCCCGGTGATTAATTATCCTTCATTGCCTTTATTTTCTTAGCTACCATTTCTGGAGTTAAAATTAACTGCCCTAAATAGTCTGATTTAGCCTCCTGAAATTGAGCATCTGGAACGGGTAACGAACTAATATCATATCTGGTAAACACTGAACTGAAGTTTCCATTTAGGCTTTCCGCCATTAAAAAACCTTGTGATATTATATTTCCAGCATTGTCTTCTGGTGGTCCAACCTTGTCTCGTACGTTCTGTTTACTCCTAATGTATGCATAAAAACTCTTGCTGTCATTTTTTATGTGACATGCTAGTTTTTGCTCAGCGCTTCTTTTTGATTTTCTCATTCTAGTCGTACATTAAATGCATTTTTGTAATTTGTGTAATCTTCTTCCTTTCTTGTACACTTATAAACCCTCCACATAGTTTGTATGCTATTTTTAACTTCTTTTGACAAGTGTTTCTCTCTAGTATTCCTTGTTTGTTTCACGGGAAAATTTTTCAATGATACTATCAATTTCATTTTTTAGAATGTTCCATTATTCAATTGCTGTCTTATTCCTCAGTTATGTTATTCCAATCTAACTTTGCTAAGTATTTTCTCATATTTTTACATTTACCTTTGTGGGAGTTTCTCCTCTATTTATTTTTATTTTTTCTCTCTGGTTTTATTTTGATATCAAAATGTATTTGATCATGATCACTGGTACCCAATGGCGGAGAAGAGGTAAACGAGACATTACTGTTGGTACACGCGAGATATTCTCATGTGTTTGTGAGTGTTATTTATAACACGATGGGATTAAACGAATACGTATCCCACATTGTCTGTTCCACGGCAACCAATTATTTAACGAAACGTTATGTTTCCGTTCGGTGTCTTTATACTGGGTGGTGTTGTATTATGACGCTTTTGGTAAAAAGTACTGCAATATAAAGAGTGTTCAGTTGTGCATGTTCTGTGAACACCGCTTCACGGTCTAGGAACCTGATTGGCTGGAATTTTATATTTGCCGATGCGTCAATCAAACGCTTCGTCAGAGCCGAGTGCGCTGCGGACGGCCACTCGCTAACGCGGTGTTTTAATATTGAATTAGTTTTTTTGTAACGCACTCGTTTTGAATTGTTGTTAAACCGTTTTTAGAGTTCGATATGATGTATATATCTTTTAACCATTTAAGTAATGCTTATTAAATTGACGGTTACTGTTCATTCTACTGCTCAAATCGATAACATCTTCACCGAATGTGACAAACGCTGTGAAAATAGGCCTACGCATTCAGCGCCAACAATATAACGCCGAAGCAACTGCGTCGTCTGCGGCCGTTCACAAATGTCGACGCTGACTTATTCATACAAAGCGTACTAACGGGAGACAGGGGTCAAGGCCAGCGTACTAACGGGAGACGGGGGTCAATGCCAGCGTGCTATTTTTTATGTCGAAACGTGACCACCGCTGCGCCGTGCAGCGCCGCGCGGGGGACTGTTACGGAACTACTATTATTATTCATCTTGGAAATTCACAACTTGGCGGAAAGCAATTATCTATTGTGAAACCACGGAGCAAAGGTTTAGCATAATTATTGGAAATAAATGTAAACATGTGTAAACATATTCTGGTGGTTATTGCTGTATGCCCTGCTAACGTTGTTACATCGTGTTGTATGCCCTGCTAACGTTGTTACATCGTGTTGTATGCCCTGATAACGTTGTTACATCGTGTTGTATGCCCTGATAACGTTGTTACATCGTGATGTATGCCCTGCTAACATTGTTACATTGGGTTGTATGCCCTGCTAACGTTGTAACGTCGTGTTGCAAGCCCTACTAACGCTGCTACATCGTGTTGCATGCCTTACGAACGTTGTTACATCGTGTTGCACGCCTTACTAACGTTATTACGTCGTGTTGTATGCCCTACTAACATTGTTATATCGTGTTGTATGCCCTGCTAACGTTGTTACGTCGTGTTGCAAGCCCTGCTAACGTTGTTACGTCGTGTTGCAAGCCCTGCTAACGTTGCTACATCGTGTGTATGTACTGCTAACGTTGTTACATCGTGATGTATGCCCTGCTAACGTTGTTACTTCGTGTTGTATGCCCTGCTAACGTTGTTACTTCGTGTTGTATGCCCTACTAACGTTGATACATCGTGTTGTATGCACAGCTAACATTGTTACGTCGATACATTTCCCCAATCTAGAAAATTATCAACGTGTTAAAGTACGGGGGAGGCGTGAGAATTAGTACGTTTCATCCGAACAGGTAAATGTTGACAGTTGTGAACGGTCCCTTACGCGGCCAAGCGGCCTTCGCTAATGGACAATGCGTCGGCATATTCCCCCGTTATTCGTAACTTCGTTGAGCGCATTATTCGATCGATGCACCGATGTTAATTGTTACCAAAGGCGCCCTTGACGATTTACAGCCGCGACGGAGTGGTCCAGAAATGGTTCAAATAAGCCCAGAGGACGGCACCGGTGTGACGACCATTGTCTGGCCTCTCCATGACACGAGTCTATCTATAACGGCCGATTTCCGATCCGTCGGTGACTATGAGCGGTTCCTGTATCCCGTGATGACCATTGCGTGAGACCGTATATCGACCTGACGAATGTGGGGATATCGATAACTCGAAAGCAGCGCCAGCTGCGTCAATCGTTTATTTCTGATTCTGACGTTTGTCAGCCAGAAATATAATAATTGCAGCTCGTAGAGAAGGCGATAAGTTGGAGATCGTTATCGTGTGTACACAAAAGGGTACAAGTTAAGGAATTCTGGGATTTGATTGGATGACAGACTTTGACCTATGTAAGTATCTCACCGACGCGCAGGTAACGGAAGTGTAACCGGAAGTGTAACCCGAAATTTAACCGGAAGTGTAACTAGTCTCGCTTATCCGATTATCGTTCGCCATCGTGAACTCGCCGATAAGAGTCTGGCTCCGTAGACCTGGCTTCACTGTTACTGAGTCCATTTAGGGCGCTACCGCCATCAGCCAATCAGCATTTAGGGCGCTACCGCCATCAGCCAATCAGCATTTAGGACGTTGCCGCCATCAGCCAATCAGCATCGAGGTTCTGCAGCATTACTTTGCGTGATTTAGCTTTTATGTGTGACAGTTGTATCAATATAATCAAAGTTTCAAGTTGATTCGAATTGCATCGTATAAACTGATGAAAGATCACTCTTATTTGATGAATTAGCCAAATCCCCGGATGATAGCCGAATTAATATAAGTATACGTGCAGGGTGCGTACATCATTTCCGTCACAACTCTATGAGCCCGGGCTGTGGTGTGTGCGACAAACGGTGGCGCCACTTCCCATGTGACCGGAAGTGATACCGGAATTGTGACCGGAAGTGTAACTGGAATCTACGGTGAGAAGACGAACGGGAGAGAGCGAGTGGAGGGAGTTGACGAGTGGAGGGAGTTGACGAGTGGAGGGAGTTGACGAGTGGAGGGAGTTGAAGAGTGGAGGGAGTTGACGAGTGGAGGGAGTTGACGAGTGGAGGGAGATGACGGGTGGAGGGAGTTGATGGGTGGAGGGAGTTGACGAGTGGAGGGAGTTGACGAGTGGAGGGAGTTGACGAGTGGAGGGAGTTGACGAGTGGAGGGAGTTGACGAGTCGAGATAGTTGACGAGTGGAGGGAGTTGAAGAGTGGAGGGAGTTGACGAGTGGATGGAGTTGACGAGTGGAGGGAGTTGACGAGTGGAGGGAGATGACGGGTGGAGGGAGTTGATGGGTGGAGGGAGTTGAAGAGTGGATGGAGTTGACGAGTGGAGGGAGTTGACGAGTGGAGGGGGTTGACGAGTGGAGGGAGTTGAAGAGTGGAGGGAGTTGACCAGTGGAGGGAGTTGACGAGTGGAGGGAGTTGACGAGTGGAGGGAGTTGACGAGTGGAGGGAGTTGGCGAGTGGAGGGAGTTGACGGGTGGAGGGAGTTGACGAGTGGAGGGAGTTGACGAGTGGAGGGAGATGACGGGTGGAGGGAGTTGATGGGTGGAGGGAGTTGAAGAGTGGATGGAGTTGACGAGTGGAGGGAGTTGACGAGTGGAGGGAGTTGAAGAGTGGAGGGAGTTGAAGAGTGGATGGAGTTGACGAGTGGAGGGAGTTGACGAGTGGAGGGAGTTGACGAGTGGAGGGAGTTGACGAGTGGAGGGAGTTGACGAGTGGAGGGAGTTGACGAGTGGAGGGAGTTGACGAGTGGAGGGAGTTGACGAGTGGAGGGAGTTGAAGAGTGGAGGGAGTTGAAGAGTGGATGGAGTTGACGAGTGGAGGGAGTTGACGAGTGGAGGGAGTTGACGAGTGGAGGGAGTTGACGAGTGGAGGGAGTTGACGAGTGGAGGGAGTTGAAGAGTGGAGGGAGTTGAAGAGTGGATGGAGTTGACGAGTGGAGGGAGTTGACGAGTGGAGGGAGTTGACGAGTGGAGGGAGTTGACGAGTGGAGGGAGATGACGGGTGGAGGGAGTTGATGGGTGGAGGGAGTTGAAGAGTGGATGGAGTTGACGAGTGGAGGGAGTTGACGAGTGGAGGGAGTTGACGAGTGGAGGGAGTTGACGAGTGGAGGGAGATGACGGGTGGAGGGAGTTGATGGGTGGAGGGAGTTGAAGAGTGGAGGGAGTTGACGAGTGGAGGGAGTTGACGAGTGGAGGGAGTTGACGAGTGGAGGGAGTTGGCGAGTGGAGGGAGTTGACGGGTGGAGGGAGTTGACGAGTCGAGGGAGTTGACGAGTGGAGGGAGTTGACGAGTCGAGGGAGTTGACGAGTCGAGATAGTTGACGAGTCGAGGGAGTTGACGAGTCGAGGGAGTTGACAAACGATCGATGCTTGGACTGGGCAGGTTTTCTATGAATTATGGAGGACAGCGGAGTAGATGGAAAACCGTGAGGTGGCACCCAGAACGAGGAACAAGACAGAGAGGAACAACTCTATGAGCCCGGGCTGTGGTGTGTGCGACAAACGGTGGCGCCACTTCCCATGTGACCGGAAGTGATACCGGAATTGTGACCGGAAGTGTAACTGGAATCTACGGTGAGAAGACGAACGGGAGAGAGCGAGTGGAGGGAGTTGACGAGTGGAGGGAGTTGACGAATGGAGGGAGTTGACGAGTGGAGGGAGTTGAAGAGTGGAGGGAGTTGACGAGTGGAGGGAGTTGACGAGTGGAGGGAGATGACGGGTGGAGGGAGTTGATGAGTGGAGGGAGTTGACGAGTGGAGGGAGTTGACGAGTGGAGGGAGTTGACGAGTGGAGGGAGTTGACGAGTGGAGGGAGTTGACGAGTGGAGGGAGTTGACGAGTGGAGGGAGTTGACGAGTGGAGGGAGTTGACGAGTGGAGGGAGTTGACGAGTGGAGGGAGTTGACGAGTGGAGGGAGTTGACGAGTGGAGGGAGTTGACGAGTGGAGGGAGTTGACGAGTGGAGGGAGTTGACGAGTGGAGGGAGTTGACGAGTGGATGGAGTTGACGAGTGGAGGGAGTTGACGAGTGGAGGGAGTTGACGAGTGGAGGGAGTTGACGGGTGGAGGGAGTTGACGAGTGGAGGGAGTTGACGAGTGGAGGGAGTTGACGAGTGGAGGGAGTTGACGAGTGGAGGGAGTTGACGAGTGGAGGGAGTTGAAGAGTGGAGGGAGTTGACGAGTGGAGGGAGTTGACGAGTGGAGGGAGATGACGGTGGAGGGAGTTGATGGGTGGAGGGAGTTGACGAGTGGAGGGAGTTGACGAGTGGAGGGAGTTGACGAGTGGAGGGAGTTGACGAGTGGAGGGAGTTGACGAGTGGAGGGAGTTGACGAGTGGAGGGAGTTGAAGAGTGGAGGGAGTTGACGAGTGGAGGGAGTTGACGAGTGGAGGGAGTTGACGAGTGGAGGGAGTTGACGAGTGGAGGGAGTTGACGAGTGGAGGGAGTTGACGAGTGGAGGGAGTTGACGAGTGGAGGGAGTTGACGAGTGGAGGGAGTTGACGAGTGGAGGGAGTTGACGAGTGGAGGGAGTTGACGAGTGGAGGGAGTTGACGAGTGGAGGGAGTTGACGAGTGGAGGGAGTTGACGAGTGGAGGGAGTTGACGAGTGGAGGGAGTTGACGAGTGGAGGGAGTTGACGAGTGGAGGGAGTTGACGAGTGGAGGGAGATGACGGGTGGAGGGAGTTGATGGGTGGAGGGAGTTGAAGAGTGGATGGAGTTGACGAGTGGAGGGAGTTGACGAGTGGAGGGAGTTGAAGAGTGGAGGGAGTTGAAGAGTGGATGGAGTTGACGAGTGGAGGGAGTTGACGAGTGGAGGGAGTTGACGAGTGGAGGGAGTTGACGAGTGGAGGGAGTTGACGAGTGGAGGGAGTTGAAGAGTGGAGGGAGTTGACGAGTGGAGGGAGTTGACGAGTGGAGGGAGTTGACGAGTGGAGGGAGTTGAAGAGTGGAGGGAGTTGAAGAGTGGATGGAGTTGACGAGTGGAGGGAGTTGACGAGTGGAGGGAGTTGACGAGTGGAGGGAGTTGACGAGTGGAGGGAGTTGAAGAGTGGAGGGAGTTGAAGAGTGGATGGAGTTGACGAGTGGAGGGAGTTGACGAGTGGAGGGAGTTGACGAGTGGAGGGAGTTGACGAGTGGAGGGAGATGACGGGTGGAGGGAGTTGATGGGTGGAGGGAGTTGAAGAGTGGATGGAGTTGACGAGTGGAGGGAGTTGACGAGTGGAGGGAGTTGACGAGTGGAGGGAGATGACGAGTGGAGGGAGTTGATGGGTGGAGGGAGTTGAAGAGTGGAGGGAGTTGACGAGTGGAGGGAGTTGACGAGTGGAGGGAGTTGACGAGTGGAGGGAGTTGGCGAGTGGAGGGAGTTGACGGGTGGAGGGAGTTGACGAGTCGAGGGAGTTGACGAGTGGAGGGAGTTGAAGAGTGGAGGGAGTTGACGAGTGGAGGGAGTTGACGAGTCGAGGGAGTTGACGAGTCGAGGGAGTTGACGAGTCGAGGGAGTTGACGAGTCGAGGGAGTTGACGAGTGGAGGGAGTTGACGAGTCGAGGGAGTTGACGAGTGGAGGGAGTTGACGAGTCGGGGGAGTTGACGAGTCGAGATAGTTGACGAGTCGAGGGAGTTGACGAGTCGAGGGAGTTGACAAACGATCGATGCTTGGACTGGGCAGGTTTTCTATGAATTATGGAGGACAGCGGAGTAGATGGAAAACCGTGAGGTGGCACCCAGAACGAGGAACAAGACAGAGAGGAACAAGAACGAGGAACACGACAGAGAGGTAGACAGTGAAGATGGATTGCACAAGATCGAAGAAAGTGATAGGTAAGCAAGCAATCAGCCAAGCGGATGTGGTTATTACTAATTGCTTAGTAATACTACCGCGCCATAGTGTGTGTTTATACGCAGTACATGAATTACTAACTAACGACTCGGTTGTGCGTCAATGGTGCATTGTGACTTTTATTTTGAAACACATGTTACAATACACTGGCAATGACACTCTTCTGTCGAATAGAGAACAAGTAAGATGGTAGCAATTATTTGTCCAGTCTTTACGCGTAGTTTGCTGTAGGTGAGCAGTAACAGAGTAGGTGAGTAATAACAGAGTAGGTGAGCAGTAAAATAGTAGGTGAGCAGTAACAGAGTAGGTGAGTAGTAAAAGAGTAAGTGAGTAGTAACAGAGTAGGCTAATAGTAACATAGTAGGTGAGCAGTAACAGAGTAGGTGAGTAGTAAAAGAGTAGGTGAGCAGTAACAGAGTAGGTGAGCAGTAACAGAGTAGGTGAGCAGTAACAGAGTAGGTGAATAGTAACAGAGTAGGTGAGCAGTAATAGAGTAGGTGAGCAGTAACAGAGTAGGTGAGTAATAACAGAGTAGGTGAGCAGTAACATAATAGGTGAGCAGTAACAGAGTAGGTGAGTAGTAAAAGAGTAAGTGAGTAGTAACAGAGTAGGCTAATAGTAACATAGTAGGTGAGCAGTAACAGAGTAGGTGAGTAGTAAAAGAGTAGGTGAGCAGTAACAGAGTAGGTGAGCAGTAACAGAGTAGGTGAGCAGTAACAGAGTAGGTGAATAGTAACAGAGTAGGTGAGCAGTAAAAGAGTAGGTGAGCAGTAACAGAGTAGGTGAGAAGTAACAGAGTAGGTGAGCAGTAACAGAGTAGGTGAGCAGTAACAGAGTAGGTGAGTAGTAAATTTAAGACAAAAACTTGATTGAAGTTTTTTGTTTGACGAAAAGAATTAAATTTAAAATCTTAACTTGTATTTACCTAATTGCAATATGTTAAAATATATTGTCGTAACTGATTTGCAATAATTTAAAATGTTAATTATTAATAATTAATTGCAATATTTATAATAATAATACATTTATTTCCAACATTACATATATGCAGTGTATATACATACATTGTTAATGCAGAACATTTCTAGACAATGCTCATTTAAATCATGCATATTTAAAAGATGAACAGTAACAATCATAGTGTGCTATAATATTATGCTAGAAACGGAAAGAATTGAAGTGTAAACTTATGTGTACTCTCCCCTGTTGTATTGATATGTTATAATATAATGTATGCATATATACATATACGCACATATACATATATATTTACTCTTTTTTATAGTAATCCCTGATAAAACACATATGATTAATACATAAATATGCCAAAAGCTAATACAGTAAACATGTTACGTCTCAAAATAAAATATCCCTTTTGTATCTACCAAGTATAGATGTTTTGTACATTTTTTGAAAGCGAAAATATTTTTACAGTTTCTTAATGCAATACTTAGGCCATTCCAAAGGTTAACACCAACAATAGACAAACATTTAGCCCTTAGTGCAGTAAGAACTTTAATCTTTTCGAATTTGTCCCTTTGCCTTGTGTTGTGCAAACTATCTTCATTAGAATAAAATAATCTTTGAATGCTATTGGGCAATAGTTTATATTTCACTTTTTACATCAATATAGATGTTTTGCATTCAATTAGGCAGAAAAAATTAATAAATGTAAGATTAATAAATAAGATATTTGTAAGATCACGAGCCTTTACTCCACAAATAATTCTCACAACTCTCTTTTGTAGAGTGAATACGGCATTAGATTTGCCCATATCTCTGAGCAGTAGTCTATATGGGGCAAGAAAAGGGAGAAGTCCAAAAGTAATTAATGCCGAATTAATTTCTTTAATAAAAAAATTATTTTGAAATTATTGAGATTGTTTTAGCCAATTTGGATTTTACCGATTTTTCCAAGAAAGCTTATCATCAATAATTATGCCAAGACTTTTTTATACACTCTTTCTATAATGTTTTGGTTTATTGTTATTGCAATATCTGAAGAAAACCTTCCTTTTCTAAATACCATGTAATCAGTTTTACTACATCGTATGATTATATGTTTTCCTTTATTTAATTTCAGTTCTACTGCAACGCATTCCATAATATTGTCCACTTTTAATTTCCATAAAATCAATAGATTTTGAGATGTAAATTGCCACTCCTCCCCCTCTGTTATCTTCTCAGTTAACATGCACAGCTTCGTACCCTTGTAATGGAAAACAATTGACATTGAGGTGATGAACCGACGTTTCACTGATGACAATGACATCACATGGATGTCTCAGCACATATAAATAAACTTTTATATTTACAAAGTTTGTGTTTAAGCTTCTGGCATGGAAGTGAATCATAGATAATGACGACTTAGTGTTTTTTGCCTTGAAACCAAATTGCGATTCTGTAAAGTAAGAACCGTCTACATTAATTGTATTGTAAACGTTTTTGTCAGGATTGATGTAATTATCGTAATCACTGTGTGAATATTCTGAATGGGCAAAACTGTTGAAGTCAAATTCAGTTGTTTGTTCTTTCAATTCAGGCAATGACTTATTCTTTCAAGTTTACTAGTAGTCAGTAAGAATTCATCATAATTTATATCGTGAAAGGGAAAATCATGAATAAAAGGCAGTTCCATTATCTAAGTTTTGTATAGTCCTTAATAAATAACAATAATTTTAAATGTTAATTTATAATAACTGATTTTAATTAGGCATAAACCTAAGCTAAGAGAAAACCGCTCTAATACATTAGTTTCAGGTCAAAACTCAACACCTTGTCGGGCGACCCATTTGTTTCAGACTAAATGTCGCGACGTGGACTAGGGACACGTGTCATCAGAGCTGTAACTAATTCTTGCTAACGGCAGTGCTGTTAGCGAGTGACCTAATCGTTAGTCAGCGTGTTTTTGTTGTACACGACGTGATGGTTCATTTGTCAGTGCAAAAGTTCCACGCCCATCCAGCCTTATTGAGTCAACAGTGTCTGCGACGTTAGACAATGGCGTGGTGACAATGAACAATTCATGTCGTGTGCCGCACGAGATGGCATTCAAAAGCTAATTGCAGAAAATATCACGAGAGACATACACGCTGATAAAAACTTGTGGCAAACCGTTCCATTAAACGTCCGTCAACGATGTTTGTTCGGCGGCGTGCGACACGTAGTGGGCTGCCGTAGGAAACCTCAAAATGAGGGCGTCTTCGCTGAATGACAATATGACATTCAAAGCGGTCGTCCGAAGAATTGTCGATACCCAGGCGATGACGGCGAACTGGCGTGGGATTCGACGGAAAGCTGACATATTAGCGCACCGCAGAGGATGTGTACGTCATACGTTTACGGAAACGATACGTCGGGACGACTAGCTGTGGGTGGAAGCGATAAACAAGCAGACCGCGTCCTGTCAGATGTTACGCCCTTATATCGCCGCTTTCAACTATTTACTAGATGAGCTAAAGTGAATGACATGTAGCTCTGACGGCGTTTTGTAATACGTTTTGTAATACGTTTTGTAATACGTTTTGCAATACTGAGATATGACACAAATGACGCAAACTCCAGTTTCTCGTAATCTTTAAAACATGTGGTTTTCTAAGTATCCATCCTCGTACCATTGTCAACAGTGAAGTGAACAGTGAAGTGAACAGTCACTGGCAAACGTGTCAACATCTGCTCAAGAAAATGCGGGAAAGTGCTAAAGAAAAAGCGGGAAAGTACTCAAGAAAAAGCGGGAAAGTGATAAAAAAAAATGCGGGAAAGTGTTAAAGAAAATGCGGGAAAGTGCTAAAGAAAAAGCGGGAAAGTGCTCAAGAAAATGCGGGAAAGTGCTAAAGAAAATGCGGGAAAGTGCTAAAGAAAAAGCAGGAAAGTGATCAAAAAAATGCCGGAAAGTGCTAAAGAAAATGCGGGAAAGTGTTAACAAAAAGTGGGAAAGTGCTCAAGAAAATGCGGGAAAGTGCTAAAGAAAATGTGGGAAAGTGATCAAGAAAAAGCGGGAAAGTGCTTAAGAAAAAGCGGGAAAGTGCTCACGAAAAAGTGGGAAAGTGCTCATGAAAAGCGGGAAACTCCCTTCTCAACTCAACTCGTTTTTAGCGGTTGTCCGTCTTTCTTAACGTGTTATTTCGTGGGTCGCCATTTTGATGTGTCGTTCTCGTTCGCGGTGAGCGCACACGCAAGAAAGAGTATGAAATCACTTGAGTCCAATCACAAAAAAGCGGGACATTTCGTCCAAAAAGCTGGAAATCGAAACCTCCAGAAAAGCGACATTTACCGCCCGTAAGCAGTAACGTCGACACACATGGGTCAGACTCACGTGGACGCTCCTTTATTTCTCCATCAAATTTTAACAACGCCGTCTTCCACGTGTCTAGCTATATGCACGTCTCGGTGACGCTCTGTCTCAATTATGAATTCCGTTTCGCGAAGATCAAATACTATTTTCCTCGCTGGTGATGTAACTGAATTCGCCGGTTATTGGCCCCTACACAGCCGGATGTACAGGCAACCCCGGGGCTTGTCCTGGGCGTTGTTTTGTGCGCATCTCCACGATGCTGGGCAAAACGAGAGTACAGCCCTTTTTATGTTTTTTACAATTAGTTGTTGTGGATCAGTTTGATGTTGCGTGGTTGTTATTCGAGAGATAAAACAAAAAACATACAAAATAAAAAAATTACGTTTGTCTATTTCTATTCAGGTTTTTTCCCCAACAGCATGTGCTCAAAATGGCGTCTGAAATGAGGACATGCATTTCTTGGTCCACTTCACAATACTTTCTCAAGAAATACATAACACAAACAAACAAATGATCTTCCATAAAGCATAACAACGTTCACATAAAACTGTACCTTCCAAAAGATACGTTTCATATTGTCTTGTATGTCCCGTTTACACTTAAGTTTAACGTATCGTGGAGGTGCGCACGTGGTTGCGGTCGATGCGTTAAGTATCGTGGAGGTGCGCACGTGGTTGCGGTCGATGCGTTAAGTATCGTGGAGGTGCGCACGTGGTTGCGGTCGATGCGTTAAGTATCGTGGAGGTGCGCACGTGGTTGCGGTCGATACGTTAAGTATCGTGGGGGTGTGCACGTGGTTGAGGTCGATACGTTACAGTGCTTGTTTTATATTCGTTGTATATGTCCGAAGCTTCGCAGTAATTCCCGGCGACAGACACGCCAATCCAGTGGACGGGGCTGGCTGTATGCGACATCACGCGTCACATGCAAACAGTTACGCCTTGTCGAGTTCAGCCGTACCCTCCCCTACCTTTTGTACCCAGGTTGTTTCTCACGACAAGTACACGCATGTCGAATAAAACAATACGATATTCGTATTGCACCGTAATCACCCTAGGTATATATATATATATATATATATATATATATATATATATATATATATATATATATATATATATATATATATATATATATATATATATATATATATATATATATATATATATATATATAATTTAGTCCTGCTCTCCTCTATTGTTAAATTTTTTAAATATATAATATATATATATATATATATATATATATATATATATATATATATATATATATATATATATATATATATATATATATATATATATATATATATATATTTTTGAAAAATGATGGCGCTGACGTAACTGCCGTTTATATTATGTTAATCGGGCACATGTAAACATAAACACAGAAGACAGAACAAAGAGTGAGTGTGTTTTATTGGCACAGTAAGACGGAGCCAGGCGTTCCTTAAGAAACGATGAGGTTGGTAGGACAGAGCTAACCCGCTTCCGTCTTCGGGAGTGTCCCGGCATGCACCAACACGGTATGGATGTTTGGTGCTCATCTATTCACTTACGGAAATGTAGGATGACGATGGATGTCGAAATTAAATACCGTTATATAGCAAGGGTCAATATGTTGGTGAGTGAACACAAATGTCACAAAAATGTCCCTGGTGAATATTACGACTTTCGCAAAAAAACTATACATTAAAATGTGGAATACCGAATATTTGAAAAACAAAACAAGAAGTCATTGTAAAAGCTGAAAGAAATTGCCGGAAATTAATGGATATCTACATTCTGGTTGGCCAGTACAAAACGTATATTCCTTTGTTCAGATATATATTTTAAATATGACCCGTGTTGCTGTTATTGTGAAGCATCCTGGTTATGCAAATATACTTCGATTTTATTTTCTCGATAAGACGAACTTTCGGAGTGAAGTCAACCATTTTACTAATCGACGTTTCTCATCTGACTATAATCACGATCGATGACGCAGGTAGACGTTGTCCGACCACGTGGCAGTCGCTGATTCGTTGCGTGTGAAGATGCCATATTTCCTTGTCTATTCGTTACGCCACGGACAGATGGACGATGGACCGTCTGCCGGACTGACGCGGCCGACCACCCCGGTACAGTCAGTTCATGTCAGTGTCAATCCGGTATCTATTTAAACACATTCGCCCTATGCGTAGCCTACCGCGATTGTTAAAATCAGTATCACCAACAATCATTTTTATCATAATCATCATCATCATTAATTATTTTATGTCGTTTTGATTCGTGTTGTCTTCTGCTTCATCCATCTGGGCGTTAACGTAATTAGCCAGGCCTGCGGATGCTGAGCGATGCATCATCCTCGTCCTCTCGGTGTCTTACAGCTGTGTCCTCCTCACGCGAAGGCTGCGTCTCTTTCGCCCGGGGCCGTTCCAGTCGGCCGCTTGCTTCAGCGCTGAAAACCGTGGCACATTGTCAACCAACGACATTCGTTGAGATTTGAATTGTAATAAGTGATTTGTCACTGCTAAGAGAATGACAACCGAGATGAGCCATTGCTACACGTCCAGAATGTTAATCGAACAGGTAAGCACCGGTTAATACCGATTTGTCACATGTCACCGCTAACAGAACGAAGGCAGAGAGAGGCCATTGCTACAGCGTCCTGAATGAAAACACAATGAAGCCGTGCTGCAATGCAATCGAACAATGGAAACAATGCAGGACGCAACTAATGGGAATCGAAAACAAACCCACGGTCTGTAGCGTCAGTACGCTGCTTTCCAAGTCCTGCAGGACTCTTGTCAAGATGCAAGGCGCACGCGTGGGTAACCCCACGTGGCGACTTGCGGTCAGGAAGCCGCGGTGCACTTCACCGCGCTCGTCCCGCGACGGGGAAGAGAGTCACGTGTAACGTGAATAATAAAGAAAACAAACATGTCAATTCTCTTTCGAAACCGTTCTTCCCCGAAGTAGTAGATTTAAGGTTAATTTGTTTTTTCGGACCAGAATTTGTCTTCAGATCGGCGTCCGTGCAACGGCTGTATTGATATTTACATTAACTGGAATTGTGAATTGAATAGTGTTTTCATTCAGCACCAATGAATTAATTTATCGAACTGAGTTAATTGGAACAGCCCAAATGTCCGATGATAGAAGGTGACGTTTTCATTCAGGTTTGTAGATCCCAAGTAAACACAATCAACCATGTTACGGAGTTTTCTCTGAATGAATCGACGAGGTGACGTACAACAAAATCAACCATGTTACGTAGTTTTCCCTGAACGAATCGGCGAGGTGACGTACAACAAAATCCATGCTACAGAAGATTCAAAGTTTCGTTTCAGATATCTGGGGATATGGTGGCCAGAAATTAATAATGAGAAAATAGGAAAAAGAACAAATCAAAAACCAATAACAGAAATTAGAATTAGGAAGTGGAGGGGGGTACGCCCTATACTGAGGTATACATGTAGGTGCCGCACAAATGCCCCTGTTTGTGGCCATTTCTCTCTCTCTCTCTCTCTCTCTCTCTCTCTCTCTCTCTCTCTCTCTCTCTCTCTCTCTGTCCGAAGAAAAAATTTAAATTTTCTCTCTTTGTGCCCCAATTAAACCTGATAATTCTCTTTCATCGAAGAGGAAATTTCCCAATGAAAAAGTTCTGCCCGGGCTTACCTTACACTTATAGATATTAGATACATTGTTCAATAATTCTCTCTTGGTGACCCTAAATTTCTTCATTTCTTTCTCTCTCTCCATGCGCTCCATGGGGCTCTGGTGGCACACCCCCACCGCTTTGGTATGGCAGTACCCCCCCCGGGAGACAACTGGACAGGCCCAAACCCGCGTCCCGTGACAAGGGGTCTTCAGTGGTATGTGCTCCACCAGGGAGTGAGAAAGGCTTACATCAGCTGAGTCAAGTCTTCAGTGGTATGTGCTCCACCAGGGAGTGAGAAAGGCTTACATCAGCTGAGTCAAGTCTTCAGTGGTATGTGCTCCACCAGGGAGTGAGAAAGGCTTACATCAGCTGAGTCAAGTCTTCAGTGGTATGTGCTCCACCAGGGAGTGAGAAAGGCTTACATCAGCTGAGTCAAGTCTTCGGATTGCAATAACAACAACATGGCTGCGTTCACACAATGGCGAAAATATAAACCCGCAAGTGCAAGAAGAGCGAGCTAGTCTCCGAAACTTGGTTCACATAAATGAACTAAATCTACATTATTTGGAATGATAACGTATTTCCAAACATTGAATCGAAAATTATATTCAGATATACGGATGTTTTTTATTTACCCATTAGTTTCGCTCCGACCCGAGAGGCGGCGCCATATCTGCCTCCGTATCCGGCGTCGTATCTCCGCTTTACTCTACAAAGTAAAGAAGAAAACACATCATAATCAACACGATAATCTCCATGGCAACGGAGCTGGGAGAGACAGTCGGTCGGTCGGTCGGTCGGTCGGTCGGTCGGTCGGTCGGTCGGTCGGTCGGTCGGTCGGTCGGTCGGTCGGTCGGTCGGTCGGTCGGTCGGTCGGTCGGTCGGTCGGTCGGTCGGTCGGTCGGTCGGTCGGTCGGTCGGTCGGTCGGTCGGTCGGTCGGTCGGTCGGTCGGTCGGTCGGTCGGTCGGTCGGTCGGTCGGTCGGTCGGTCGGTCGGTCGGTCGGTCGGTCGGTCGGTCGGTCGGTCGGTCGGTCGGTCGGTCGGTCGGTCGGTCGGTCGGTCGGTCGGTCGGTCGGTCGGTCGGTCGGTCGGTCGGTCGGTCGGTCGGTCGGTCGGTCGGTCGGTCGGTCGGTCGGTCGGTCGGTCGGTCGGTCGGTCGGTCGGTCGGTCGGTCGGTCGGTCGGTCGGTCGGTCGGTCGGTCGGTCGGTCGGTCGTCGGTCGGTCGGTCGGTCGGTCGGTCGGTCGGTCGGTCGGTCGGTCGGTCGGTCGGTCGGTCGGTCGGTCGGTCGGTCGGTCGGTCGGTCGGTCGGTCGGTCGGTCGGTCGGTCGGTCGGTCGGTACGTGCATGGCGGGCTTTAATGACATTATACGCCTGCAACAATTCATACACAGGAGATCTATTATTGTATTGTATTTGCTGAACTACAGCTACTAGTTGCGAAGAGTCGCGACTGTCCTCTCCGAGTAGTAATACAACCACAGAATTCACAGTTTCCGTAAGAAGTAAATCATTCATACGTACGCTCTTGCTGTTGGCTGGGTTTCGATGTCGTCTATCAACTTCTCCAAAAGTGCTAACGTCAGTATAGGTTCGTCGATGCTGTTTGACCTGAAAGTGGGGCATTCGTCAGAGAAAGGATTCGATGAGCGGTGCACATTAATCGCACCAACAGATGGCGCTACTCGTGTCATTGAAATACTGAGTTGTTGATGGTGAATCGCTCGTTTTGTTTCGAATCATATCGTGAAAAATCAAACCTATCTAGTATCCACTACGACATGCTAGTTCTAGTATCCACTACGACATGCTAGTTCTAGTATCCATTACGACATACTAGTTCGTTTGTGCTAATTTGTTATTTGGTTTTGATGAGATCGTAGGACAAACTGTTACATTAAGTTTGTTTGGATCCGGTCGAAAAATCAACGAAAAACGACAAAAAAACTATAAGCTACTCACACTTTAACAAGTTACCTGATTTAACGACTACATTTTTTTCGATAATGCTAACAAACGTACGAACATATCAACGAACCTGTTCGTGATGGGTTAAAGCCGTGGCGTATCTAGTGTCTCGCAAAGGGGGAGGCCGGGGGGGGGGGCAAGCCTAGTCACCCATTAGTTTACCGTGCTGCCGTGTAGTGGCGCAACAAGTTACGTACGAGAAAAATATTTTAGAAACTAAGCCAACGGGGGCATGACCTAATGCCCCCTCTAAATGTGCCACTAGACAAACACGACTCACGATGAGCTAAGTGAACGGAAGAGTCAGTTTTGAACGTGGCCGCGCTGAAGAGAACCAACGTCACGCACCTGTCGACCCGGTAGGCTGCTGTCTTGACGGTGTACGACATGAAGACGATGCAGGAACAAAAGAGAATCATCAGCTTGGTGTCCAGTAACATGACGACGACGTGTTGATAACGACGTTCACTCGTTGACCTTCGGATGACGTTCGGATGACCTTCGACTGAAATTACACCATCTTATGTCAACTCGTCTGGTAATCCGTGCGAAATGTTACAAAACGAAAGGTCGCGCGTGTTATAAGTAGGCCGCTTTAATTCGCGTTTCTGCGTAATGGCGCTGATATATGTCGTTATATCCTACTAAGGAACGAAAATTGTCGCTGGACGTCACCGTTTATCCGATTATTTAAGTGAATGACCTGCGTTTTAAAAGCCATTACATTTGGGTCGGCGATTTTTTGTAATTATACATTTGCTTTCACATTAGAAACAATTATGATTATAGTGTTTATTTCCTGTTCATACATATGTATTTCTCTTTAATGTACATTGCAAAAACATCCACGATGCAGACAATCTAATACACTATGGTGGGCATGTTTGTACGAATCTCGTAGAATAATGATATCACAGTATCATGCCTGTTTATCCTCCCCCCGTGATCACATGGTATCATGCCCGTTTGCGCCTTTCGTTATCACACGGTATCATGCCCGTTTGCGCCTTTCGCCATCATAGAGTATCATGCCCAATTACGCCCTTCGATATCACACAGTATCGTGCCCGTTTGTATCCTTCGTCATCACACGGCATCATGCCCGTTTGCACCTTTCGATATCACACAGTATCATGCCCGTTTGCGCCCTTCGTCATCACACAGTATCATGCCCGTTTGCGCCCTTCGTTAGCACACAGTATCATCCCCGTTTGCGCTTTTCGTCATCATACTGTATCATGCGCGTTTGCAGCCCATAATCCTGGGGTGCTTCGCTAAAAACATTTAAATATACCTTGCAAATGTTTACCTAGAAAGTCCCTGCGTGTTTGGTTCTAGCAAATAGAAATATAAGCCAGATTCAAAAGTTGCCAAGTACTTCGTATTACAAGAGATTCAACTGAGATTTCGACAATAAACAAAGGAAAAAACATAAAGCGTCAGTTGGGATAAAATATCATCATTGGTGGTAAAATAGACGTGGAAAGCTAAACGACACAGATATTGATTCATGCGATCTTTGACGCTCGGTCTTAAGACATGTTGCTCGGGGATAATACGTGTGTCTTTACATCAAAGGAGAGATTCCACAGAAAGAGTGGTTGTATATGACAGAGGTCTGTGTCCATTTCAGATATTTCTTATACTCTAACATTTATCTCTGTGTAAAATGTACGGGAGTATAAGTCCTGGATCCCTCCGAATGAGTTCTACATTTGTTAGCAGATTCAGGTATGAATAAATACATTATTGGCATACAAGATATACACCTTCTACGTGACCCCATGCCATATACGTTTCAATGATGTTACGTTTAGTGTAGCCCAAAAGTATTAACCATCTAAGTATGTTACCACATCGCGTAATCGACTACTCGAAACATAATCAAATTACGGACGTTGTTGATAGGATTTGATTGAATTATGGTGATAGCCGAATGATGTGCAGTGTACGCTGTGTACGTTGTGGCCGCACTGCTAATAGGACTTTAAAAAAAAGTGGAACGGGACTTGATTGGCATAAAATGCGTTACGAGGCATGGACGTCGGGTCGCGCTGGGTGCGTTCATCGAGTGACGTCATCATCGACCATTCGAAAAAGACTAGCGCAGTGATCTCCTGCTCAGATGTATGTCATCATGCTACCGATTACGAAGATATTGACAGTGCTCTTCCAGCCTAAGGAAGGACGGAGAAGTAGAGGCAACGAAGTAGCATCATTGAACTAAGAGTGTTCATTTGACCCGATGAAGTACGCGCTCTCACAGAGGACGGTAGATTATAAGAACACATTACCTACTTACTGCGTCAACGCCAGAAGTATGCATGTGCAAAAACAGAAGATGAAGTACGCGTTCTCACAGAGGACGGTAGATTATAAGAACACATTACCTACTTACTGCGTCAACGCCAGAAGTATGCATGTGCAAAAACAGAAGATGAAGTACGCGTTCTCACAGAGGACGGTAGATTATAAGAACACATTACCTACTTACTGCGTCAACGCCAGAAGTATGCATGCGCAAAAACAGAAGATGAAGTACGCGTTCTCACAGAGGACGGTAGATTATAAGAACACATTACCTACTTACTGCGTCAACGCCAGAAGTATGCATGCGCAAAAACAGAAAATGAAGTACGCGTTCTCACAGAGGACGGTAGATTATAAGAACACATTACCTACTTACTGCGTCAACGCCAGAAGTATGCATGCGCAAAAACAGAAGATGAAGTACGCGTTCTCACAGAGGACGGTAGATTATAAGAACACATTACCTACTTACTGCGTCAACGCCAGAAGTATGCATGCGCAAAAACAGAAGATGAAGTACGCTTTCTCATAGAGGACGGTAGATTATAAGAACACATTACCCACTTACTGCGTCAACGCCAGAAGTATGCATGCGCAAAAACAGAAGATGAAGTACGCGTTCTCACAGAGGATGACAATATCCAGAGAGTAACAGTCAAGTTGCTCTGGATAATAATATCCCAAGAGGATCAGTCAAGTTGCTCTGACGACAATATCCAGAGAGGAACAGTCAAGTTGTTCCGATGACATATAGTTCAATCGTTTCACACTCTTCTCGTCGAAATTGTTATTTTGATTGGGCTATATCCAGAGAGGAACAGTCAAGTTGTTCCGATGACATATAGTTCAATCGTTTCACACTCTTCTCGTCGAAATTGTTATTTTGATTGGGCTATGTCATCAAGAACGCGGTCAGATTAAACCCGTTTTGTCGCTCACATGATGTGGGAAACAATCCATTAATCACTCATTGTGGAGCTGATATAGAGCTTAATGTTTTAATAGATACCGCAATTTTCGTAGGCGTCCCATCACATAGGAAGAGCTGTGAATTTCGCGTTTTGAAATCTGGCAGCATAAATTATATATAAAGTGATAAAATTATATATAAAGTGAGTGAACACCAAATCCTTTGATACAAAAAACGGATGTCTTCAGTATCTAGTCCTTGTCATACGGACGACTTGACGACATCGATTTTTCACGTTTTGGTTGTCATTTCTGTATCTTTCTCGTGGGCGCGTTAATCTAGATTCATTCGTTTGCCATCATTTCCCAAATAGTTTGAAAGCACGCTGTTAATGATTCACCCTGGAGGTCATGTAGCACTTAGTGTTTGACAGACACCACGATTTACGAAGGCGGGTGGCCATCAGACGACCGTACTAATCGTGACACACTTGTTAACATCTGGAGCCACTTTAACAAGGTTTTAAAGCACCCATTTTCAAACAAAAAGGATCGAACAAGAAGTAGCGTTAGTTAATTAACGGTATAGATTTGGTATAAGAAATCTTTAATTTTCACAACAGACAATGCATGAATTGGACAAATTATCTACTGATTATGTAAATACAAGCAATGTCTATGGTGTACGTGTGTGCATGCATGCGTGCGTGTGTGCGTGCGTGCGTGCGTGTGTGCGTGAATCGCTATAGTCGTATAAAGTAAAGACATAAAGTTGAAACACCAGTAGCTGCGACGTAACCACAATATAACAAAGCACAATCCAACGTTATCCTGATTATATAAGTCGTTTCAATGAGACGAAAGAGTGGACTAAGTTAAGTGGACTTAATAGTGACCATTGGTGCAACTGGACACGAGCACTTACCTAACTGCACGAACAATTGAACTACGGCTGCGAGATCATTCATACAGTCCGGTGTATGTATAACCTGCAATGTGTGTTTCCGTCTGTACTAGTCTTCGGCAATATCTGCCAAGTTTTCCGTGTCCAGTGACGCCTCTTGTTGACAGATCAGAAACGACGCGTCCGTTGTCCATCCGACGGCTGACTGCTCCGCGCACCGCTGTGCCAGCCCTTTAATTATCGCGAGGCCTAAACTAGACACCAGGGGGCGCTGTCATCGTCTTTCCATCATTAGCGGAGAACCACCTACTTTCACGGGACGCATGTGGCGCTGCTAGCAACCACGCAGGATGGATAAAACCACTTTCGCTTTTAGGGGACGCTCGGCCAACCGCCCACGCGATAAATATTTAATGCACCTGGTAGCCAAACAGAGACTTTCTCTCCACCGGCCGTAAGAGATATCCCGGACGAGTGACGTCACTGACGTCTGACATATATAACAATAGGCGCAAATTGATTTAGTAAAAGCGCGCGATTTATTCGACGTTCATGTGTTTCACCACATAGCCTTTCGTGCGGATCTGCCATCTGCTTCGCCTCGCCTGAGTAATGGAACTGTGGAACAGTTGCACCTGCGCTGTACCGATCTACTCTGGACTAAGTCATCATAATAAGAAATGTTATGTCGCCGCGTAAGACTCGGCACAAAGCTCAACTTCGGCAACATGCGAGGAAAACACACAGTGTATTTATGCTTAGACAATGCATGTCACGCCGTTGGCAATTAACGTTTGACATTTGCTAATTACTGTGCACGTTATTCTTCGCGTGATTGTGACGTCGTTATATATTTACCGAGTATTTGGCTAGACATTGCTGACGTCAAAGGGAGTTTTTCTTGCGATTTTATTGATGTCATTTGACGTGTCAAACTATAACTGATTTAAAACTGTGATTCTTTCTCCATTTATGATTGACCTGTTTTGTTTTTATTAGATATTGTCATGTTGTTGCCAATTAAACTTTGACTATTGGCCAATTAACTTTTGACTTTGATTTGCTAATTACTGTGTTATTTGTCGCGTGATTGTGACGTCGTTAGTAAATTAGTCATGAAAAACACCTAAAAGAATGTGGTTTAACAGCCCTAGAGACAATAGTATATAATTTTGTTTACCTTTCTCATTTTTTATTCTTTCTTAGAGATTGCTGACGTCAAATTGACGCTTTTCTGGAAACTTTACTGAAGTCTTTGTTTAGGTAATTGTTTAACAAGTATTTGACAAGACTGCCATATAAAACAACAACAAAACATATGGGCAAGTACATTGGCTTTTCGAGAGTCCAACAATAGTTCAGCTATGTATAACCAGCCCTTCTGAGATAGTTGTCAATTTTGTTTTTAAACATATTCATGCGGCTAGCTTTTACACAGTCTATATATATAGTTTATTCCATTAAATTATTTGGCCTATCTAAAATTACTGTTTTCTTGTATCGTGTCTACGCTGTTGATTTACTAACGTTACTTCTCTATTGTTCGAGCCTTTTTTGTTTGAAAATGGGTGCTTTAAAACCTTGTTGAGGTGGCTGCAAATGTCAACAAGTGTATCGCCATTAATACTGTGGTGTAATGGCCACACGCTTTCGTAAATCGTGGTGTGTGTCAAACACTTAGGTCTACCTGAGCTCCTCGGTGAATCATTAACGGCGTTCTGTCAAACTATTTGAGAAATTATGGAAAACGAATTGATCTAGGTTAACGCGCCGACGAGAAAGAGGCGGAAATGACAACCAGTTGCATAAGAAAAGAAAACGTGAAAAGTCGATGTCGTCAAGTCTTCCGTATGACTAGGACCAGATACTGAAAATATTCGTTCCCATGTGAATGCCTACTAGAATGGATCTATCAAAACATTTAATTCTATATCAGCTTCACAATGAACAATTAATTAATAATGTCCCACACCCTGTGCTGGACAGCTTGAAAAGAGCGCATTGTCGATGACATGACACAATCAAAATTACAATTTCCACGTGACCTCTAGTCGTACTATCGTGACCTCTAGTTGTACTATCGTGTCGTCTAGTTGTACTATCTTTCTTAGGTGCGAAACAAATACTCCAATCAATATTTTCATACCCATTCGACATCTTATATATAACTTCAATTTGATCACCTCTAACCACCCTGCATCTAGGGTTGTTAAATCACACATGTTAAACCGCGCGTGTGCGTGTGTCATTGTACAGTAATGTGAATATTTGAGTTTGAATGATTATATAAAAACTGCACTTGACTCCATTATAATTATTAAGATTATGGAGAACAACGAAACTCGAGGTGCATCGCCAGATTTGTGTTGAGCATCGAACAGCGGTCAACAACATGATCAAGCGAGCGAAGCGTGCTCATTACGAGTCAGTGTTGTCATCACTTGACCAGCGAACATGCTTTCATGTGGTTAACACTCTGCTAAAGCCACCGGGAATAATTCTTCCACAATCCAGTAACACTGAAACACTGTGCAATGACTTCGCAACCTACTTTGCAGAGAAAACACAAGGAATTAGAATGCAGATACACACAATGACGAAGAGTATTCTTGTTGTGCTATCGACTCTGGCAGCCAAAGCCAACGTTTGTCGAACGAACTCAATCGACTGCTACCTACTAGTGAAGAGGAAATGAAGAACATCATCAGCCTATGCCCATCAAAGACATGCAGCCTGGACTCTTGCCCCACTGATCTGTTGAAGAAAACAGTTGGTGTGCACATTCCTTATGTGGTGGCAATAGTGAATAACAGCTTTAAGCAAGGACTCTTTCCGATCACGTTGAGAACAGCAATAGTAAAACCACTTCTGAAATCCGACACTCTCGACAAAGACATGTTAAAGAACTACAGACCAGTGTCAAATATAGCATTCGTCGGCAAAGTCTTGGAGAAAGTGGCAGTTCGTCGTTTGCTTGACCATCTCACCTTGAATGGGCTGCATGAAGAATACCAATCGGCATATAAGATGCTTCACAGTACAGAAACAGCTCTACTGCGTGTTCAGCATGACATTGCTAGTGTACTCGACAAGAATCGTGCAATGCTGTTTGTCATGCTGGACTTATCAAGTGCATTTGACACGATTGACCATGAACATTTGCTGACACTATTGCACGACGAATACGGTGTGTGTGGAATAGCGTTATCATGGTTCCGGACGTACTTGGAAGACCGCACCCACTGTGTCAAGATAGACTCGAAAACATCCGCGACTATTCCGCTACAGAGTGGTGTGCCACAGGGCTCGGTCCTTGGGCCAGTTATGTTCACTCTATACACCACCCCATTGCAGCGGATATTCAAAAGACATGGCATAAAATACCTTTAGTATGCTGACGACATTCAACTATATGCGTCGTACAATCCCGCTACATCAGGTGACCAAGTGAAAACTGCGAGGCGACTCGCAAACTGTATTGGTGAAGCCAGACGATGGATGGCGCTGCGCATGCTGAAACTAAACGACGAAAAAAAACAAAGATGATGATCTTTACATCAAAACATCATCTCAGGATGTACGGAGGCTGCTCCTTGACAATCGAAGACGATACGGTTTCACCATCAGATCGCATAAGGAATTTGGGAGTTCACATGGATCAACATCTGACGATGACAGATCATGTGACTGCTGTGTGTGCCGCATGTAACTACCATCTGTACAGACTCTCATCAATACGGCACTATTTAACAACTTAAACTGCGAAAAGTAGTGTCAATGCATTCGTCACGTCACATACCGTTATCACAGACAGCCCGTTTGCAGCGTGTCTAGAACAATTCAGCCAGGCTAATAACACGCAGCAGTAAACACGACCACATCACACCAGTGTTGAAGGAGCTGCATTGGCTGCCGGTTGAGAGCCGAATCGCCTTCAAGATGTTGGTAATGACTTATAAATGCATCAATGATTTGGCGCCGTCTTATCTTGCAGAACTTGTTCAACCACGAAAACGTGACGGACGCCTACGCCAGAACTATGCGCCAACATTGCACCAAGGCATAACAAAGAAGTGTATTGGCGATTCGGCATTTGGCGCAGCAGCACCACGACTATGGAATGAATTATCTGTGAACATTCGTGCATCGGGGACATTTTCAGTGTTTAGAAAGTGTTTAAAGACATATATTTTTATTAGACATTTTAATTAATTCAAATTGTTTTGAAATGATGGACATTGCTTCATAATTTCTGTTTAGTGTTATATACATTTTAATTAGTGTTTAGTTTTTATATTAATTTATATAGTTTACATAAAAAAAATTTAGTACAGTATTAGTTTAGTTTAGTTTATATAATTTACATACACATTTTTGGTACAGTATTTATTTATTTATTTTATATTAGTTTACATAATTGACATAGTACTGTACGTCTTTAAACCAGTGTTTGTTTAAAATTAATTTATATAATTTACATACAAAGGTTTAGCATTGTACTTCTTAAAACCAAAGTTTAATTTTATTTATATAAATTTATATAATTTATATTCCTCTTTTTAGTATCGTACGTCTTAAAACCAGTGTTCATATATAGATATATATATGTATTTTTAATAAGTTACAGTTTATCTATTTATATTTATTAATATACATTTATTATATTTCTTGTACAGCGCATCGATCCGCCATGTGGGAATTAGCGCTATATAAAAATAGTATTATTATTATTATTATTATTATTACTATCCTTTGGAGATTGTTTTGTCTACTTGGTGCCAGCCAGGTTATACATTTCAGAATAAAACTGGATGGCACATAGAATGTATGATACGGATTTATACATAGAAATTCGCCTTGAAGATCATTATATTTAAAATGTCATTATTTTTATTCAAATTACTCAAAAAGCGGATCACTGCTAAAACAGCCTTACTATTATCTCAGAACAGTTTTTTTATAGACAAGATCCAGCGGCGTGCATCAAGGGGATTCTTATTTGCTCGTAACACTTGTTTTTTTTGTCGTAAACGCGTTTTCCCATAAAATAATGACGTACTATGAAAAGATGCGTAATAGACTAATATTATCGCTATCTGCCACGCGATGACCAATTTCATAAAAGAAATTACTCTGACAGATAATATGATGGATTCTGGTTTAAATGCCAATGTTTATTAGCCAGAGAAAGTCACGAAAGTCTGAACGAAACAAAAACGGGAAACCAACGTTTTTCGTTCCCTCCCGTCTACGTTCGCCTGGTGAGGTGTCGAGCATTGATGTTTGCGGGTTCACCGTTCCACTGAAGTTGACTGTTCGCGACATCGGCGTTGTTCTGGACAACGGTTTAGACAAGTCGGCTCAAGTGTCGAACGTTTGTCGTGGCGCTTATTAGAACTTGTTCCGCATCGCCAAGATACGCGCGACCCTAGCAACCGCTGCTTTCAAGAGTCTGTTGCACTCGCTCGTGACGGCGCGTCTCGACTACGGCAACACGATCCTGTACGGCATCACGGACTGTCTCTTGTACCGTATGGCGTCTGGAGATGGTCCAGCGCTCGGCGGGGTCAACAAAGCATTGCTGCAGCACAACAGCGTCTGCACTGGTTCCTGAACAGGGTCTTACTCTGGATATGAGTGCATAAATAAAGTTTATAATAATAAAGTATTATTATGCTGAAAACAATTAGTAATTAAATTAATTAACAATTAAATAAGTTGATGAGCTCTTTATCTTAATCAAATTGGCCCTTGATGAAGCTGTAATGTTCAGAGTAACATAGTTTAGCCCGGGCTTCATGTTTTCGTACTATATTTGCGAGAAGGAGAGAGAGGGAGAGAAGGATAAGGGGGAGAAAGAAAGAGTGGGATAGAAGGAGAAGGCGCGTGAGGGAGAGGGTGAAAGGGTGAGAGGGTGAGAGGAGGAGGGGAGAGGGGAGAGGGAAGAGAGGAGAGGGGAGAGGGGAGAGGGGAGAGGGGAGAGGGGAAAGGGCAGATGGGAGCCAGGGGAGAGGGACAGGGGAGCAGAGGGGGAGAGGGGGAGAGGAAGATAAGGGTAGGGGAGCAGGAAAGAGTGGGATAGAAGGAGAAGGCGAGTGAGGGAGAGGGGAAGAGGGGGAGGGGATGGGAGAGGGCAGAGGGCAGAGGGGGAGTGGAGGTGTGTGGAGACAGAATGGGGAAGGGAAAGAGGATGAGAGAAAGAGAAGAGAGAGAGGGAAAGGGAGAAGAAGAGGGAGAGAGAGAGAGAGAGAGAGAGAGAGAGGGAGAGGGAGAGGGAGAGAGAGAGAGAGAGAGAGAGAGAGAGGGGGGGGGAGAGGGAGAGGGAGAGAGAGAGGGAGAGGGAGAAGGAGAGAAGGAGAGGGAGAAAGAAAGAAAGAGACGACAACAAACTCAAGTGTACATAGTCAGTGTCAGTGTGGACCTTGGATAATCAAACTGACCACGTGTGTCCGAGCTAAGACCTTCTCGGCGTTCCGCCGGCGGCTTCAGGTATGGCAAGCTTGGTCAGTGCTTTGATTTGCGACCGTCGTGTTCCACAACGATTGTAGCAACACAGTTTCAAGGCGGCTTTACTTGTCCCAATGTTTGTAAAAAATCGGAAACGTGCAAGCAACGAGTCTAGATATGTAACATGGTAATTGTTATAAAACAAAATAGCATAATAGTAGTTATTATGAAATTCCTAATCAGGTTCGTGAATGTCCAAGCATGTAGTCTGGGTTAATAAAACAGTACAAACTTTTGTTTAAAATTATCGAAAAACTACTATTATCGTTAGATCGGGTAACTTGCGAAACCGTGAGTAGCCTAGTGTCACAGTATAGAGCAATGTTGCCTTTTTTGCTAATTTTTGACTGAACCAGGTCAAAGATAATTTATTTGTGATTCCGATGGTTTCGTCAAAACCAAATAACACTTTTCACAATGGTAAATAAATAAATAAATTGGGCAAAATGTCAAACGCTGGCACGACAACTTCGAAATATAACGTCATTAAAATGTGTGTCAAAATCGCATAATCAGATAGATGTTCTGCAATTTGTATCACGAGAGAGCGTTTATATTTTATTTACACATTCTATAAATAATTTGTTCAATTCATTCATTTGGTGTCCTCTGTGAAAACGAGAACTTCATAATATCCAATCTACACTGATCCTTTACTAATGTTACCTCGTGTCCTTTAGTTCTACTATCTTTCTGGAGTGAGAAAATAACATTGCTATCAATATTTTCATACCCATTCAATATCGTAAAAAACTTTTCGTAACCTTCTAGTCTCTAGGGTTGTTAAACTTAATTATGTTGGGCGTTTTTCATATCTAAGATCTCCCAACATCTACTGCAACGCGTTGTCTTCTGGACTTTGAAGAAAGCTTTCTGAAAATCTAAGTAGACTTTATCTACTGGTGATCCCTGATGTACAATTAACTGCCCTAGACAATCTTGTGTAGCCTCATGAAATTTAGCATCTGGTACTGATAATGAAATAATATATGTGACGTCAATTTCGGTACACTTAATAAACGTTTCTGCATGCTTAAACATCAATAAGTATCACTGATTTCAAATTGTCTATCTTTCTCCAATTCTAATCGATCTGTTTCTTTTCGGGGAAATCGCTGACGTCGATGGGAAGTTTTTCTAGCGATGACGAATGTCAACCATTATAAAAAAAAATGGCGGAATTATTCCATTTGCCGTGTGACTTCCGAATCAGCTGAACCGATATTTGCTAACACTGGAGATAGCAGTCAAACTGATTGACATTCTGAGAATATTGTGAATAACTTTTCCATCCGGCAGGTGGGACCAGAACAACTCATCAGCTATTACGCTTCCTAAATCATATAAATATCCCGGCTGCTCGACGCGTGTAGCATCAACGTGGCGACGGCGAGTCGCTGACGCTGCCACCGCACGTTAATACAGACGACACAAACGACATTTAAACGTTGAATTTATGTTCAATCAGCGGTCATTACGTCGGAGAAACGTGGCCGATACGTCAAACTCTTGACCTACGTTACGTTACTTCACCGGTGATTGTATTAAACAATACGAGTCGTGCCTTGTCGGGATGACACATATGTCAAACGTCAGGTGGTTGAAGGAGCCGCAATAAAGCTATCATATCAGTTAGTCACGGAGTAACCGTCGAAAGCCGATGACATAAAAGTGCTTAGAAAGGTTAACAATTATAATGATAAACACCGTTTACAAAACGATCTAGACAAATTAGTTAAATGGTCTGAAAAATGGCAGATGTTATTCAATTTCGGGAAATGTAAATGCCTACATATAGGACACACTATAAAATGGGAGATACAGTTTTAGGTACTACCGTAAAAGAAAATGACTTGTGTTGATTAGGAGAAATATTACATAGAAGGAAAAAAGAGCTAATTATACTTCTATATAAAGCAATAATTAGGCCTCATTTAGAATACTGTATGCAAGCGTGGACACCATATCGTAAGAAGGATATAAATACGCTTGAACGAATACAGAGGAGAGCAACTAAAACGATTCCTGAACTGAGAGACCTTACAACACATAAAAGAATGTGGTTTAACTACTCCACAAGAAAGGATGTTAAGAACAGTTTTTATTGATATTGAATGAATATGAAAATATTGATATTGAACGGGTATGAAAATATTGATGGAAATAGTTTTCTCACTAAAGAAAGATAGTAGAACTAGAGGACACGAGGTAACATTTTTAATGGAACACTGTAGACTAGATATCGGGAAGTACTATGATTACGCGATTATGACACACATTTTAATGAAGTTATTTTTCGAAGTTGTCATGCAAGCGTTTGATATTTTGCCCAATTGATTTACTCTTATGAAAAGTGTTATTTAGACAAAAGTGTTATTTAGACTAAAATCGGCAAAAGGCATAGTTGCTTTAAATTATGACACGATGCTACTTACGATTTCGCAAGTTACCCGATCTAAGGATAATACAGCTGTAGTAGTCTTTCGATGATTTTAAACAAAAGTTTGCACTTTGCAAGCATGCATTGGTTTATTAAACCGACGAAGCTATTACTTACATTATTCATTAAACCGACGGAGCTATTATTTAAACTATTCATTAAACCGACGGAGCTATTACTTAAACTATTCATTAAACCGACGGAGCTATTACTTAAACTATTCATTAAACCGACGGAGCTATTACTTAAACTATTCATTAAACCGACGGAGCTATTACTTAAACTATTCATTAAACCGACGAAGCTATTATTTAAACTATTCATTAAACCGACGGAGCTATTACTTAAACTATTCATTAAACCGACGGAGCTAATACTTAAACTATTCATTAAACCGACGGAGCTATTACTTAAATTATTCACACACTACAGACTTGGACATCAACGAACCTGATTCGAAATTTACTAAATAATTTGAGGGGGAGTTTTAAATATGATTAATAATCAGCGCTTACATGAAATAAGGGGTACAATTAGCTGTTTCTCCATATACATGATAGTTCTTCTAATTAGCCCTATAATTTGATTTCCTTTCGAAGCAGCAATCCCACATTGCTCTGAAACTTTCATGTCAGCACTAAATGTTACTCCTAAATCCTTTTCTTGTGTGGTTCTACCTAGTACAGCATCCACCATTTTATATTCTTCGTCCCTGTTTCCATGTCCTATGTGTATACATTTACACTTCCCAAAATTGAACCACATTTACCATTGTTCTGACCGTTTAACTAATTTATCTAGATCATCCTGTAAAATGTTAGTACTTTGCTAGATATGTCATCTTCCAAATCATTATATATATATATATATATATATATATATATATATATATATATATATATATATATATATATATATATATATATATATATATATATATATATATATATATATATATATATATATATATATATATATATACACATTATAAAGAGTATAGGGCCTAATACTGATCCCTGTGATACCCCACTCAAAACAGATTTCCAGTTTGAAATCTCACCATCTACTATTACTCTCTGTTTTCTTCTATCCAGTTGATTACATCATTACCTATGCCATGGGCTTTAAGTTTAAGTAACAATCTTTGATGTGGCACTTTATCGAAAGCTTTCTGAAAATCTAAGTAGACAACATCCACTGGTGACCCGTCATCTACCCACTTTGTAATTTCTTCAAAAAAACATAAGAGATTAGTTAGACATGACCTTGCTTTTAGGAACCCATGTTGAGATGTATTTATTAATTTATGTTTTACAAGGAATTCCACCATGTGGTCTCTAATTAATGTTTCGAGTAATTTACATACAACTGATGTTAAACTCACTGTTCTGTAATTTTCTGGCTTCTTCCTCGATCCCTTCTTAAATAGCGGCGTAATGTTTGCCTCTTTCCTTTCTGAAGGAACTATTCCTTTTTCTAGTGACAAGTTAAACAATTTTGCAAGTGGTGTGCTAATTTGCTCAACAATTTCCTTAAGCAGTTTTGGTGGTATCCCATCAACTCCAGGTGATTTATTATCTTCCATCTTCTTTATTTTCTTTGCTATTATTTCAGGAGTTACAAATAACTGCCCTTAATGTTCAGAAGTATTGCTCTCAAATTTAGGAAAAGGAACTTGAAGTGAGCTGATATCTTCTTTGGTAGAAAATGACCTGAAATACTCATTCAGGACCTCTGCCATTTGAAACCCGTCTGAAATTATGTTTTCCCTGTTGTTTTCCAGTGGTCTGACCTTATCTCGAACTTTCTGTTTACTCCTTACATAAGCATAGAAACTCTTGCTGTCATTTTTTATATTACCTGTCAATTTTTTTTCAAAGGTTCTTTTAGATTTTCTAATCTCAGTTGTAGCTAGGTTAAGTGCCTCTTTGTAATTTGCGTAGTCTTCATCCTTTCTGGTACGCCTATAAACCCTCCACATAGTTTGCTTAAACGCTATTTTTATAATAGTTTCTTTTGACAAGTGTTTCTTTCTAGACCGTGTTTCTTGTTTTTCAAGGGAACAAATTTATCGATGATACTCTCAATTTCATATTTTAGAATATTCCAGCATTCAATTGCGGTCTTATTCATCAGCATGTTATTCCAGTCTAGCTTTGCTAAGTATTTTCTCATATCTTTATGGTTACCTTTGTGGAAGTTTCTCCTATACGTTTTTTATATTGACGTTCTGATTATACAGTGATGTCAAAATGCATTTGATTGTGGTCACTGTTACCCAATGGTTCATGTATTTTTACATTGTCCACTAATTATTTTAGTGATTATAAAACTATATCTAATACATATTCTCCCCTGGTTGGTTCTAGCACGTGCTGAGTAAGGAAGCTCTCCTGAGTTAAAAATAGAAATTGTTGGTCCTCACCCCTGTGCTCTTTAGAGAGATTCATTGTATGTGTCCACGGTTAAAATCTCCCATTATGATACATTTCCCTTTATTAACTTCCTTTATAGCATTTTGTATTTTTTATCCTCTTCGTTTATGTCGGTAAACGAATCCAATAGTTAATTTTTTATTTCCTGAAACTATTTTGCACCAAACAGCTTCATCGTAATCTACTTCACTTTCTAATTTTATTTCATAAGCCTGAATAGATTCTTTAACATATAAAATAACTCCACCTCCCCTTCTTCCTATTCAATCTCTCCTAAACATTGCGTATCCTGTCAATCCTAATTCAGCATCTGTAATGTCTGTGTTGGCCCATGATTCGGTTATACCAATTATGTGAAGGTCAGTATCTTCTACCATAATGTTTAATTCGTTTTTCGTACTTACTATACTCCTAGCATTTAAACACACGCATCTATAACCTGATTCAGACATGTTTTTCGGACATTTTGTTATTGGTTTATCTGCACTAGTGGCCTCTTGTCCTGCTTGAGGCATCTTTAAGTAACCCTGCTGCGCTTCTAGTTTAAATAGTGTTTACTACCAAAAATATTTGTTATGCTACCCATGCCACTGTCTACTGCTGCTGAGAGTCCATCCGCAAATACTGCTGCCCCCTTTCCACTTAGATGAAGCCCGTCCTTCATGTACATATCCGCCCTTCCAACAAAACTTCCCCACAAATCCACAAAACCAAGCATGTTAATTGCCACCCCCGGCAATAATAACCACCAGGCTGCTATTTTTATGACATTTATTACCCGGATACACCACCAAGGCACGTTTCTGATGTTTGGCAAACATTGGGACAAGTAAAGCCGCCTTGAAACTGTGTTGCTACAATCGTTGTGGAACACGACGGTCGCAAATCAAAGCACTGACCAAGCTTGCCATACCTGAAGCCGCCGGCGGAACGCCGAGAAGGTCTTAGCTCGGACACACGTGGTCAATTTGATTATCCAAGGTCCACACTGACACCTGCGGTCAGTGTCCTAATAGGAGCTGCTTACTACGCCACTGATTGTGTTGCGTGTCTATGTACACTTGAATTTGTTGTCGTCTCTTTCTTTCTTTCTCCCTCTCCATCACTCTCTCCCTCTCCTCCACCACTCTCTCCCTCTCCACCACTCTCTCCCTCTCCATCACTCTCTCCCTCTTCCTCGTCCTCTTCCTCTTTCTCCCCCTCTCTCCCCCTCCATATCCTTCTCTCTCTTCTTTATCTCTCCCTCTCTCTCCCGTCCTCATTGTCTCTCCACATAGCTCCTCTCCTCTCTCTCCCCTTCTCCCCCTCTTCCCCTTCCCTATATCCCCTCTCCATCTCTCCCCTTTTCCACTCTCCCTTCTTCTCCTCTCCCCCTCTCGCCCTCTCCTCCTCTCCATCTCCCCCATCAGCCTCGCTAACTCTCCCCTCTCCCATCTCCCCTCTCCCCTCTCCCCTCTCCCCTGTCCCCTCTCCCCTCTCCGCCTCTCTTCCTCTCCCCCTCTCCTTCTCGCAAAAATGGTAAGAATAAATGAAGCCCAGGCTAAACTATGTTACTCTGAACAGTATAGTTTCACCAAGGGCCAATTTGGTTAAGATAAAGAGCTCATCAACTTATTTAATTGTTATTCAATGTAATTACTAATTGTTTTCAACATGACTTTCTCTGGCTAATAAACATTGGCATTTAAATCAAAATCCATCATATTATCTGTCAGTGTAATTTCTTTTGTTGTGTCATCACGTGGCAGACAGCGATAATATTATTCAATTACACATAAAACGACACAATAAAATACAAGTCTTACGAGCAAATAAGAATCCCCTTGAAACGCGCCCCTGGATCTTGTCTATATTATCTGAGGTAATATTAAGTCTTAACAGTGATCTGCTTTTGAGTGACTTAGAATAGCAATAATGACATTTTAAATATAATGATCCATCACCTGCTAGGCGAATAGTATTACTCTAAAAATGTATAATCTGGCTGGCACCAAGTAGACAAAACAATCTCCAAAGGATAGTCTTAATAAGTATAATGGAGCCAAGTGCAATTCTTATATCATCATTCAAACTCAAATACTAGCTTTGCTGAAGAAAGGCGCACGCGCACGCGCACGCGCACGCGCACGCGCACGCGCACGCGCACGCGCACACCGTTAGTAGTATATACGTAATATTAATGTTTCGCCCCGAATGTAATGTTTACTTTGCATGCTGACCGGTGAGGTCGACATTCATGAAGAGATAATGGTCAAATTACAATAACAAAATGTATAGGATATTGTTGCATGGCATAGCATAATTTTACAATAAAAACGATTAAACTGTATTCCTTTAAAAATAATGGTATATGTTCGAAACCACATCAATTTAGCTCCTGCAAAGCACCCGGCCAATGGAGCATCAATTCCGCTAGAAACAGGCGTCGCTGGAGATATTGTCAATAAATAACACCGCTTCAGTTGGAAGACACAGGCAGATCCCCGATGTTTACGTGTCAAGATCGTGTCCATTACATCGTGTGGTCTGATGATCAACCATCTAATCTTGTGGGAAACATGACAACACATGTAAGAGTGGCCGGAACATTATCGCTGTTATGTATAGCGCTGATACGCCGAGTCCGATCCATTATCTGCGGGATCGTATTCTATCACAACGACTGCGACATTATCTGCGGTTATCCTGGAGCGACTCCCAGAGCGTGGAGAGTACTCGTTGGATTAATGCGTCATAGACCGCTGACGCTTACGCAACCTGAGTGAACACAGTCCGATTGTTTAATGGCTGGCTGTCCGTACGTAAGCTGGGCGGGGGTGTCCCTGTGGGCGGGGGTGTCACTGTGGGCGTGGGTGTCCCTGTGGGAAACAGCTGGGGAGAGGCTCGACTACAACATTACGTTGTACCCGCTCGGTCTGGCCAGATGACGGCCATAATAAACAGAGCTGGTGATTATGTATGTATATATATATATATATATATATATATATATATATATATATATATATATATATATATATATATATATATATATATATATATATATATATATATATATATATATATATAATATTATGGTGTTAAGTTTTTATGGGGGAGTTTTTCGGTATCCGTGCATGCATATGGGGTAAGATTGGAGGTTTTGTGAGAAAACAATTGTGTTAAAATTTCACAGCACTCCTTAGAGAGGAAGTGACCGCTCACACAACACATAATATAGTATTAGACATACAAATATTATAAAAAAAATTAACCCCACAATATCAATATCTATATATAATGTAATATTTCGACAATGTCTAGTCTAGATCAGACGCAACTAATTAACTTTTTAGAACAATTAAATCAGCTTTTTTGGAGCTGACATTGTGACTGTGCCTGTAGAATGGTGATTGCCTGTCGAATGGTGACTACCTGTCGAATGGTGATTGCCTGTTCAATGGTGATTGCCTGTCGAATGGTGGGTGCCTGTCGAAGGGTGATTGCCTGTCGAATGGTGGCTGCCTGTCGAATGGTGGCTGCCTGTCGAATGGTGGCTGCCTGTCGAATGGTGGCTGCCTATCGAATGGTGGCGGTCTGTCGAATGGTGGCTGCCTGTCGCGTGGTGGCTGCCTGTCGAATGGTGGCTGCCTGTCGAATGGTGGCTGCTTGGTTGCGTCGTGTCTTGAGACGCGTTTGTATAGTCTGTTCCTGACGTTAGGTGTAGCGTACCTCCCCTAGGCCACGGGGGGTCTTAGGCCCCCTGTGTCCTTAGCAAATATTACGGTAAAGGATAACGTATACAGGTCTACATCGGAAATAGTGTCAATGTAAAGACTGAAGTATTAGCAGCCGACTAATATTAACCCTTATGTAAGTAGAACGACACATGTCGTCCCGCCTCCACCCCCGGTTCGTAAGTAGAACGACACATGACTACGACTGACTGAGACCCCCCTAGACCCGCCTCTGAGGTGGCATCACTATGTATTACACGTAGAACTTGTTAGAGGTAGTCCAGTCAAACTGTGGCCCTACCTCAAACAAATTGCAATAGTAATTATGGTGGCATTTTTAATATCTGCTACATGGTTATGTTACCAGAAAAACAGTCCACCAAAATCCACGTTGTGGAACGTTGCCGTTTTTTTACAATAATGATATGTGATCAAAGGCCGCAGTGACGATTAGGGGGCATGCCTTTTATTCAGATTGTATATGAAGTATATCACCAACAAGGTAATACAACGTTTTATTCAATGATCTATAATGTGTTTAACTGCAATTGATAATATGGACAGAATCGTGTTCTAAATACATTTGAAAGTAATCTCAATCGTGGTTGCCACTAAAGAAGATCATTAAAAAGACCAGGCTTGGTCAGTTTGCATTTGCGGAAACTGATATGATCTATGCAGGAAAATGTTCAAGTTTCCATGATCTTTGTGTTAATTTCCTTACAAATGTCGATTGATATATGGGCTATTCTAAAAATAGTGAGAAATAATTTTATGTATACACAAAAAACTGTGCATTAAAAAAATACTAATTAGCATGCTTATCTTGGCCAGGACCATTTCATTAGGTATTTTGTTTTATGGCTTCCAACATTAAACTTATTAATTGCTATCTAAGATACAACATGACGTTTTCGGCTGTATCTCATGTTATAAACATGTAAATATGACTGCGTTGTAGCTTCTCGTGTCCGTCTTGATGAGACCTTTCAGGGGAAGTACATTTTTGTATTTTTGTCTTGAAAACCGTCAATTGTGTTCCTTATCTGCAAATGTTTACGTCAAAACTTATTTTAAACAGCTAAATCAAACACATAACAGGATCATCGCATTATATCTTATTCAAACGGCATACGCCTTAATATAAAATTATTAAATTTTATAGTGTTCATTTAAAATCATGGTATGATTTTGATACAGTCCGAATGCAACTTAAAGAAGGTGTGTAAGAAATATTTTAAATATTAGTGAGATATATTTTTTAGCTATTCAGCAAATATCCCAATGTAAGCTGTGGAGATTGTCCAGATATATACGATTCCGTTCGAATGCCTGATCAAGTGGTCGCTGGACCGCCATCGCTGCCACGCAGTGCGTTCTGCAGCTGTCGTGTCTCTGTTATCGCATAATAGCAACACACGAAAATCGAATTGCTCAAAAAATTACCCTTACTAAGTTCTATGAATCATTGTTTGTCTTGACAAAGTAGTACTATTTCCCGAGTGAATCGCTGTAATAGAACCGTCCTGTAAACGAAATGTAAGTCCGATGATGTGTTATGGGCCGTTTTGACGGTAGATGAAATGCTGGGTATTAGCACTGAACAGTAAAGAGGAAGGTGTCAGTAAAATGCATAGCCCATAGCAGTTTCCCAGTGAGACATTCGCCCGGAATCGCAGCCACACAGACACCTACTGATTACTCTTGTTTATAATGCAGCAGTTACGTCACTGCTTTGTGTGAACAGACAAAGCGTGGCGGGGACGTCTATTAAGCGTGTAACAACGACTGGGCCGCCCACCGGTAACATACAACGTGAGGAAATAAAAAATTATATCATAACCATTCACCATTTTTTTCTAGTTTGTATTGTTTTTCTTATACAATTGTACTTTCATAAACCAATGCTTAGGCATCATGGGAACTGGCAATTTTTTTCACCATATACGTCTTTGTGTTGACATTAGAATGTTTTTTATATTATGTTATATTATATTCGTACGGAATCTCAAACATACATGCGGCATCCATTTGATAATTTACAAAATAAATTGTCTAAAGTCTGGTAGCGGGTATTCATGTATTGGGTCTATGTTTTGGTGTAGAAGAATGTTAGTTTCGGTAATTAGTTAATTCTGGCCCATTCAATGCAAATGTTGGCAAACTTCATGGATGATTTTTTTTGGGAGACATGTAAGTTCAGAGCTCACTGTGACAGAACCATGACCCAGTACGCGCAGACAAGGACATTGAGGAACAAAGCGATGCCAAAGGTACAAGCCACGGTCCAGGTCGATTATGCAGAAACTGGGTAAGTAAATATCAGGGCGAGTTAACTATAGCAAAAATCAAATGGCCTTATGAGGAAGAGAGGCTTGTTTGCTAAAGGTATGAGGGATTGCCGAGTGTAACGACGCACTCCGTCCCAGCCACCTTCTCTTTCATCAAGGCACCTTCTCTTTCATCAAGGCACCTTCTCTTTCATCAAGGCACCGATGAAACAACAGTGCAACCACCCACTTCATCAATGATTCTCCCCCGTCATAATCCTGCAATCGAACAGCCTGTGCTATTGTGGCCACATCATCTGCACCGTTTGAATTAAAACATCCAGGTTATGCCGGCTACGGAAGTGGGCTTTCAGGTGGAGTTGGCGATAAAGAAAAACCCTGACCGTCTAATCAAGATCGGCCAAGCGATGATATGCCCACACAACCGTGTCGACTGGAGCGTGTCTCGTGACAAGGAACATATGATGTTTCTGTGAGGACTACTATAAGGAATGCGGTGCATTCCTTCCCACCTGTGTAGTGTGGCAGGACATATATGACGACATGCACTAGGGAGACGGGAAGTGATGATGATGACTCACAGGTCGGATGTCACTCAGATGGAAGAGGTTAGGTACATGGAGACAGGTGTAGCGGTCGAGGAGAGGGCCATGGAGACAGGTGTAGCGGTCGAGGAGAGGGCCATGGAGACAGGTGTAGCGGTCGAGGAGAGGGCCATGGAGACAGGTGTAGCGGTCGAGGAGAGGGCCATGGAGACAGGTGTAGCGGTCGAGGAGAGGGCCATGGAGACAGGTGTAGCGGTCGAGGAGAGGGCCATGGAGACAGGTGTAGCGGTCGAGGAGAGGGCCATGGAGACAGGTGTAGCGGTCGAGGAGAGGGCCATGGAGACAGGTGTAGCGGTCGAGGAGATGGCCATGGAGACAGGTGTAGCGGTCGAGGATAGGGCCATGGAGACAGGTGTAGCGGTCGAGGAGATGGCCATGGAGACAGGTGTAGCGGTCGAGGAGATGGCCATGGAGACAGGTGTAGCGGTCGAGGATAGGGCCATGGAGACACGTGTAGCGGTCGAGGAGAGGGCCATGGAGACAGGTGTAGCGGTCGAGGAGAGGGCCATGGAGACAGGTGTAGCGGTCGAGGAGAGGGCCATGGAGACAGGTGTAGCGGTCGAGGAGAGGGCCATGGAGACAGGTGTAGCGGTCGAGGAGAGGGCCATGGAGACAGGTGTAGCGGTCGAGGAGAGGGCCATGGAGACAGGTGTAGCGGTCGAGGAGATGGCCATGGAGACAGGTGTAGCGGTCGAGGATAGGGCCATGGAGACACGTGTAGCGGTCGAGGAGAGGGCCATGGAGACAGGTGTAGCGGTCGAGGAGAGGGCCATGGAGACACGTGTAGCGGTCGAGGAGAGGGCCATGGAGACAGGTGTAGCGGTCGAGGAGAGGGCCATGGAGACACGTGTAGCGGTCGAGGAGAGGGCCATGGAGACAGGTGTAGCGGTCGAGGAGAGGGCCATGGAGACAGGTGTAGCGGTCGAGGAGAGGGCCATGGAGACACGTGTAGCGGTCGAGGAGAGGGCCATGGAGACACGTGTAGCGGTCGAGGAGAGGGCCATGGAGACAGGTGTAGCGGTCGAGGAGAGGGCCATGGAGACACGTGTAGCGGTCGAGGAGAGGGCCATGGAGACAGGTGTAGCGGTCGAGGAGAGGGCCATGGAGACAGGTGTAGCGGTCGAGGAGAGGGCCATGGAGACACGTGTAGCGGTCGAGGAGAGGGCCATGGAGACACGTGTAGCGGTCGAGGAGAGTGACGAGCGCGAAAGAAGCGAAAGCTACAAAAGCAGTTACAAAGTAACAATTTCAGGTTAATGTGCAACAAAATCAATTAACAAATGAGAGAATAAATATTATGCTTTATTCACAGTAAAACACACTAAACTTCATGTGCTTGCTACACAATCGTCTGGGCCGAGAACACTAAGCCCGTTGTACTCTGAGGCCGAAGTTACGAGAGTTGCGGGATGAACTCTCCAAAAAATGATGTCCGAATTCACCGGGTCGAATTCAACGTGAACCGACACCACCTGTATCCGCGCTGGCAGCTCGTTGAGAGCTCGCTTCGATCCAAGATGGACCGTAGTCGTCGCCGTTCTACGGATTGGTGGCATAATCATAGCTTCCACTACTGGGAATAATGTGGGCGCATCATCCTCTTTCAAAGAGATTTTAGCACCCGAATAACCCTGGGATGCACCTTCTCTAATCCGGATCACGGGCGAAACAAGTGTTCTCGAAACGAGCAAAGCCGGCTGTGCTTCGTCGGCTTGACGCTTGCTTTTTCTCAAAAAATTGGCTCCGTGTGGAAATTAGACCAACTACATATTACTTTATTCTTACTACTGTGTGCATTACAATAACATGCTGCACAATAAACCATTCTGACCCTCACTTCTAAACAACCGCTATCGCTGTCAACGGTACGGTGAATGAATGGAAAATCCCAGTCTCGTGGCACTTCCTTATCATCAGTGACGTCACGTTGAAGTTTGCCGTTAAATGCGGAAAAATTCCTTTTCCTAATCGAGGCAGTCCGGTAGAACAGAGTATTATTTGGAATTATTAATTAATGGAATTCTAATGAATTTTTCGGTGTTGTGGAAATGGAAATATACTACAAGATGTAATATAATATGATTTTAAGCAATCGTTGTTGTAATTCCCTTTAACGAGGGTGGTGCTGTAAGCTAGATATAACTTTACTTCTTGTAAATTATGTCCCTGAACTTCTGTGTTATCAACGTATGAGTGAATATATGCACACGCGCGCACACGCACACACGTACACACGCACACACGCACACGCGCGCACACACGCACGTCGGCATTTGTACGTCAACGGTTTGCAGGACGACGTCTGCGTGTGACTGCGTCTTTTGTCAACCATTTGTCTTACAGCTAATGACCAGCTACTAATGACCAGCTACTAATAGCATCATCGGATTCATCTATCCTGTCGTTATTATTATCCGTTCAGAGTTCATTTCGCAAAACATCGAACCATCGACAGATTTTTGCTCGTATTTCACAACCTATTTGCACCGTTTATCTTTGTTGCATTTCAGCAGCTGTCCTCAGCTGTCCTCAGCTGTCCTCAGCTGTCCTCAGCTGTTCTCAGCATATTGACTACTGCTAAAGACGATGAAATACGAGAACAAGATTGCTATATTGCAACCACCAGTCTGATAAATATCTTCACAATTACCGAACACATCCAGTTACCGAACACATCCAGTATCGACTGCGTGATGGCGTGTGTTAGAGGAGCGCGGTGGCGCAGTGGTTAAAACATCGGACTCTCAACTGAGAGAACCGGATTTCGAATCCTTTAGCTGTCGTTTCGAGGTTTCGGCAATTTCGCTCACCCCGCGTCGACTCAGCTCACTCAGCTCACTCAGGTCGCTCAGCTCGCTCAGCTCCCTCAGCTCGCTCAGCTCGCTCAGCTCATTCAGCTCGCTCAGCTCGCTCAGCTCGCTCAGCTCGCTCAGCTCGCTCAGCTCACTCAGCTCGCTCAGCTCGCTCAGCTCGCTCAGCTCACTCAGCTGTATAAACGAGTACCCGGCAATAGACAGTTGTGGATATGTGAACGAATGGTCTTCGCGCAGTAATTTCAGCGTGGCTAAATGCTTCCCACAGAAGTCGAATTGGAACGAACAGGTGATGAATTGTAAAGCAATTTGAACAGTCCAAAGGACTGGATACCATGCTATATAAAAACGTACCTTTTTATTTAGCAAACGATATAGCCGTGTAGAAGGCGTACTAAAAATTGCCAGACTTCCCTTAAAAGCCTACGGCATATTTTTATTCTTTCTGTGCATTAATTGTCGCCATTGCATTTGTAGATTTTATTATATATTTTTAAAACATGCTTGAACATTTTTTTAGAAGCACTGAAACGCGTATCCTGCCCTGGTGCAGAGATGCCGACGAACGTGACTACCAGTATTTATCGTTGATAGTAAGTGCGCAACATAGACATACCCAGTGGAAAAACGACGCAGGTGGAGCAGCCCGCCAAGTAAATTAGCGGCCTGACAGCGAGCATTTAGCAGCCAGCGAGACAGGAATAGCGATAAGCAAACGAAACATCAGCCGGCCCTGGACCGATTCTGAACATCTGAATCTACAGATTAATCTGAGAGAAAAACATTACTCGGAAAGTCGAGTGTATGGACTTCTAGTGCGCGAGATCGCATCAACGAGTAATGGTGAATAATATATGTGGTGTTTGTTATGATATATTCCTGATAAGAGGACAAATTCTGCACGCGCGTGCGTCGCATGCTCTTTGGAGAGTTAAGCGGCGTCTACTCAGGGGACGGGACGCCGCGATCACGTGATTTGTGTACGTAAATAGACAATCGTATCACGTGGGTTGTGATTGTACTTAAATCTCGCGGCAGTGGCGCTAACTGCTTGCCTAGATTATTAATGTCTTATCCACCAGATACTCGTTTACAGATTACACTGTGTCAGCTTTTGTGCAAAAGATGAGTTTCAATATGAGCTGAAAGATATGAATTAAATCTCCATCCTCAACTGATTTGGTGATAGGGTGACATTTGTGAGTGTTCAGCGTTTCCTTTTTCAGTTTACTTAATGTTTGACCAAACATTAAATAATTTAGTAGTTTGTTTGATGATTTCACCAAAAAACTACATACAAAAGTTACACTAACGAGCTAGCATGTTGCAGTGGATACTTAGTAATATTAATATTTCGCAAAATAAATTTAAAGTGAGACTATAAAAAATGGAATCGAGGAGGAAGCTGTAAGACAACGTTCACCTCACACCCACTCGAGAATACATCAGTAAGACGCCATACGGCAAGGTGGGCGCACACACGCGCACGCACGCACGCACGCACGCACGCACGCACGCACGCACGCGCGCCACGATCGCACGCACGCACACACACACACACACACACACACACACACACACGCACACACACACACACACACACAGTTATGCAGGCGATTTATGCAATGTTTTACAAATCTTACAATTATCAGTGTTCAAACATTGTATAATGACTATTCACAAGAGCAGAACAAATTCACTCAGTCGAATTGTCATAATCCTATCCGATTATATACAACGATGTATTCCCATAAAACGTGTTTCCTGTGATAGCGAACGGTTATGTTACCGTATCACTGCGACCTTTGTGCGTACAAGAATTCTTGTGCTGAATATTCACAGATAGCTACATTTGTGTGAGTGTAGGCCCACCATGTTAAAATCCGATTAGCTCAATAACGTAAGTTATAGTTTCTGAAGTACCAGTTTCATTTTTCAAATTCAGCCATATAGGTAATCAAATCGGCTACAAGTGTAACTTCAATTTAATTTTTTGCAGGTATATTTTATATTTGTTTATGTAGTTCTGGTTGTCCTTGAGTCAATGCGCTCATAGTGGTGCGCATGCCTGTTCGCAACAGTTTCACATAAATCGAAAGCGAAACTTACCGGTGCACACGGGCGAGTTGACGGAACTCTCCCACGAAACTTTCTCTCTCTCCTCTGGGGACTGTCTTCTTCCTCTGGTGATGCTTCCTTTCTGACTTCCTATATATACGCGCTTCGTTTCACTGTGCGTGTCGCTTTTCGGTGTTCGTTTCGTCACGTTGTCGCTATCTCCGTCAGCAGCGCTGCGTGGTGAGCGAGGGGCGGGCCCTCGGCGCGCGCAAAAATTCAGCGAATCAGTAGACACGCGTGTCCGTTGATTGACAGCTCACACGCGGCGTTACCAACGTTACGTTGGCGACTGAAGGCGTCACACACAGTTGAACTTCCTGTTTCTTGTTTGACACGAATGTAGGGCGTATTAAATTGTGATATGTGAAATTAGGAAATGTATATGATGTGACATAAGTGCAATTAAGCAGGCATGTTTACTGGTTTGTTTGTAGAAGCTATTGGCTGCGAAATAATGCATTTTTGTAGACTTTAACGGGCGGAGGGATTTATGGGATTTTCTTATATGGGGCACGTGGGCGCATGAATACATGGACATTTTTTGTAAACATTGACGGGCATCGCACGTGGGGGCGTATAAAAAGAGCTGGGGGCATGTGATTTTGATAACACTTGGTCAGCATGTCAATGAGATGATGGCAGTGACACTTGGTCAGCATGTCAATGAGATGATGGCAGTGACACTTAGTCAGCATGTCAATGAGATGATGGCAGTGACACTTGGCCAGCATGTCAATGAGATGATGGCAGTGACACTTGGTCAGCATGTCAATGAGATGATGGCAGTGACACTTGGTCAGCATGTCAATGAGATGATGGCAGTGACACTTGGTCAGCATGTCAATGAGATGATGGCAGTGACACTTGGTCAGCATGTCAATGAGATGATGGCAGTGACACTTTTCTGAATTTTTGATGGTAAAGTTTTCTGGTAATCAGACAAAACGTTAGCATGACCACCAATGCAATTTTGCACTGTAGTCTGGCCTCTGAACAAGAAGGTTTTATTGCTATGTAATGTCCACGATACTACCAAGTTGTGGCCTTCGAAAACATATAACTTAATTGTGGTCACAGCCGTTCCCGTGACGAAGGCATATTGGTCAAATTAATAAATATACAGTAATAATTAATCTTATTGGTACTATATAATTTATGGTCAAATTGGAGTAAAATCGTGAAACGTCAACGTACGAATCGCGTTGCCGTTGTGATCGATCATGGATGTTTCCAGTATGAATACGTTTCGTGTTACATCTTCCGAACAAACGTGTACGTGCAGACATCAATGACAAGTTTCACGACACGTCGCTTGTAATGGCTGACATCTCAAGAAATGTGAAATTGCGACAACATTGGTTTCAGTTGAAAAAAAGATTCAATATGAAATAATCGATAGGATTGAGACGCAGTTGTTTTTACCTATTTCGAAAAACCACATCTTGTAGCCATGATACGATTAATCTTAGTCAGTTGTTTAGTTAAAATTTTATCTGTCGTATATTAGAAATACGTCACAAAATGTTGACACCAGAATTACATGTTTATATACCAGAGAACTAATGTTAGTAACATCTTTTACGATTTGAAACAACTGGCCCACGCCAGCATGCTCAGCATAATTTAACAAGGGAATCATGCCTAAGCATTGGAAGGTAGTCCATCGACCAGTATCACTGCTCAGCATCATTTAACAAGGGAATCATGCCTAAACATTGGAAGGTAGTCCATCGACCAGTATCACTGCTCAGCATCATTTAACAAGGGAATCATGCCTAAGCATTGGAAGGTAGTCCATCGACCAGTATCACTGCTCAGCATCATTTAACAAGGGAATCATGCCTAAGCATTGGAAGGTAGTCCATCGACCAGTATCACTGCTCAGCATCATTTAACAAGGGAATCATGCCTAAGCAATGGAAGGTAATCCATCGACCAGTATCACTGCTCAGCATCATTTAACAAGGGAATCATGCCTAAGCATTAAAAGGTAGTCCATCGACCACCAGTATCACTGCTCAGCATCATTTAACAAGGGAATCATGCCTAAGCAATGGAAGGTAATCCATCGACCAGTATCACTGCTCAGCATCATCACCATGGTGATGGAAAAATTTTAAACTCAGCCATCTGGAAGTATGATTGTAGACACAGACTGATATTAAACACACAGCTTAGTTTCAGAACTGGCCACGCTACAGGAGATGTATTCGCATATAATGCACAACATTTACACGATGCGTTCACATCAGCAGAGCATTTGATGTATGTATGTATGGCACAGAGGCCTGACGGCTAAATGAGTACATGAAAGAATTCAGACAGTTAACCTTCAACGGAATATGCTCTCGTGCCAAGTCCACCAATGGAGAGGTTCCTCAAAGTTAAATTTTAAGACCTCTCCTCTTTATTCTATCCATCCATGATATGCCAGACACAAACAGAGCCAAGTCATCCTCATTGCCGATGGCTCATAACTATATAGCATAGTCAACGACAGACAACTTCGGGCAAATGTGGCATGCTCTACTGCAGATTAAAACGTGAGCAGAAAATTGGTGCAGCTAAATGCTAGAGCGTAACTGTATCAAGGCTGAATGATGCAGAGATCGGACACTCCTCACTCACATTTCTGAACACTATCTGATCAGAAGTGGAAGAAGTGGAACTTGTAGGCATCTCTATGATGTCTTGCATGTGGCTGCACCAAACGTCTCTATGATGTCTTGCATGTGGCTGCACCAAACATCTCTATGATGCCTTGCATGTGGCTGCACCAAACATCTCTATGATGTCTTGCATGTGGCTGCACCAAACATCTCTATGATGTCTTGCATGTGGCTGCACCAAACATCTCTATGATGTCTTGCATGTGGCTGCACCATACGTCTCTATGATGTCTTGCATGTGGCTGCACCAAACATCACACGACGACACATGAAGATATCTGTTAGCTGCCGAAATGGAACCAAGAAAAAAGGTAAAATAGGTTGTGAAATAAGAGAAAACATATATAGATAGGTTCGGTGTTTTGCAAAATGACCTCTGAATTGTGTACGTGTGCGCGTGTGTGTGTGCACGTGTGCGCGCGCGCGCGTGTGTGTGTGTGTGTGCGTGCGTGCATGTGTGTGACTGTATCAAGGCTGAAATATGCACATTTATGAACACTTATGAGCACTATCTGATCAGAAGTGGAAGAGGTGTCCCACAACTATTGGACACATTTAATTGACCAGATGGCCAAGGATACGGGAAAGCGGTATGACCTCCTGAAAAAGGTGTCACCGCACTTGAACCCAAACCAACGGGTTGTGATCTACAAGAGCGTGGTGAGACCAAAGATGGGATATGTATCATCTGTTTTGATTGCAACTTCTGAACCATCGCTAGGCAAACGTGATGCCATCCTGATGAGAGCTATACAAAATAACAACTATTTCAAAGGCTTTGCTGGGCAGAAGAGCCACCCAACCACAAGCACAACGATGCCAAGTTGGCGCACTCACCTTGTCCCACCCGACATACGATGGAGATGCACCAACTCTACTAAATAGCGTGTTATCTCCTCCTCCAGTAGGGCGAGCCACAAACATCTCACCACTTAGCTGCTTTGGCAAGTGCATCTTCAAACACATCAGACCGTAAGAGAACATTCTTCCTGACGGCCGACCGCCTCTAGAATGAACTCAAAGAGGCAATAGTTACAATCATGGCGAGAGAACTTTTCAAGAAAGAAGTCAACACCTTCCTTTATACCTGGTATCAGCACACTCCTCCCCACCCCCAGAGTGCAGAGTGCGTTGGTGCTAAAATGCGTCCTTGAAATTACAAAATCACTTTACAAACATGCAACATCAGTTCGTTAAAGATACAAAATATGACCATTGTATCGTAAAATTATGTTGTCTAGTGTAACTAATGTGTTTTCTAATAACATATTGACCGCTCAAGAATGATTTAATGAACAACATTACTTTTAATTAGTTGACTGTCATCTGCTCAATTTGAATGTTTTGCCCAGAATATCACGTTTATATTGCATGCTGAACAGCAAGGTCGATAGTTATAAATGGTTCAATTATATTAAACAATTGCGGGTAATAAAAAAGTATGTAGTATGTAACATAGTTTTACGACAAATACGATCATATTTTGTATCTCTATTCTCTAACACCTGCCTTTTACCGACATTAATTTGTACCGTTCGGGTAGAATTCCCGTTTTGCTTCACATCCGGCAGCTCATCTGTACAGTGACTTTGTAAATGCAATTGAACAAAAACTTAACGTCTCACAGCTGATTTAGACGGAAGACGCAGAGAAACAACATATATTTCATTAGATAACTGGTCCAGTTCCATGCTACCCTTAGACAAGCAACATTGTGGCTTTTTTGCAGAGGAAACAACATCTAGACCATTGTACAACTGGTCCATTTCATCACCATTCGTCTAGCAACATCATGACTTCTTTTTGATCTTACCGGTAGGTTTAGTAGTGGTCATTTATTTGTTCAAATCGAGTGAATGATTTCTTTAAATATGCAACCGAACTATTGTAGATACTATCGATTGAATACACGATGTAATGATGTTGTGTTGCTATTTCTTAATTGTATTTAGAATAATGGCATCAATGTGACAACAATGTATAAATACCGTACTAATAATGGCATCAATGTGACAACAATGTATAAATACCGTACTAATAATAGCATCAATGTGACAACAATGTATAAATACCGTACTAACGAACTACTTATGCAATTCTACTATAGACAGCAATTAAAGCTATCTATATTAGCTAAGTGCAGATAACAATTAAACATATTATATCAACATATGTTGGAGCTAAGCTTAGAAGTTGTCAGATTTGGTGATAATACATGCTTGCTTGTTTGCTCACTCACTCACTCACTCACTCACTCACTCACTCACTCACTCACTCACTCACTCACTCACTCACTCACTCACTCACTCAGAGCAATCGATGTAATCTGCAGCCATTTTGTCAATTCCTCTTTCTTATGTTTCTGCTCTCCCGGTGGTTCGTCGGTAGTAATAATAACTATTCGTACATCATATTAATAATAATAATAATAAATGTTATTACCAAGATTAATCTAAGCATCGCAAACCTGAATCATTGATATGTATTTATATGCAATAGAAAACCATATATAAACAAAACGAGTATTTTTTAAATCAATATTTGTGTGTCGCTGCTCAAGAACACTTCATCGGTAGTCATAATTGGTCGGCCGGACACGGAGCATTGAAAAACCCTTTCCATAAAGGTCGTTTGGTCATCAGTGGTGGAAGGTCACCCACTTCAACATCAAGGTCCTCGCATATACAGTACAGTGCAATAAGAAAACTTATATTGTGCCCCACTAGTCGGGAGACGCGTAAGAAGCAGAGATTCTCAAGATCGGTATACTATGTTAGTTAAAGTTATGAACAGATGGATGAATAGGCTGACCAGCTAAGACGGGTAAATAAGGTTAAAGATATAATTTAAATGAGTTTTCTGATGACGGCGAAATGTTATTATATGCCATGTTGCGCTAACACCAACAGGGGATGAATTCCAAGAGTTGGTGGAGCAACCGAAAAAGCCCTAGTTTGAGTATTGACGTAAGTTTCAGTTTGTTTCCCTCTGTTTTTCTTGCCTTGAGTGGGCGTCCACAAAATGCATCTTGACGCGGGTTGTTTTTTTGTCGCGATAACAGTGACCAGCTAGTTGAAGGAGCCTCCTTCGGATATTGTTCGAAAGTTTGTCTATGTCCCGTAAAGTTCGTTATTGGTTAGCATATTTCTCGAGCGCATATGTAGACATTGTCTTAGTATCTTAGTGTAACTCCCGTCGAGATTCCTTTCCCGTTATCACGCGAGGAGCCAAGTGTCAGCTCCACAGAGCACTTCCGATGTTGGCCCTGAAGAATAGCAATCTGAAGGACCTTGCTGGCTTGGACTTCCATACGTGGTTCAGTGTGTTACACGCTCGCCATGCTACGGCCATGCTTTAGTAGACTTCTTTGCTTGTTGGGCATTTTCAGGAACCTAGATATCGGAAGTCGTCTACTTCCTCGAGTACTTCACGAATGGCAGTCTTTATTATTTTGCATTCATCTTTAACATTGATGGCGATGGCCTTTTATTTATTCAGATTTTGTTTATTCACATTAATAGCCAATTCGTAAGCTTCTGTTTCGACATTTTCCAGACGTCTCTGTGCAGACTTTATGCCACAACTAATCAGGAATATGTCGTCTGCCAACGCAATAACTGTGATTTTTTCCTTTGGAAAAGGTCTACTTCGCAGTTCTCTGATAGTAAATCCAAGCCCATCATCTTTTTATTTTCACTTTCTGGTGACGTAGTTCAATAGTATCATAAATACACATGGAGTTAATATATTACCTTGTAAACCACCGGCCCATATGGCAAAGAACTTGGTATCTCCTGTTTTGTTGCGCCTCTGACCCCACGTTTCTGAGGATAATAGGCGCCATAGAAGTTAATTATTATTATTATTAACTTCTATGGCGCTTATGTCCTCAGGAACCTGAGCTCAGAGGCGCAGCAAAACAGAATCATTAAGCATAATCGTGAACAGTAGCGCTCAGAAGTCATTATCAGAACGAGGGGTTACCAAAGATTTATGATGGAAATGCAATTTGGAATAAAGTTTTTTTTTCGGAAGGGAGCTATTGTTTGTAATGATTTCAAAATGATGGGGAGTTCGTTCCAGACGTAAAGTTTAGTTTTAGGAACAATAAGTTGTTGTGAAATTGATGATCTTAGCTGCCTAGGGATATTTGAAATATGCAGAAGACAAGCCAAGTAGGGTGGTTGTTGTGTAGATAGAACACGATATGTAAGAGTGGACAGTTTAAAGTTGATTCGACGAGTAACAGGCTCGTTAAACTATTTAAGTATATCTAGTGATGGCGAAGACCGAGGCGCCCCGAGTACCACACGTTCCAGACAATTTTGTACTCGTTGGAGTTTAGCTAAGACTCTTTTAACAATGTTGTTTAGTAGTGAATTACAATTGTCAAAGCAGCAACTAATTAGTGCTGTTGATATTGATTTAGCATTAGATAAAGATATATGACGCCGAACTCAACGGAGATCACGAACGTGGTAGAAACAGGATTTGCATGCTTGAGAAATATGCTGGCGAAAGTTGAAGTCACTGTCAAAGACCTAGATTACGAACGGTATCTGATGGGGATGTATCACTGCCAAAGAGTTTAACTGGGAAATGGCTGATGACCCTATTTCGCTGTTGCCTAGTGCCAATAATAATAGTGAGGCAATCACTTATAGTGAGGCAATCACTTATAGTGAGGCAATCACTTATAGTGAGGCAATCACTTATAGTGAGGCAATCACTTATAGTGAGGCAATCACTTATAGTGAGGCAATCACTTATAGTGAGGCAATCACTTACAGTGAGGCAATCACTTACAGTGAGGCAATCACTTACAGTGAGGCAATCACTTACAGTGAGGCAATCACTTACAGTGAGGCAATCACTTATAGTGAGGCAATCACTTATAGTGAGGCAATCACTTATAGTGAGGCAATCACTTATAGTGAGGCAATCACTTACAGTGAGGCAATCACTTATAGTGAGGCAATCACTTATAGTGAGGCAATCACTTATAGTGAGGCAATCACTTATAGTGTATTTGATTGTGAAAGTGATATGTAAACCTGTGTGTCATCAGCATACTGGTGATGACTGAAATTATTAGTAATGACTTGGCTGAGAGACGTAGTATATAAGCTAAACAGAACAGGACCAAAGACGGATCATTGCGGGAATCCGAATGGAAGGTGCTGTAGACAAGATAGTAAATAGGACGATAGGAAGAGAGGAGTTATGACGATAATTCATTAGATAATTTTCACACATAGTTTGTTTTTTAATAATAGGATTTGCAAGAGCTTGTTTGAAATCCCGTGGATCAACCCCGCCCTGCTTTGAAAGGTTTATAATAGTAGTAATATGAAAAATTAGTTGATTGATACAGCTTTTAAGTAGAAGTGTTGGAAATGGTTCAAAATGACACGATTTGTTAAGAAGAAGTTTGAATGACAATGAGAATTTCACTAGCAGTATCATTAATGATCAAGCGCGATCGAATGCGAGCAATTTTATCTGTGAAGTATTTTGAAAAAGAAGTACACAATGTATCCAATGAAGAATGTTCAGGCAGTGCTTTTGATTTCTGCCAATGTAGAATTGTGCTTACGGATTGCCATATCTGGCGAGAGTTTTCAGAATTTGTTGAGATAATTTTTTATAGTAGTCAGACTGCTAACACACTGAACATTCCATGACGCGTTCCACGTATAATACCAATAATAACACACTGAACATTCCATGACGCGTTCCACGTATAGTACCAATAATAGCACACTGAACATTCCATGACGCGTTCCACGTATAGTACCAATAATAACACACTGAACATTCCATGACGCTTTCCACGTATAATACCAATAATAACACACTGAACATTCTATGACGCGTTCCACGTATAGTACCAATAATAACACACTGAACATTCCATGACGCGTTCCACGTATAATACCAATAATAGCACACTGAACATTCCATGACGCGTTCCACGTATAGTACCAATAATAACACACTGAACATTCCATGACGCGTTCCACGTATAATACCAATAATAACACACTGAACATGCCATGACGCGTTCCACGTATAGTACCAATAATAACACACTGAACATTCCATGACGCGTTCCACGTATAATACCAATAATAACACACTGAACATTCCATGACGCGTTTTTTAACAAGATTTAACAAGATTGCCATCTCGAACAACAAGTTCCTGATGGCAAGTGGACAAGGAAGCCATTGGCTTATCGAGAGTCCAACAATTTTCTCATCTATGTGTAGCCCGCCCTTATCAGATATCTGTCAATTCTATTTTTAAACATATTCACACTACTAGCATTAACACAATCATTTGGCAGTTTGTTCCATTCATTTATCACCCTCTGTGAGAAAGAGTACTTTCTCATGTCCAACCTACACTGCTCCTTAACTAATGTTGCTTTGTGTCCTCTGGTTCTACTGCCTTCTTTAAGTTTGAGGAACATATTCCTATCAACATCCTCATAACCGTTCACTATTTTAAACACTTCTATTTGGTCTCCTCTTAGTCTCCTGGTCTCTAGTGTTGTCAAACCACATTGTAATAAGCGACTTTCGTAACTAAGGTCTCTTAATTCTGGAATCATCTTAGTTGCTCTTCGTTGTATTCTTTCTAGCTTATCTATGTCTTTTTTTACGATATGGCCTCCATGCTTGAATACAATATTCCAAATGTGGTCTAACTATTGCTTTGTACAGGGGTACAATTAGATGTTTCTCCTTATATGTGATAGTTCTCCTAATTAGCCCTAGAATTCGATTTCCTTTCGAAGCAGCAATTCCACATTGCTCTGAAACTTTCATGTCAGCATTAAATGTTACTCCTAAATCCTTTTCTTGTGTGGTTCTACCTAGTACAGCATCCCCCATTTTATATTCCTCGTCCATATTTCCATGTCCTATGTGTATACATTTACACTTCCCAAAATTGAATAACATTTGCCATTTTTCTGACCATTTAACTAATTTTTCCAGATCATCTTGTAAACTTTGGTTATCTGTATCATTAGTAACCTTTCTGAATACTTTTGTGTCATCTGCAAATTTGAGTACTTTGCTAGATATGTCATCCTCCAAATCATTTATATATATTAAAAACAGTATAGGGCCTAATACTGATCCTTGTGGTACCCCACTCAAAACAGATTTCCAGTTTGAAATCTCACCATCTACTATTACTCTCTGTCTTCTGTGTGTAAGCCACTTTTCTATCCAGTTGATTACATCATTGCCTATACCATGGGCTTTTAGTTTAAGTAACAATCTTTGATGTGGCACTTTATTGAAAGCTTTCTGAAAATCTAAGTAGACAACATCCACTGGTGACCCGTCATCTACCCACTTTGTAATTTCTTCTAAGAAACATAAGAGATTGGTTAGACATGACCTTGCTTTTAGGAATCCATGTTGAGATGTATTTATTAATTTATGTTTTACGAGGAATTCCACTATGTGGTCTCTAATTAATGTTTCGAGTAATTTACATACAACTGATGTTAAACTCACTGGTCTGTAATTTTCTGGCTTCTTCCTCGATCCCTTCTTAAATAGCGGCGTAATGTTTGCTTCTTTCCATTCTGAAGGAACGATTCCTTCTTCTAGTGACAAGTTAAATAAGTTTGCAAGTGGTGTACTAATTTGATCAACAATTTCCTTTAGCAGTTTTGGTGGTATCCCATCAACTCCAGGTGATTTATTATCTTTCATCTTCTTAATTTTCTTTGCTATCATTTCAGGAGTTACAAATAACTGCCCTAAATGTTCTGATTTATTGCCCACAAATTTAGTCAATGGAACTGGAAGTGAGCTGATATCTTCTGTGGTAAAAACTGAGCTGAAATACTCTTTCAGGATCTCTGCCATTTGGAACCCATCTGAAATTATGTTTTCACTGTTGTTTTCCAGTGGTCCGACCTTATCTCGAACTTTCTGTTTACTCCTTACATAAGCATAGAAACTCTTGCTGTCATTTTTTATATTACCTGCCAATTTTTTTTCAAAGGTTCTTTTAGATTTTCTAATTTCTGTTGTAGCTAGGTTAAGTGCCTCTTTGTAGTTTGTGTAGTCTTCTACATTTCCAGTGTGTTTATAGACCCTCCACAGCATCTGTTTGTGAGCAATTTTTCTAATAGCTTCTTTTGACAGGTGTTTTTTCCTGGATCTTTTTCCTTGTTTTCTTAATGGAATAAATTTCTCAATAATGCCCTCAATCTCATATTTTAAACAAGTCCAGCATTCTGTTGCTGTCTTGTTCTTCAGCAAGTTATTCCAATCTATATTTGCTAGATATGTTCTCATCACTTTATATTTGCCTTTGTTGAAGTTCCTCCTCCATTGTTTTTTATATGTATTCCCTGTTTTTACTTTTATATTAAAATGGATTTGGTTATGGTCACTTGAACCCAAAGGTTCGTGTACTTTAACATTGTCAACTAATTCATTTTGAGAAGACAAAATTAAATCTAACATATTCCCACCTCTGGTTGGTTCCAAGACATGTTGAGTAAGGAAACAATCCTGTGTTAGAAGTAGAAACTGATGGTCGTCCCCTCCAGCACTCTCTAATGATTCCCATTGTATATGGCCATGGTTAAAATCACCCATTATAACACATTCTCCCTTGCTCACCTCCCTTATCGCCTTTTGTAATTTTACATCTTCCTCTTGTCCTATGTTAGGACTACGATAAACTACTCCTATTGTTAATGTTAAGTTCCTGGTAACTATGTTACACCAAATTGCTTCCACACTATCTGCTTCACTTTTCAGTGTAATTTCATATGCTTGGATAGGTTCTTTAATATATAACATTACTCCACCTCCCCTTCTTTCTCATCTATCCTTCCTAAACATTACATAGCCTGTCAGTGCTAACTCAGCATCTACTATATCTTCATTTGCCCATGATTCTGTGATGCCTATTACATGAGGATCAATATCTGCTACCATAATGTCTAACTCACTTTTTTTTATTTACTATGCTCCTGGCATTTAAGCATACACATTTAAGTTCATTGTCTGAAATTATTGGTGAACATTTCTTTGGATGTGTATTTGTAGTAGTACTCCTTTGAGTTTTCTCTGTCAGTTCCCCCTGCGCATCTAGTTTAAATAATTGATGGTACCTGTGCCCTCGTCGACGACTCTGACAAACTCACACGCAAGAACTGCAGCGCCCTTCCCTGTCAGATGTAGTCCATCTCTCATGAAAAAGTCACCTCTTCCCACAAAGTTTAACCACATGTCTACGAAGCCTACTCCCTCCTCCATACATACCTTCTGTACCTGTGTGTTGATCGCCATCCTTCTGCAGTTCCTATATTCCTCACCCCTGCCTCCCATTATTGGTAATATCCCCGACAATACGATCTGCCCAACTCGTGCCTCTTTAAGTGTCTTGATCAACCTCCTGTACTTACCAACGATGGATGACGTTCCCTCCTTCTCGGCATTGTTCGTTCCCACATGCACGAGAACAGCACCTCCCGTGCCACCACCCATGACCTGTCCTGCCTTCTCTGCTATATCCTCTACTTTTGCCCCTGGTAGGCATACTGTTATGTCATTTCCTCTATTTACAATTTTATCCACTTTCCTAATGATGGAATCCCCCATAAATACCCGGGCTTTCCTCGCTTTCTTCTGTGATACTACATCAGCAAAGCTCCTTTCCTGTTGCACACTACTAGTATGCCCCATTTCTCTCCTACCATCAACCTTTACTGTCTTACCACCTGGCAATCCCTCTCCACTCACCCGCTTACCTCTCTTTTGTTGCATTCTCTGCCTTCTCTCATCTTTCTTCTTCTTACCAGCTTTCTCCCTCAGTTCCACGTATAGTACCAATAATAACACACTGAACATTCCATGACGCGTTCCACGTATACAAATAATAACACACTGAACATTCCATGACGCGTTTCACGTATAATACCAATAATAACACACTGAACATTCCATGACGCGTTCCACGTATAGTACCAATAATAACACACTGAACATTCCATAACGCGTTCCACGTATAGTACCAATAATAACACACTGAACATTCCATGACGTATTCCACGTATAATACCAATAATAACACACTTTAAGAATGTGTATCATGAAAATAAAAGTAATAAATAAACCGCAATAAAGCAAACTTAAGTAAATGTGTTCGTTTCTGTGCCGAATGTAGGAATGTTGATAACCCCGCATTGTCTATACATTGTCTATGCATTGTTGCCCCCCGTAAAACGATAAATCCGTGAAACTAGCGCTTATATAGTCAGAGTGCAGCATACACGTAACTACAGCTATATTCATAAAAAACCCTGTTCTTGGTACAAGTTCCCAGTATAGCCCTTTAATATCTTCATGTTCTTCAGCAGTCGACATTTAACTTTTTTTTATAATCATCGATATGAAATAATTAAATTGCTGATGAACTGTGTAAATATCTACTCTTTATTCTTAGCTTAACCTGTTGCTGGTGATACAATGGCGAAATGCCCCTCTGTGATGTTTTCTTAAAAACAACATATTGTACTGTATTCAATCTCACATATAGCACCTTAGCGAATAGCGGTCTTACCCCACCCTCACCCCACACACCACCCACCCCTCACCCCTCACTCCCACCTCCATCCCACCCCAAACCACCCCACCACGCCCCACCCCCATCCCACTCCACCCCATCCCCCGTTTGCATTGAGCTGAGCACACACAAAAATACAATAGATTTGGGGGCATGCCCTTGTGTCTAAAGACTTATTGCGTGCAGGTGTGTTATTTGCAGATGTATATGTCAAAACTTGCGCGAATCAGATGATATTATGACTTTTCCAAACAAACGCCATGCTGTCCCTGACCGCAATCCTAATTATTAGTTCGATTTATGTTTCTTGACAACGAATAAAATACACGAATTTAATTACTATTGTCACGTAGCAGTAGACGCGCGCGCTTGCGTGCGTGCGTGCGAGTGTGCGCGCGTGTGTGTGTGCATGGGCGTGCGTGACGAGCGTGTTTTTTAGTTCGTTTTATGTTGCTAGTCCATATTTTATGCACATACAAATGTGGGTTTATGTTAGCGGTTGTTGACGTAGCTGTGCGCAAGCAACGTCATACATTACATTTAATTAATATCGTCGTGTCCATATTTATTTTCAGCATCAATGTACGAGTGAGTGAGTGAGTGAATGATGAGTGAGTGAGTGAGTGAGTGAGTGAGTGAGTAAGTGAGGGAGGGAGGGTGGGAGGGAGGGAGGGAGGGAGGGAGGGAGGGAGGGAGGGAGGGAGATGTTTTGAACTTTGTGGAATCGACTTTATTGCGAGTCGTAGTGCAATTCTGACCGACTTGGATGTAAGGGTTGTCACTGTAAGGGTTGTCAGTGTCAGGCGGTGGAGAAAGTAGCCAACGAGAAGAAAAACCATTATTGCTATAAAAAAACATTATTGCTATAAAAATAATAACTTTCCGTAATTCACATTGGAACTTTCACACTAAACAAAAACACGAGCGAAGTGATCCCAAAATATCTGCAAGATCTCCAGAAAATATATGTTGATTATAATTTGTATCGAGCCTTAAGTAACTCAAAGGAAACATGAACATAACGCGTACAATATTATCACCCTAGATCTGCGAAATGTACGTGTCAGTTGATTCGTAGGAAAGCTCATCCGTAATATTGTTGTTGCTTGCTTCATCATAGGACTGCTTCATCATAGGACTGCTTCATCATAGGACTGCTTCATCATAGGACTGCTTCATCATAGGACTGCTTCATCATAGGACTGCTTCATCATAGGACTGCTTCATCATAAGACTGCTTCATCATAGGACTGCTTCATCATAGGACTGCTTCATCATAGGACTGCTTCATCATAGGACTAATACGGAATATAGAACACAAGATAAATAATGTATCGTATTGATGATAACTATACATGGAAATTACCTTGGGGCAAAATCACTGTTAAAATAAAAAAATGACAAAACAGAATAATGTTTATTGTTTCTCATGCGACAAGTACTAAGTAGATCACATATTATGTACATACAATCACGTACACATTATATTAATTTAGACAATGGAAGAAGCAGTGTTGTTCATAGTTCTTTTTTTTCATTTACAAGTTATATATCCACATTATTATTTCATAACAATGCCACTATTAAATTATGCATGGTGGCATCACACCTAACCAAAATCTACTATAATAAACTATTCACAATTGAAAATGTACCACAATAGAATAAGATAAGTGAATGCAAAGGTATTACAGTTAACCAAAATACACTATTAAAAACTAATCACAAATGAAGATACAATGCACTAGAGATTTGGGTATGGCTCGGAATGTTCTTTCGTGTTGGGAAACCGTCTCCTCCGCTCAACTTTCGCTTTTTTTGTGTTTTTCGTAGTTTTTTAACGTTTGTTTTACGGGTAGCAATTTGGATGTGCCTCGTTAGCGGTGAAAGAGGTCGCGAGAAGATCTGAAATTACTGGAGACCAAAGATGTCTAGAATGACCTCGCGCGCAACAAATAGGTAGATTTTACTGTGAAGTTTTTTATTACAAAGCAGGCGTGACGGTTCGTATAAAAAGCGGGAAAGCGGAACCAAAGGAAAAACAATTTTCCGCCCGAAAACGGTATTGTTGACACACTAATGGTAGAAAAAAGGATGAATTGACAACGTTAAGCATTGGACAGATCTTTGACTCAGGGTGGCTGGAGAGACTGCACGCAGACGCCAACGGTCATCATCGTAACTGACAAAGATAACCAAACTAAGCTATTATAAATTAATCGAAAATGAAGATACAATGAAAGCATGCCCCAATCAACTGACAAATGTACCACAATTGACCTTTAATACACGCTGGTTGTAGTTTCAACCCATCACCCATTTTATCATCTACGAGCAAAACCAACGTCACATTCAGTGCGGCTATCGTGGACGTAGCCTTTTCAACTTAAGCCAACGTCATGCGCACTGTCCTGGCAACGCAACGTTAATCTGCCATTAAGTGTGCGGCTATCGCCAATTACACCACGCATCGCTCGTGATTCAGCCGTGTTGAGAAAAGTCACAACACCCCTGCAACAACTTGCGAGCTCGTGGAAAGGTCGGCATTGACGTGAAACCTACCGTTGACGACTTATTTTCCGAGAGTGCCACATATTGGCCAAGGGCCCCACATATTTGACGAGAGTGTCACATATTTGCCGAGGGCCCCATGTATTTGCCGAGAGTGCCACATATTTGTCGAGGGCCCCACATATTTGCCGAGAGTGCCACATATTTGCCGAGGGCCCCACATATTTGCCGAGAGTGCCACATAAGCGAAACAAATCCAGTTCTAGTTTCGACATTTACTGAAAATATGTTGAACCTGCTTTATATGCGATATCAGAACAGTTAAAATGTAAAATGTCAACTAAGATACACCAAACTATTGTGTCATACCTTTAAAACCATATTTATTGTATAAAGTTAATCTGCTGAAACGTCAAAATAATTGCATATCAGCAATAATGTTGACGTGAACTAAACTGTAATAAGAATTGTACATATAGAACTAATGCTAATATATTTACGATAGGACATAAACCCAATGGCAAAGGTTTCCAGTATACAAACCAATGGTTTTGTTTTATAATGATAATTATTACATTGGTGAAAAAGTTGGAAGTATAATTTGATGTAGACTTTCTTTTGAACACAGCTGTTAAAGGTTACTCACTTCAACGGGGGGGGGGGGTTCCGACGCAGAAGTAAGTAAATTTTAATAGTTGTGTTCAAACAAAAATCTTTAATAAGATCATTATTATGGTGAGATCTTTTGTTGCGATTTCAAAACGGCACCTTATATAATTATACAATGTATAGTTACCCGTTAAATAACTATACAATGTATTGTTGCACATTATATAACTAAACAATGTATAGTTACACATCATATAAATATACGATGTATAGTTGCACATTATATAACTATACAATGTATAGTTGCTCATTAAATAATTATACAATGTATAGTTGCACCTTGTATGACTATACAATGTATAGTTGCACATTATATGACTATGCAACGCATAGTTTCACATTATATGACTATGCAACGTATAGTTGCACATTATATAACTATACAACGAATAGTTGCACATTATATAACTATACAAATTAAATCAAATGTATTGTAACTCTTTACAATTATATACAAATCAAATCAAGGTAAACCCTATATGATAATGTAAAGAGAACAATAGGGGAAGAACATTATACAATATTATACTCCCTATAGTTGCACATCATATAACTATACAACGTATAGTTGCACATTATATAACTATACAATGTATAGTTGCACATTATAAAACTACTAAAATGTTGAGTTATACATTATATGACTATACAATGTATAGTTGCACATTATATAACTACTAAAATTTATAGTTGCACATTATATGACTATACAATGTATAGCAAAAAAAGTGCGCAATGTAACGACCCTAGTTTGCCGTATCTTACTTAAATGCAGCCTTAACTATACAGTCATTGTCGAAAATCAGTTTCCAGGTACGGTATTTGGTTCAAATTACCACGTTTATAAAGACAAACAGCTGAAAATCAAGATGATAAAATGCAGGTGGATAGGTCACACGTCAAAAGACCCATCCAATATCACCAGACAAGGCTCATGGGGAAGAGAAAAGGAGGACGACCAAAAAACACAAGAAGACCTTGAAGCGGAAATTAAGAAGATTGGCTACACCTGGAACGGACTCATGAAGATGGCTCCAGGCAGGACACAATGAAGAACCGTTGTCGATGGCATGTGCACCCAGCGAGCAAAAGCACGTAAGTAAGCAGGTATGTGTGTAAAGGTAAGTTCTTATATAGCGCAGTATCCTTTCAATGGGACGGCTCAAAGCGTTTAAAACTTCACCCGCTGGCAGACCAGTTCATTCAACGCCATCTCGACTTCTCTGTAAGCATTCAGCGACTGCGCGAAGACTATCCACAGCCAGCCTAGCTGAGTGAACTGTGGGGTGAACAGCCTAGCTGAGTGAACTGTTGGGTGAACATCCTAGCTGAGTGAACTGTGGGGTTAACAGCCTAGCTGAGTGAACTGTGGGGTGAACAGCCTAGCTGAGTGAACTGTGGGGTGAACAGCCTAGCTGAGTGAACTGTGGGGTGAAAAGCCTAGCTGAGTGAACTGTGGGGTGAACAGCCTAGCTGAGTGAACTGTGGGGTGAACAGCCTAGCTGAGTGAACTGTGGGGTGAACAGCCTAGCTGAGTGAACTGTGGGGTGAACAGCCTAGCTGAGTGAACTGTGGAGTGAACAGCCTAGCTGAGTGAACTGTTGGGTGAACAGCCTAGCTGAGTGAACTGTGGGGTGAACAGCCTAGCTGACTGAACTGTGGGGTGAACAGCCTAGCTGAGTGAACTGTGGGGTGAACAGCCTAGCTGAGTGAACTGTGGGGTGAACAGCCTAGCTGAGTGAACTGTGGAGTGAACAGCCTAGCTGAGTGAACTGTTGGGTGAACAGCCTAGCTGAGTGAACTGTGGGGTGAACAGCCTAGCTGACTGAACTGTGGGGTGAACAGCCTAGCTGAGTGAACTGTGGGGTGAACAGCCTAGCTGAGTGAACTGTGGGGTGAACAGCCTAGCTGAGTGAACTGTGGGGTGAACAGCCTAGCTGAGTGAACTGTGGGGTGAACAGCCTAGCTGAGTGAACTGTTGGGTGAACAGCCTAGCTGAGTGAACTGTGGGGTGAAAAGCCTAGCTGAGTGAACTGTGGGGTGAACAGCCTAGCTGAGTGAACTGTGGGGTGAACAGCCTAGCTGAGTGAACTGTGGGGTGAACAGCCTAGCTGAGTGAACTGTGGGGTGAACAGCCTAGCTGAGTGAACTGTGGGGTGAACAGCCTAGCTGAGTGAACTGTTGGGTGAACAGCCTAGCTGAGTGAACTGTGGGGTGAACAGCCTAGTTGAGTGAACTGTGGGGTGAACAGCCTAGCTGAGTGAACTGCGGGGTGAACGAAAGTGCCAAACTTTTAGACGGCAATAAGAGGATTCGAACCCAGGTTCTTTCGACTGAGAGTCCGACGTTCTAACCGCTACGCCACGGCGCTCGGCGTTACCAGGTTCGTCCCCATTTGTGGATTCAGCCTACAGTTACATTTCCCATTGGTGGCCATGTTAACGTTTTGCATAATTATAAGAAAACGTGACCATCAAGATGCTGCTATCATCCCACTGACATGCTGGTCGAGTTTTGTCATTAGACATTTCTAACTCTTGTAATATGCCTGTATGTGCGATACCCCTCAATGTTTACAAATTTTGGCATGAATTACGACGAACACGTGTCTAATCACCAACAAAAATCACAAATATCCTTCCGCGTATTAAAATCATCTAAAAATCCACCATTTCAATCACAACAGCTTCCACCAGCAAACCTGGTAATGTCGTGCACAAATGCACTTATGTCAGATCGTATTAATTTTTTAAAACGTCCTATGTGCAAACTTACTATGCCCTGCATTTTAACTGAGGCATGACCCCTTGTCTATCTTCTGCCAACGTCCAGCTACCCCCCAGGGCGAATAAATGTCGCAACATATCTCGGCCACGCAGTCAACGACGTCACTGACGCGACCTTTCCGGCCACTCGCTTGTGATTCGCCGTTGTTTACCTGCGGTCGTCACGCGACAGTGCTGACCGTCATCGCGAGATAACATTCATTACGCCGGCGAGCGTCCACGACTGCGACAACGGGAATAACAAATTTCATTGGTCATTTAATATTGAGCTACTTGGGAGATTCGTGTAATTAAAATTCCCAAATTTTATGTATTTTTCGATCTCAAAGTAGGCCCTACATTTAAACTAACAATGTTATAATTTGTAATCTTTGCTGCTGTAATATATCTTAAATAAATATTGTGTAAAACGGGAATTTCACAGAACAATCAATCACGCAGTGAAAACTTTATAGTTGACTCTCCGCCGTTAATTGTGGTAAAGCGGTATCTATCTATCTATGTATATATGTATGTCGTAAAACTAGCGTATTTTACATCATCACAAATCGTGAATTTTCGAACATATTAAGAAATGAAAGATCACGATATTAACGTTTTTTGTATGTATACTTTTCTTAACCAACTGAAATGTTATAAATACATATAAATTCAGTGTCACAAACAGTCGTTCAGTTAGCCATTGAAAATTCGTCAACAATGGCGGATGGATTTTGATTTTTGTATGCCTCGGATGTGGGCGAGTTCGCTTCTGCCTTGAAATTATTAATTTTACGAGTGCTAGTGATGTTGATGCAAGAAACCGTTTTCAATAATTAATTTCCTTGTTAATATACATGATTTTATGATCTGGAAATGTGTTGCACATTTGAGGACTTCGACACGAACCGACCCCAGAGCGAGTGTAAAGCGTTCGCCCGAGTGACCACTCTTTATTCGTCACACGTCACAAGAGGACGAACGATAATGGCTCGCGGGGGCGTGTGCGCGGGGCAGGCACGGGGGCGTGGACGGGGGCGTGGGTAGCAGCGGCGTGTGGGATGACTAATTAACGACAATAAAGCGCTGACGGCGAAGTGCACTTTGTTTTCGTTCGTCATCGCTTTGTCTCCTGATTTACGCTTGATGACAATGTGGACCGCGCATGTGATGTCTCACGGGGTAAATAACGGGCAGTTAATCTGGATGCGACACAATTAATTCCCGCTAGGTGGTATACATGTTTACGTTTCTTGTGACCGCCTCTTCATATTCCATGTTATTCTAACCAATCTACCCAGCGTGAAATGTTCTTGGATATTTTCACGGGTTATTAATAAAATCATACACATGCCTTTTTTGTTAACTGAACGAGCGCTTGGGAATTTGTTTCCTTGTTTTATGGGTCTCCGCCTGCCTATCCCCTCCCATCCTTTATATATCCGACTCTAATGGTCCATCTTTTCCTTCGTTAGTTACTCTTACTTCCCTCTCTTCCTTTCTCCCTCCATTACCCCACATTTCTCTCTGTCTCTCTCTATCTCTCTCTCTCTCTATTCAATCATTCATTCATTCATCCCATCCATCCCTCTCCTCTTCATTCATTCATTCACCCCTCTCGCTTTCATTCAATCATTCATCCACCCCTCTCTTCTTACTTATACCTCCCTCGTTTTTAATTAACTCCCTCCATCTTTCTCTCTCTCACCCCCGCCCCCTTCCCCGTCCTTATATCAGTCTCGCCCTATCTCACTATTTCTCGTCTCTCATGTGTACTCCTTCTTCCCGCCTCAAATCCTTGCTCTCACACCCCCCCTCCACTGTCTCTCACACCCTCCCTCCACTGTCTCTCACACCCTCCCTCCACTGTCTCTCACACCCTCCTTCCACTGTGTGGCAGTTAAGCTAACATGGTCAGGACCGGTGAAGCACTTCCGGTGAGAAGAAATATTCCAAAGACGCACATAGTGCGCCCTATCAAGTTTCTTTGGTGACTGATTAATTCGACATCGCGAAACATTAGTTAAACGAGTGGTTTTACAGATCACTGATGGACGGCATTGCTAGTGAACACGCAACGCAAGGAATCAATTAAACAGACCCATGTTTCACTAGTTGCCTCTTCGCCCATGGTTCAGCATGTGATGCGTGTGCCATTTAACACGTCTAATTTAATTAGAAATGTCGCCGAGTAATTTAGGATATCTTTATTTACTTTCAGGTATCTCTAAATCATGAATTAATGCCAGTTTCGCTAGCACAAGTACACGGTACCACTCACAGCAATAAACACTTCCGCCGGAGGTATAGGTCACGCCGCGTAATTGACCGGACATTAGCGTCAGCTTCACTCTTTTGACATTAACCGCCGTAACGTATCACGGAAAACATCAGCTCGGCGTGTTTCTTCTAATGAAACGGCATTATTAGAGAACTCTGCAAGGAAAGACGTATTATGTTTCTGTGTCCTTTTTATATCTGGCAAAATCAGCAAGGACAAAGTAACATTAAACACAAAATAATCACGTAACCACATTTCTTCTTGTTTTCCGTATACTTTACTGATTACATAAACACGTCCACTGATGGAGCAAATAAAACATATTTCGCATTCCAGACTTGATCTTCTGTTGCATCTGCTTCCCGGTGATAGCAATAATTTACTTCTGCGTTATCTTCGACTCCTACGGGGCGTTATTTCTGTGCGTCTCCAGAACCACGTTGTCGTGATTCTTGTCAGTATGGGTGGCGTCGTGGCGGGGGCTTCTCAAAAGTGCTACACTTCTTTTTGCCCTGTTTAACCATTTCACAGTTATGTAATGTAGCGATGACAACACTACTTCAATTACGTTTGCCTAATCTTGAAATTAAGATGTATTCATTAAAAAATTGCGATATATTCTTCTTTTCACTGAGAGTAACCGTCTTTGCTATGGGATCTCACTTGGTTATGCGAGCCTGCTCACCTGTGGAAACACACTGACAACAAGAATACATTTGCGTTTAGTAATGGGTACTGCGAGGACAAGACAAGATTGAGAGAGCAATACAGAACGACAGGGGACAAAAGGCATCATGGTGCCAGCGCCCCTAGTTTGTGTGTTAGGAATGTCGTCATCTGATGAATAAGTGCGGGAGGGCGACACCTCGCGGTGCCTTAGTGATAAATTATTCTGACCTGATGAACAAAATCCGACCGAAATAAAGGCGGGTGCGCGAGCACTTGGTGGACCCCCCTGGATCCGAGCACTTGGTGGACCCCCCTGGATCCGAGCACTTGGTGGACACCCCTGGATCCGAGCACTTGGTGGACACCCCTGGATCCGAGCACTTGGTGGACCCCCCTGGATCCGAGCACTTGGTGGACACCCCTGGATCCGAGCACTTGGTGGACCCCCTCCCCTGGATCCGAGCACTTAGTGGACATCCCTGGATCCGAGCACTTGGTGGACACCCCTGGATCCGAGCACTTGGTGGACCCCCCTGGATCCGAGCACTTGGTGGACCCCCCCCTGTATCCGCCCATACCGCATGTGTCGAAATATTAACTTAGGTCGGGAAATCCAATTTCCAGGCACCAGCTTTGTAGCTCTGACTGCGATGACGAATAATGGTTGAGTTTCATCTTGAACCATTGACCGGGATTCACTCGGAAGTCGACATAAACCTTACGAACACGAGCAAGTTTCAATTCTTGGAAATTTCTGGAGCATTTCAGGCGACTTGGAATATATCACTGCTATTTTTCGACGTCGTTTATTTGTCTGGATATAAAGAAGGACTCGCTGTTTTTGCCAAGACAGCTTGATAAACGGACAGTCGCATACATCAAACCCGCACAGACGTGGTAAAAATAGGTAGAACGACATAATCACGTGTTCCCGTGCTCAAGGCCATATTTTGCTCATCCAGACAACAGCAAAACCCGTGAAAATGATGCACAAAGAAGATGCACAAAGAAGATGCGCAAAGTATTGTGGCAGATATTGGAGAACTGTTGGCGTGTTTCGACAATCAAAACCAGTATTACAAATACAACTCTACTACGAATACGTTTTAGGTCAGATAAAACCCGTATGCATGCAAACATGCATTAATAAAAATATAAATAAATTAAATAAACATAAGTTAAACCAATAAATATACATAAATAATATTATGTAAAAAATATAAATACGTTAAAATATAAATATATATAATTATATATAATTATAAATGTACATATATATATATATATATATATATATATATATATATATATATATATATATATATATATATATATATATATATATATATATATATATATATATTTGCGGTTTCATTCTCTCCTCACTGAATACTGTGCAGCAAACAGTGAGTTTTTGCATCTAACTGTAGGATTCTAAAATATGGTAAATATTTAGTAATTTATATTCCAAGGCAAAACGTTGTCCCCTCTACAAAAAGGTAATGAGTGTCCATTTCCTAAGTGCGCGTGGGTAGGTGTCTGTGCCGGTGTTACAGGGCATGCATGCGCGTCTACTAACTATTTCATTGTTCAGTTAGTACGGAGCTAACTGAAGGGTTCGCATAAATAAAAGGCATCAATTCTCTTAGCTTTTCTATCAGAAATACTAATAAATTACCAATGTTCGAATTCGAACTGACGACAATTTCCATCGATTCTTGGAAATCGCATCTGCAATTTTTCTTTTTCTTTTTGAGGCATTTGACACTTAATAACTTACATCAGCTTCGCAAGTTGTCCTATCAACTCTATTTTGACACTTATTAACTTACATCAGTTTCGCAAGTTGTCCTATCAACTCTATTTTCGAGAAAGGTGCTCTCAAACCTGACCTCAATATCCACCCAAAACATTTAGGCATTTCCTAATTTAGCAGCTCCAAGAGCAACCAACTTTGTATCGCTACACCCTCGACCAAAAACTGCTGGTCGCAAGCATTTACAGCACCATGGTACGATAAAAGAATAATTGTCTTCACCAATAATCCTACTAACGAATCAAATACTATACACAGTTCAAATATACATTGGTCGTACATTCCGTGACGGCTGCTTGGTCAACTTTCTCGACATAGTTTACCCGTGTACTTCGTTATTATGTGTCTGTATATGTAATTTGACTTGACTTACTTAATTTTAAGCCTTTTCACTTCCTTGTGGAGCACATATCATTAACGACTACTTTCCACCGGACACGGCGTTGGGCCTCTCCAGTTGTTTCCAGCCACATGCTGCTACTGCCGTCTCTGCTTCCACTGTTCAGCGCCAGGTGTTTCTTGGACTTCCCCATTTACTTTTTCCGTGAAGGTTCCACGTGAGGGTTCCACGTGAGGGTTCCACGTGTGGATTCCACGTGAGCGCCTGTCTTGTGTGCTCTGTGTTGTCCGTGGAGAGCAGGGCCTATCTAGCTCCACCTCCTTCTAATTTGAAATACATTTTGGTTCTTGGTTTGTTCTTTTCGTGTTGCTTCGCTACTTATTGAGATCAGACACATCAGACCAGTGTGCAACTATTGTTTACTCGATTAGTATCTTAGATGTTGGAAGATACTAACTAATTACACAAAATAATGTTTTGAGGTAGATAGGTCCAATTCATTATTATATATGGGAAGAAACTATTTCCAAATGAATTTTTACGAGAAATTGATTGATCTGTTTTCGCATTGTGGTTTCTGTTTAGGAATTTCGGTATTGTGCTTGATATATTGGTCTGGCTGGATCAGGTTGTGTAATATTTTATATAATCTGATGTATTTTGACTTTTCTTCTTGTCTGGAGAGTTTCCCGCCTAACGTGTTTAGTACCGGTTTCTGGCTTTCTTGAGTAATTGTGTTTGCCAAATCGGGCTATTTGTCTTTGAATTCGCTCTCCGGTTTTAATACTCTTGTTGACTTTTGACCATTGTGCCCGTAATGCGCGTTGTCATTAGAGCGCTTACGTACCCTGGTTCAGCGGTTGTTGCGGGATCAAAGTACCTCTGTGATTGTCAGGCTTGTATTGAAACGTCTTTACTTAACGTGGAAACAACGTCGATCCAACCATTACTGGCTCCCTTGTGGCAACGGATGTTCGCCAGGGATACAGATGGTTGATCCGCAATTTACAGAAGGCGTCGTAATGACGCGGTCTTGGAGAGTAATTGGTTTTCGGCGTAGAATTGCAGATCGTTGGAAAGTTGCGTTGTGCAATCTGGACATGTTGTCATATTTTCGGCGGATGCAGCCTTTCAATTTACCAAACAACAAAACTTGCCACTGATGGATCCGTGAGTGGAAGTTCTCGTGTTCGGTTCTATGTTCCAATTTCTCTAGTCCCTTTGGACCATTTCCGCATGTGGTCCCAGTGACTCTAATTGTATACCCAGTGACCATTAAGCGAAAAATTAAACGGTTGGGAATGTAAAGAAGTCCTCAATCATATCGCTTACTCCTACTCGGTTTCTTACTCATATTTTCTGGTTAATTTTGGTGGAAGTTGCGGCTTTCATATTCTTCATTATATTAAACGGTAGCCATTTGCTATGATAATATGTTTCCGCTGTGGCGACATGCGTTACGTCTCAGCTGTTGCTCTTTCCGTTTGTGACGTCAACGTCCATACATCACCAAACAAACAAACTGGATAACAACCAACAAGCCGACTTATTTATTTCTTCCAATATACCGGGTCATTCAGTGCTAAAATCCATGTCTTGTGTCAGAAGACAGTATATTAAATTTCTAAACTTCAATAAAAATATACACACGTTTCTCAAGAAAGCTTTCCGCCATTTGCGAACTCCTTGCCGTCGTAAAAGACATTCATTTTTCTTCATCTCCAATGTGTAGTCTGGTATAGGTGATATCTGGTATAGGTGATATCTGGTATAGGTGATATCTGGTATAGGTGATATCTGGTATAGGTGATATCTGGTATAGGTGATATCTGGTATAGATGATATCTGGTATAGGTGATATCTAGTATAAGTGATATCTGGTATATGTGATCTCTGCTATAGGTGATATCTGGTATAGTTGATATCTGCTATAGGTGATATCTAGTATAGGTGATATTGTATGCAAATCGCGGGCGCCAATCAAGAAATACCCGAGGAACTGCTAAGGATTGTAATCGGCCCATCTCTCTTAACACTCAATCCTCAACTGATTTAGCCAATTGTAAATACAGTTCGTTGATCTCCAAGATCTATGTATGATTAGTTCAAGTAACTACCGCCGTCGCTGAGCTTTCAGCGTTTCCATGTTCACTTAATTTAATATCTGACCAAACTTTAACTCATTTAGTTGTTTGTCTGATGATTTCACAGAAACTACACACAAAGGTTACACAAACGAGCTAGCATGTTGCCGTGGGTTTGTCTGATGATTTCACAGAAACTACACACAAAGGTTACACAAACGAGCTAGCATGTTGCCGTGGGTTTGTCTGATGATTTCACAGAAACTACACACAAAGGTTACACATACGAGCTGGCAAGTTGCCGTGGGTTTGATTTTTCGCAAAATTAATTTGAAATGAGACTAGCAAAAAAATGGAATTTAGGAGGATCCCTTCCAAAGGCATTGTTCGCTGGAATTTACGAAGCTCACGTACGGGAAGTTAACTTTGATTGGTAGTGGAACCGACGTCGCTGGTCGGACGGGTAACGATTAGCATTTCCTGGATACACTCTTTGAAATCTGGGCGCGGGCGAATATAGTTCCCCGAAACACGTCGATCGATTTGAATGTCATGTGGTCATAAATAGTCTTTGCAGTTTTTGGGTTGTGGTTAGCTGCATTTTTTTAAACTATCATTCATAAGAATGTTATCATTACCAAAAGAAGTTCAACATAAGAAAGAGATAATTACAAAAAGGCCGTATGAAATTAACCACGCTTACTAAAGAGTCTGCAACAATAGTGAAATAAATAATCAACACGAATAATGAAATGTGACCACACAGCTGTGATCATTCACAAGATTGACCGTCATTTTGCGACAATCTTCTTGGAAAGACACATTTGTTGCAACGTTATCTTTATCCAGGGCATAAATCATATGTTTCGTCTTTATACAACATGCGTCAGTTGAATAGGGTAAGTTGGGGCAAGACGGACATATGCGAGAAATCGCTAAACCCCCTCCATCTAACCATAAGACTCGAAAATAGCAATATTTCGAAATAGCCAGATGGAGCCACATATCAACACGCCCACCTGAATAAAACATGGTTGCAACAGAAGCAACACACGCAGTAAGCTGTCCACATTAAAATTTGAGCCTCATAATTTCAAAAATAGCCACAGAAAACTGAGTCAAAAGAAGTAAATGCTTACAATAGGCTAATACGATTATAATAGTGGTATAAATGCATTGGCTATGGGCGATATATGAATATATATTCAAATAAAGAAATTATGAAATTGCTTCGTTCCCCACCCTACCCTACCATCAAAGCGATATCTTGTTCCCGTGAACATTATCACTAGGCGACCATATCCTTCATTCCAGATGCAGTTATCACTTGTATTATTTCCCAGTACTACTCGACTTGGGAACTCCCTTCCCCAACACACATTTAAGAACAGCTTCCAGACGTTGCATTGTAGAGG
>BSQZ01000005.1:607500-760000 GCA_033239005.1 Lamellibrachia satsuma
AATGTTTCACATTTATGTGCGCACCACATGCAAACTTCTATGTTAATCACCAAAGGAGCTGTATGGAATAAGCGCATTCAAGGCCAAGTGCACACACAACAAATGTCCGGTCATATAACCGGATTCCCGAAACTTACTACACATGCTAAGCAAACGTATTCATATAAGTGTATCTTGTTAGACAGCGCTTCCCTCCCGAGTAATATTCTCAAGACATTTGGGTCCAACTTTCAGCACAAACGTGTACTCTTAAATGAACGAAGCAGATCTTTACTGCAGACATTGTCTGATCGCATCTTCTGTTGCCAACCTGATTACACACTCGTTTTACGCCACCAAATTATGAATGTGCGAATATGCCCGGTCTCCCTACGACACGCCCGTCCAACGTCACTTCCAGCTTGCAACCAATAAACACCCGCTGAAGTGTGTAAGATCACATACATTGAACGATCGAACATGCATACGTCAAAATCAAAGTTCTGAAGCGACAGTATATCCCGCTGCTCAACATGGGAACACCCCAACGACGCAACCGGCAATACGCTGGCCACTCGGAATTGTTATGCACGACTGGTACACGGACTGTTTAGAATGTTGCTGGTGTTACGCAATACCTGGCTGTAGTATAGTCAGTCAGCTAAGACGTCTTTCAATAAACAGCCTATGCTCCATCTTAGATATGTGGCTGCGCGTAGGCTCTATTAAATTCTCATTGTTCTTTTTCTTCCATTTAAGCTCAGGACTCTATGTTAGCCACATATAAATGTGGCTACAGTATTTTCGAGCCGTGATCACTATTGCGTGGGAGCGGGTGATGTAATGCCGGTTCGGGTCCGTTTTAATCAGAATATGTCGCGTCTGCGTAGTTAGGCAATAAATTAGTGCATGAGCTATATGATATCTAATAATACGGACTGTATAATTGTTCTATGTTGGCATGTTTCATGACATTGTATCTATAGTCCATGGGCCAAATGGAATATTGTTACCAAAAATGGAACTAAAAAACGTTGGTACTAGTGCTTAGGGGTGCCCAAACTATGATAAAAATGTATCGTGGACATTTCAGTTTGGTAGTTTAAGCCCGTTATAAGCAATTTTCACTTTTGTGGACTGGACGAATTCTTTAAGAAAGAAGCACTAAGCCATCAGGCATATAACCACTCGGAACTTCACTTTTGACCCAACATTAATGCAGGCATTGCTTTTTTTGACACGTATGTGTTTAACGACTTCCTCACATGCCCACTATTTCACTTATTGCTATTTATGAATGTGAAATGGGGATTTGAAGGAGCTCTCAATGGTAAAACTGTCTTGCAGTCATAATCCTTCCTTCACAACACTTCAGCGTTCTGGCGTTACAAAGCGAATAGTTTGAATATGTCTATGCCACTGCTACACACAAGTACTGATTCAAAGTGTGAGTGTGATACGTGGTGGGTGGCTCGCGTGGTTGCTATGATGCGAAAAGCGTGAATGCGCTCAAGCGCACGCTTGGTCACCGCGAAGAATAAGAGGACGATTCACTGAATGTCTCGCCCTGCTTCTGAGGGAGGGGGAGAGGGAGGGAGGGAGGGAGTGAGGAGTGGAGGGAGGGGGCGAGGGAGGGGGCGAGGGAGGGAGCGGGCGAGGGAGAGACCCTGCTAAGTGTCTCACCACCAGCCGCTTGCGTCATTGATCAAAACTGCATCTTTGCTGCACTGTCTGAACATGTGTTTGCGCTTGTCGGGAAAACGAAAGTTATGTCATATTTGACGTACACAAATGTATATAAATGATCAAATCCATCTCAACATGAACTCCCAAAAGCAAGGTCATGCTTAATATTAGGCAAAGTCAATCGCCCTATAATGTTTTTCTATCTGGCTGTTGCTACTAGTACGGCGAAGTTCTCGCTCGGCCGAAACGTAAGTATTTTCATGAAACGTGAAACCTTACAAAAACGCCATAAACAGAGCAATAAACACGTCTTTCGTGTCTGTATGCATTCTTATATGTATATCACTAAAGTTACCTGACAATAACCATGTAAAAGTGTGAAATTATTACCTTTTTGTCAGAACGCATGTGCTTGTCAAGGTTTGTATATAACCGGATGTTGTTGTGAGCGAGATTAGCAAGCGGGATTTCCATAAATGTATATAAGGTCACGCTAAGAATTGCCGTCTGCTGGCCATAGAGTTACGTCATTAATAATGCCCCTATAAACTACTAACTTACTAACGGGTGTTTTATTTATGTCTGTGCTGCTGGCCCATTCTGGCCTCATTCTACACGAAATCGCGTTTGATCATGTGACGCAAAGGCAACATCACGTGCACAGTATGGCGGCTAATTGTGAAATGTTTTCTATGTCACCGATAAAAGTACTCATAAGTAATTATTTGGAGCACATTTCTTCAGTTTCTTGACGCCCAATCGTCGGTTGTATGTCACGGAATACACATGTAAAACGGTTAGTGCGTATCGGTTTTAAAACTTAAGTTATTAGTTCCGTAGCCAAATGGCCACGGAACGCCAAAATGGCGAGTTAGCAAATGCCCGTCAGGACTTTTGCCCCAGAGACGAAGAGCGGGGCGAACATTTTTGCCTAGCTTAATATTACCCCTATAATCAATACCACTCGATCGTCTCGCTCTTCGTCTTTCAGGCCTCCCACAAAACGTTTGAGTTCACACATTGTTAACCTGTATCGTGTTAAAAATAATCGCCGTCAGACATTATCCGCTTGGTGTATCTGCGCATGCGCGTATCTGGAAGCTTGGGCGTTGCTAGTTATAGCTTTTATGTTAATCATTGCAGCGTCGACGTCCCACAGACAGGTCAGCGATCGTTGATGATCACGACCTGTGGCAGCAAAACAGCGCCGGTCAACGAATGTCATATTGCGTTAATAAACGACAGTTTTAAAGCATTCGCTCAGACATTTTGCGCGTCGCCAAAGCATATTTACTTCCAACAATTCGTAGCGTTACTCGTGGTTTGTAGTTAGTCTCGTTTATCCAGCCTCGCTCCGCGATGTGGCGCCACCGTTTGTCGGCGGATTCACGAAGCCGAGAAATAGTCCGATAAGCGAGACTAGTTCGTAGTTAGAAGACAGTCCGTCAAGCGCCTAGCGGACAGATCGGTAACCACGCCAAGCGTAGCGGACAGATCGAGACTAACTACAAACCACGGGCACGAGTAACGCTACGAATTGTTGGAAGTAAATATGCTTTGGCGACGCGCAAAATGTCTGAGCGAATGATTTAAAACTGTCGTTTATTAACACAATGTGACATTCGTTGACCGGCGCTGTTTTGCTGCCACATGTCGTGTAACAGTGTGTTACAAACGTTTTGTGGGAGGCTTGGAAGACGAAGATCAAGACGAGTGGTGTTGATTATAGGGGTAACCGCGTACTTTAGCGTTCATTCAACTGTGCTTGAGCATAACAAAATAATGCATTCACAGATTGTTGTCGACGACGGCATATGGAAATTTTGTTCTGCAGTCCTCATCGCGCCTACTGGCGCATAATGCAGATTACATAAACTTACATACAAGAAAAGTCATCGTATGATGGCAAACAAGATAATATAGTTCGAAGTGGCTAAAGAGCCTGTCCGGAAAGACTGTGTAGTCTCTAGACTAAAGAGCCTTTCCGAACAATTCTTTATATATAAGTTGCTGTTTCGTCCACATATCACACAAACAAAATGTTTCTGACAGTTGGTGTCAAATTCCCCAGTTTTATATCATGGGAATCAACACTGAAACAGTACCAATGAATCACTAAATATTGAACAAGTATGGCGCCGCAGTACACGATCTACCGCGGTGACAAGATCTAGTGTCAGCGAATTATTTGTCGACTTTTCGATCTGATTGTTACGCTCCGAGTTTCCAGTGATGGCCAACCTGTTGGCAAGGCTCTTTAGACTGTAGTATGTACAATAAAGAATATAGTTATGTCACAAACTTCACGCCCGTATTTTCTGACATTCTCTTCACCTTATACGCTCAACATCAATTTGAAACGGTGTCACATTCAATGCTATAGCACAGACGCTGAACAGAGATCGGAGACCTATTGAAGGGAAGCGAAGGGAGACTGTAAGCGGCTAAACACGTGGTTATGAATGATTTTTGTGGTGGGGAAACTTTTTGTGGGAGGCCTTATACAATGGTTAATACGGCACTGGTATACCTGATATTATCAATGAAACGTCATTCGCTGATTAGCAAGAATATCGGCAACAAAATGCACGCTTATGTTTTACATTATGCCTTGTTTGCATTTGGAATTTTATTTCCGGTAACAAAACGCTGTGATGCGAAAAAAAGACGTCTACACTGTGCTGACTGTGTCCATCTGCTCACTGTAAGTAAACGACTCCTTGTTGAGATGTAATAGTTCCCTTTGAATACCAACAGCCAACATTTCGTGTTCAGGAAACATGTAGTACTAGTTAGCGATTACCACGATTAAGCGGATCTAGTGTCTGGGATATTTCGATACTTATTATCGAACCCTGGTCAGAGAACCTAATCAGGGTGAACAATACGGGGGAAAGGGAAATGTAGTTTCCTGCGGAAATGTTCCGTGTTCGGATGTAAGCAACGAGATTACTGTTACGGCTTCAGGTTGCATTCACAATGGGGTTTGGGGGATTTAACGAGATAACACGTGTGTTGGGGTGGCATCGCTGCGGTCTTTCGTCTTAGCAAAAGAACATAGAAGCTAACTAACGAGGAATACTAAAGTTTTTGTAAGTTGGTGTACGTGACATATACACCCGGACAGTATACACCCCAGATTGTATTATAATTGAGCCAGATCTACGACCAGAAGGCAACCCATACACCCCTGTAGTCAGTAATGTGCCCGACCTTTCGTTAATCGCGCGCTTATCACATCATCAACCCGCCCCTCCCCGCGCAGAGTGAACAGGTCCGAGCACTCGCGGTTGTTTTCTGAAAAGATCGGGCGTCTGGTGTTTTACGGAGTCACCTTAAAACTTTGGGATTTACCGCGGAATGCATCGTTGAAGTAACATCAAAATGGACCTTAGGTAAGTAGGAACTCGGATGTGTGTGACGATCGCTTTTTGCGGCTGGACGACACGGCGTTTCTGTTTTAACGACGATTTTTTCTCGCCGGTTCAGGGGTGTTCTTGCAACTGCGCTGCTGTTGCTGGTCCAAGTCGGACTTCGGCGACAACACGGCGGCGTCTTTGGCCAGGACATCAGCTTCGAACAACCCGAGAAAATTGTCAACTCTCCACCGGATTCCGACTCTCCAGGTAGAGCCCGTCTTTCTTTCCACTATTTTCTCTGTCGCCCATTCACTGCCGGCTCCCACCGAGTGAGTCTACTCGCTAGTAAACGTAGTCGGCCAAGCGTAACGCCGTCTTGAACGCGTCACGATTGGCTGGCCACGAGCGCGTCAAAGACGTGATTAAATTTACACTACTAGCGTTTGTTGGACCCATTCAGTGTTTATTGAATTGGTAGTCTAGTCTACGTGTGCGTTATACTTGGTAATCCATTGCATAATCGGGAATGACCCTCTTGGGCCTGGCCACGGCTTGGGAATAGCTTGGCCTTCGCCTTAGCTTCGGGGCGCTCTCCTCTGTTTACATTAATTGCAATTAAGCAAGCCAATCCAGACTGAAACTACTGTGTAATTAACAGAGTAAACTGGTGGAGCATGTTTATGTTGGAGATCATTGGCATGACTAGACATTTCATGGCACTGAAATATTTTACGGTGTAATTGGATTTCTAGAGTACCATTGGCATTGCAATAGCAACATAGGTACAAGTAATTAGAAAAGGTTGTAGAAAAGATGTGTTTGACCACTTTTTGGTTCACTCTTGCCCACAATGACTATACGCAGACATTGGTAAAGATTTGCAGAAAAACTTTCAAATTTTATTTTTATTCTTGGTAAAATAAATTTGAGACCACATGAGGCTGCTTCAGTGATACCTCAAACACAGCTGATTTAGTTTGCTCAGGAAGTGACTGCTGGAACACCATCCATATGAGCTTTCAATGTACCATTCCAGTACCACAGATGACTTCTAGTCAGATGGAGAAAGTACCAAGTCGTGTTCCTCTATCATGCTGATTAGAAAGACTGATTGTACAACAGCACAGGCACTATATAAATTCTCCTCAGCAGACATTCAGTGCATGGGTATACACCTACATAGACCAAGGGACAGACAGAATCTACCCTTAGGCTACCACATAGATACGCACACCAAGAGACTGGATTAACCTTTCAGGAAGAAGATTTGAGATGATCAGAAACACGCAGATGTAAAACAGAATACTGCACTTTGGTTCTTACTTGTGTAGGGCATTCAACAACTGAACCATGGGGAGACAGACATTCTGTAGAGTTTCTGTAGAGTCATGTCTTCCATGTCAACGTTATTGTAACTTCAAACTGCTTGTATGTCCACTATCATAATTGTATATCATATTATTTTGCTTGCGGTGGGTGACAAAGAGTTAACATCTTACAAAGTATGGGAAATGAATGGAAAAAAATTATCAATTAACTGTGTAACTGCGATGAGCATGAATTTGTTTTTAAAACAGAATTGACACATTTATATCTGAGAAGATGAACAATTGGTGGATTTTCGATGGATGATAACCCAAATACTTCCTTGTCCATATGCTATCTAGAGTTGTTTAAATTGTGTCTTGCACCTTTCACAACTGACCCTAGATCAGGCTTTTGCTTGCATTCTGTAATCAAATCAAGTCCTTGTTGTGGGAAGAGGAGAGGGAGGTACGACATAAAGGTTTCTGTGGGAATCCTGCATCATGATTCCCCCTTGCCACGTGGAACCAAGTTTTTTTGTGCCCTTCGTTGTGATGTCAGACAGCCTTGATGGGTGCACAGCTGTTGGGAGAAATCCAGACATGGGTCACCGCTCAGCCCCAAGTTTGAGGGCCAGATATCATCTTCTGCCATGTTGGAACTTGAACCCTGTCTCATCATATTTTGGCTGGCTCCTTTGAAGTTTTCCTCTTCAGAAAACCACTCACTGTGATCTTCATCTTCCAATTCAGCTGAAGAGCCTATGTATACAGCAACAGCTTATTATAGCCATCATTGATGATCTGAGCTAATTAAGTTGTAAGTAATGCATGTTTTCTAGTAGAAAGATATAAATATGCTTTTATGTTGAGTAATTTTTGTAGGATTTGTTTAAGACAAATTGTTGTTGAAATTCTTCCCAAATTGCAGCATGGCCTAATCCATTAATCTGCACTAAAGTTAAAAAAAAACATTAAGTGTAGACATAAAATCATTCTTTTAAGGACTTTGCTGTAATGCAATAAAGCGTTAAATTATAATGTTTGTAAATTATATAAAATAAATGTAATATAGGCAATTTTGTTTTCATCTTGGAATACTAAAACCAACATAATTTCCAGATGGCACACATGGATTTAATTAAATCAGGATCCTTCGGAAATTGTATCTAGGTAAATTTTATGCATGTGAAAATTGGTTTCCTGATGAAAGCCATTTGCCTGGAAGCTTATGTTTCATACATGCTTCAAGCACCATATATATATATTTATATACGTAGACATCTGTAGTAGTAAAGAAACAATTATTTATTTTTAAATTGAAACATATTTGAAAAAAATACTTAAAATAAAAATCTTTCAGTGTACAGTTAATTTTTTTTATTAATATGGATTAAACAAATAACACGAATGACCCTTTCAGGGTTTCAGTCCAAGACTGACAAAGTAATTCATCAGGCTTTCCTTTGAGATTGTGCAGTGGCAGGAGGGAATGTGTCAAAAAGTGCAGTCTGATTTCCCGATATGTATTTCGAAGAATCCTACTTTCCTCAGTGTGCCGTTATGGTTGTAATAATTGTTAGTAATTGCACAGAAAGGGTGCTAAATGGTTGCCAGTGTCCAACTGTAATGCTAGATCTCACAGGTGGGCTTTGTGTGGCCTGTCTGAGTTAATTGGCTGGTCACCCAGTGAAACATCAGAGCTATCACTGTCCTCAATCTTTGGTGGGTCTTCTCAAAACTGTACTGGTTCCTTTCGACAACTGTTCCTCTTGCACAGTTGACTGGGAACCAAAATTAGCAATCACGTAACTAATTCTGTGATCTTACTTAAAATCCCACAATAATGTGAATTGTAAAGGTATGTTCTTATATAGCGCAGTATCCAGTCCATGGATTAAATTGCTTTACAGGTATTTTGTTATGCTATATTTAAAGATATATGACATATCACTGTTTGTCAATCCCCACAAATTACCAGAATACATTAGGTAAGTAGGATGATGATGGAATGAAATCTTGTTTCCTGTCGATAAATACGAATGTACACAAACTTATGTACACAAACTCCAGACACCATTCTCATTTATATTTCATTCTGCCCATGATAATTACAACATTTGACATACATTTTTACAAGGAGCTTACTTAACACTTAATGTATTTAATATAAACATTCAGTTTATCGTAATATGCATTAAAAGTAACAATAATAAAACCTAATTTAAGCAGCTAAATAGCTGTTTAATCATTAAAATGAAACCTGTTTAAGCGATGCTAGCAAATTATGGTTCTGAATAATAAGTGATTGCAGGGTGCATTAGTTTTGTCTGAAATTTATGTGAGAATGCAAAGCATTGTTGGCAATCAGGCTGCTGTAGGATTATTTATTTGAGCAGTTTGTTTACATGTCAGACAAGTGTAATCACCAGAGAGTCTGAGCACTTGAAGAGAAGATGTATGGTAAACTCTTGACTCTGCCGAGATGGAATAGATGTTTGTGGAGCCACAGCTCTGGTGGATGGTAATTCAGATATTGTTTGTTGATCTCTGTCTCGTTAGATCAAGCATGCATGACACAGAAATATAAAAGATTAATTCTGAACAGTTATTTAGTTGATTCCTAGCAGGAGCCGATGAATGAGAACACGTAGAAACTTTCGTCGAAGAATTATGATTTATGAGAAATGTATGATGTAACTGTGCAATTTATGACATGAACATACACTGTAGTGTGTATGTCTCTATATGTCAAATACACAATTCTGTGGGAATCTAAGGTGGTTGGGGTCCAGTGTTAATAAAGTATTTCTAGTACTGTATAATTTAACAATTTTATCAGTTGCTGGTCTAAGGAATCTATTTCTTTTGTGTTGCATGAAACTGATGGTTATCAAATTTTTATATATAGCCAACGAGAATTCCTTTCAAATACTGGGGCAGGACTGTCCTATTTGAAGACAACAGTTATCACCGCAATCAGAAATATTGGTACAGATTACTTTAAGATATTGTGGTACAAATTACTATTCAAAATGAGTTAAGGTAATTCTATGCTGTGCATAATTATGATTCTGCATTATTGAAATCTGTTGTCTGCGTTTTGTCTTGTCCTGCAGTAACTGTTGAACAAATCCTACAGTACTGTTTTCGAGAAAATCAACATGGAAGATGGTCCCCATGACTTGTCACAAAACAAACCGGATCCTGTCTTCGAACACGAGTCCTTCAATTACTGATATATGCTGCCGACCAGCAATAAGAAATTTAACTTTAAGCCAGTGCACTGTAGTTTATAAACGTTTCCTTTTCCCAGTTCATGAAATAGTTGTTCATAGTGCAAGAAATTTTCGAAAGAGGATACAATCTCCAAATTCGCCTGCTATCAACTCAAAAGTAAAATAGTGATCTTTCCCCATATATGATTAATTGTATTTGGCTGTTTATGGGGTGGTTTTTATATTATTGTATGTTATGTTAAATGGTAACTTCTTTCTCCTTCCATCTGTACTTATTTCTTCTCTGGTAGTGTCTTCAATGGCCTAGCTGCATAAGTTTATCCTGTGGTTATTTTCATTAAAACCAACCCTGTTGAAGCAATTTTGTGGGATTGTATTTAACAGGACCCATATCTAGGACACTTGTTCTGTTTCTGGCACATTTGTGGCACCTCATTGGACTAGTGTTCATTCCAGAAGCAAGATTGCCTTATGACCCCAAAAAGCAATGTAAATTGATAAACTGTGACCCAGTCTACGTCTGGCACAGCCAACAACCCACAAGTTTTCGGCCTGGTTTTAGGATCAATGAAGCACTCCATTTAAACTCGTTTGTATATTCCGGTAACAGTAAATGCACAATTCCGGTGTCAGTTTTTTAATTATGGGATTTGGCAGCTCAGTGATAACAGGGCTCTAGAAAGATGGGAATTTATAAAAAGTTACCTGAACTAGAACATCCATCATACCAGTAACATAAGTACATGCCTCTGTTAAAACACTCAAGGTTGAATATGGGAGCCACGGTTATGCCTATATTCATTTCGTCTTAAATTTTTTATGGGTACAGCACGCTATTGATTTTCCAATTGAATTCAGTACTAAGAGTGAGTTAAGCAATTCCGTACTGTGCCACAAAGTACGATTACATTTTTATAAAAAGATCTGTACTGATTTGTGTAATGTCATCGACATGCAGCAGCATTTTCATAAATCCTAGTATTTATTTTCGAGAAAATCAACATGGAAATCTGTTTTCGTACATGGGGATCCTTCCATCAAGCATAGACTGCCAGCCGGCAACTGGACATTTAACCTGGGGGGGGTGTACTGCCATACCAAAGCAGTTTGGTCACCAAGAGAGAATTATTGAAAAATTTATCTAATATCTATAAGTGTAAGGTAAGCCCAGGCGGAACGTTTTCATTGTGAAATTTCCTCTTCAATGAAAGGGTTGTCATGTTTAATTGGCGCACAAAGAGAGAAAATTTACATATTTTCTTCGGACACAGAGACAAAATGGCCAAAAACAGGGGCATTTGTACGGCACATATATATATACCTCAGTATAGGGAGTACCCCCCTGGGCATTTAACCTGTGTGAAGCAGAAGTTTCATGGTCTGCAAAGGAGCCCTTTCCCTGTGCATAACTATTTTACTCGGCATGCTGGACATCCTTGAATGGTACCAACTCAAAATAACTGCTAGTTTATTCATCCACCATGAACCTGGAAGTAAAATCGTGGTCTGTTCCCAAATATGGCTGTGATACATTGTAGTGATTGGAGGACGCCCTGGCATCTCTGGTGGATGATGCAGATGGCAGTGATAAACGTATCGATGCGAACTTCCTGGCCATGCTTTTGTTAGTTTGACATGACAGAAACCAACAATTTCATGAATGAGTTGTGGTAAAGGGAGGGGGGATTCGGAGAATAATTGTTGCAGCTGGCAGCACATGTTCTCTCCCGCACACAGGAGAACAAGTATGAGAAATAAGTTATCTGTGTATGTCTCAATAAGAGAACAGCTGTAGAGATCACATTTCTGGAACAGCTTCTCATAGCTGTTCTGCCACGGGAGGATGGTGATTTGAAATACATCTAGATGATTGTTGCTTATTTATAAAGGCCAAATTGATTAATCATTTCATTTAAGTTGGAATGACTTCTATGTAGTATATTAGTGCTTCAGAAATTTGCACTTCAGAAATCGTACCTGCATGACTGGAGATATAAAAATAAGTGGATTCCATCCAAATTATTCAGTTAATTTACTTTATTAGATCAGATTCAGTGAACTGCATGAATAGGTAGTATCCGCAGCACAATTTGTGTTATTACCACTGTTGGCAGGGGGCATTTCATATTAGTGCAGTATGAATATATGATAACGTACACTTTCTTTTCATATTTACGTAAAAATCCTCAATTTCAATGTTGCATGTTTTAGCAAACATGAATCTTAACATGTGTTAATGTGTTTCCTGGCATATTGTCCTTCCACATCGTTTAAGAAAGTTCCTTGTATTATTCAATGTGATACGTACACAAATTAGATTCCAGATTCCACAACCAAAGTATACTTTTTATATAGGGTGCAAAGGCCCCAGTAGATGTTACGGTCACTGGGTGCAAGACTGTCCACCTAGCTGTATCAGCCCTGAGGGTCAGGTGCTTGAGGTCATGTGGGCCAGTCACAAATCAACACAAAGTGGGTCTAGCAGGCTGATAACTGCCCCAATACCCCTGTAATCTCACTTCGGCCAGCTGCCATTTTACACTAGATCACTGTGTGGATTAATTTGTCACAACAAAGTAATTGGTGTCAACAGATCTTGATGACCTTGACAAAAAATGTTGGGTTCGTCTTGATATGCACACAACAATGTAGCTTGTTTGGCAGATAAAGTAAGATGTTGTTGATGGTGTTTAATACTCATTTTGTATAATGATAAAACTTAACATTCTGCTCAGTATTCATGATGCAACGACACTTTGTTTGTATACCCATGAAGCTAAGTTGTTTGGCACGCCTGTGCAGGTGTCAGGGAATGGTTGCAATGCACCCTACCCTGTAAATGCATCCAACATACTGGATGTGCAGCAGCGTACCAAAGGATATTTTGGCCCATCGATTCCACAGTCAAACCGTTTTGGGGCTTCACGTGACAAGGATTTACCTCTGGACACTTTTATCCAAAGAAAGACCTGTATCGCTAGAACCCAGTTCAAGAAATAAAGCAGTCAGTCATTTTTGTTAATGGCTAGTGGCATTTTGGCACCTAAAATAGTCCACATTGTACTGCAGACACTCCACACTTTCAGGTTTGTTTAGGGCTATGTTCCTAATGTTCACCATTTTCTTTGTAAGCTGATACAAAGTTTGTCTGTCAAAACTATGTATAACTGCCACACATGTAATCTATAGGGATATGACTTTAAAGGCCATGTAAACTTATGTAAGCTTACTGATGTTTTTCAGTTAAGCATGACATCAGACCTCCATCCAACTCATCTCTAATCCCCTCCCCTCCTCACCCCCTCCCCCCTGTCTCAGTGACTAAGTTCACCTTTGAAATCCAAACCTAATACTGCAATAGCAAGATCACAAATCACAAAACAGCAGACGTAATTTATGCACAATGTGACATCACAGCCCCTGCATAATAACACTTTTTTAGGACTGGGTCGATAAAATACTACTGATTAATTGAAAGAAATTATTGAAACGCCATTTATTTCCCAAATCACAAAGACACAATACTGAAGAATATATGCATGTTTGCGTTCACTCAAAAAATAACTGTTTGCCAGCTGTGAGATCTCTGAATGAAGCATTGTCTGTGGCAGGATTCATTTTTCACTGAAGTATTGGCCTGACCGGTTCTACTGAACACAGTGATACAGGGCTAACCTTCAGAACGTGTTCAGGAATTCCCGAAGAGCTGGTTATGATGGCTTTGAGCACAAATCATATTCTCCTTTGAACACCTCTAATGGCAAAGAGCACCATAATTCAACAGACATAGTAGTTGTGCTTAAAATAGTTGAAAAATGGTCAGGAATGTTTTGCAACAATTTGTGGATTTGTATGGTAGATGTGTTTCCATTTGGTTAAAATCTTATAATTGTTGTGTTACTTTACTAAACTTATACAACTACGTATGGTTGTACTTGCTTGTACTATTCCTGTGTACTTGCCCTTAAAGCCTTTTAAAAGTTTAAAGGTAAACATTTGTATTTCATATACCTTGCATCAGAATGTCCCAAGAGTTAATAATTTGAAAAGAAGAATTCAGCCATGGTACAATTAATATGCAAAAGTTGTTCATTGTTATATTTCCATTATGGAAATGGCATCGCTGCTCACTGCTAAGTACTTGTTTATACAGCTCAGTGAACTGAGGCTCTGAACAAAATTGCACAAGTTTCAAAAGACTGGCAAGAGCATTCGAACCATGGCTCTCTTAGTCAAGCACAATCTTTCAAGTTTACTGAAAAACGCTACAAACTTTTATCTTAAAAAGAAATAAATGTCTTGTTCCAGGAATGCCTGTGAAGCGCAACAGTAACATAGATATATAGATAGGATTAAACTCAGAGGTTGATAAAAGGTCAACTATTTCTAGCTTGTCAATTTCCAGACCTGTTCATTCATTTGAACAAAAAGTTGATTTCTGCTGTCAGATTGAGTGAATGGGTCAATCGATGCATACTGATAGTTAATTTGCATTATCTTATCACTGTCTATTCTGAGGCATATCTTTAATACAGCTGAGTGAATTTTTATAATGAAAGAGGACATCCAGATTTCTACTGGCAGAGATAGGACGTTGAGTCTGCCTTTATGTCTTGAATGAGAACCAAGTGGTCTGTCTCAATCGCCATACATTATTTATATAAAGTAATCATTATTGTGTAACCAGGACTATTCATTGTCTTTGCAACATCTTGTAGGTTCATGTATTGCAAGCAAAAATACAAAAACATAAAACTAAGCTGATCTCAGAATAGAGAGAGTTTAACTATACGAAAACACTTAAAAGAATGGTTTGTAACATGATAGTGTAATTTGGAAAAGAAAGTTATCATTCACGCATAGAACAATAGAGGAATAGAAACAACTATCTGCTGATTCTTTCACATGTCCTGACCACACACAGACAAATTAATGACTCTTGTGGGGCAATCCTTCCTTATCCACACTTCATCTGGAGCTCATTACTTTGAATGGCAGTCTCCTTAACTCATGTTATATAAAGTCTCTGGTTTAAATATCCTTCTACTCAGGCATCATGACTTAGCTGATTAGGTTCATGATCAGTAGCACCTCTGTATGATCTTATCAAGAGAATGTCTGTGAGTTGGGGGCCAAGTCACCTAGTTAGTTTATCAACTAGTCTGCCACTGTTGACACCCCAGCCAGAGTTAACTGATAATGGGCCCTGCCTCTGATGACTGCTAATGTGGGCTGAGCCTTGAGGAGAACTTCAAAGGAACTCCATAGCTGTAGGGTTGTAAGCAAGGACTTGAGGAAATCACATGGGATTGCCATGCATTTATTGGGTGCTTTATCTTGATGACTAACACTCTGCTAGCAGGGGAGGGTAGACAATTATTCAAGAAATGTTACACCTTGTTCTTATTTCGTCAGGGTTGACAGATGTTTAGTTGGAAGCATTAATATCGCTTTTAAGAACATTATGGAACTTCAATGTGTGCAAATTTTTTGGTAAGGGCAGTCACCTGGTCTTCTTTGCCACTACTTAAATCACTGCATTGTCCGATATCGCATTATTTTTAAGATTTGCACAATTACATATCAAGCACTTTCATCCAAGCAACCAGCATTTGTACATTCACTGCTCACTCAAGACAGTCCAGTCAACTTCCATCATCTAGTTCTAATCCACTTTTCGTTCCCAAATGTCAGAACTAGAGTTTTCTTGGTTGCCATACCAACTGTGTGGAACTCACTCCCAGTTAACGTCAAGTCTACAAGAAATATAATAACATTTTGTCATTAACTAAAAACCGACATGTCTGTTTAAACTTACTTATACTCCATAGAAGGTTTTTGATTGTATTGTATAACTTTCAGATTTCCATTCTATCAGTGGTAGCAATGAGCAGTGGTCAGTTGCAACGATTCAATAAGAAACTTATTTTCGGTATTAACTGGATTGAATGATATAGCATAATTATAACTGGATTGACTAGTTGCATCAACAAATATGTGGTAGTTAATACTAGCTGTGTAACACTTGAATCTTTACAGTGATACAGCTCTAATGTATATACTTTGTCCTTTACTGTAATATCTGCCATGGACAGTGGGGGTCTGAGACACCCCCTCCGGGCGTGGGGTGTCTGGGGACCCCAAAGACCTCCTTGGTGCTGTTGTGGTACCTACTTTCCCTTGTGACAGATATCAACTTTCTACTTTAGAGACAGGTGACGGATAGACAGACATACTGACAAGTGAGACAGTTCTGTTACAGTCTGTAAGCAAGTAACCCAATCATTAGGGCCAGCAGCTGCAATGGGACATCACCAGCTGCTTACAAGAGATGTAGACAGACACCACATGGGATTGTCACGTTTTTCAAATGGTGTAGGGTGTTGCTGCCCTGTTAAATGGAATTCTGCCCCATACCAAAAATATAGCCAATTTACCTAAATGTTTTATGTTGTAAACTCATGACCCTTAAAAAATTAATAATGTACATTTTGTCACCCAAGTCAGTGTTGGTGCTTCGTGGATGCAGGTTCTGTGAAATATTGAATGCAACTATTGCACTGGCATTGCTGAGGACCCAGCATGGGTTCACACCCAAGATGGTTTCACAGACTGTGTGGGCCCTTACAGATTGAAGGTAGCTGTCATCACCCCTATGGCCAGCTGGTCAGCTATTAAGGCCAGTCAGAGGCTATAATTACACACCAATAAATAGACTGAGCACCTGCATTGATCAGGAGGGAGGGGCCACACTAGGCAGAGTCAGGGTAAATAAATGTTCTGCTAATTAGTGATTAGCACTAGAGAGATTATTCATGTACAAAGACAGGGTGATGAGAGACAACCCCAGTCAACAAGTTAGTGAGGGGGTGCAGTATTGGTGTACCATCTGGAATGAATGGACTCTTGAATCTAGAAGGAGAAGTCCAGGACTTCCAAATAGCACCATATGAGTGCTCAAAACATGATTGCTACTAAAGTCCAGGTTTGTTTTTATGGTACTTCTAAACTTACATTATTTTTTACTGGAGTCATAGAAATTATAGAAATAATTTTTTATGTATGATTATATATATCTTGTTGCACAATTGTCTTGAAAATTTACACATGCTCTCGGATTGATTGGATTCGTCAGCTGCAAGATGACATGAAACCCCAAGTGAAGTGTATAAGTTGTTTTCATCTAGAAAGCTTTGTGATGTGACAGAAATAAGACATGTTAGATCTGGAGCCACCTGCGTTGAGTACTTTCCTGTCTCCTAGACTGTCAACACATTAGCCATCTGTCAAGCTCTTGAAGACAGATAGTGAGACAGTTTCCATCAGCAAAAAATGCACTGAAATGATGTTTACTTGACTTGACTCCAGGTGGCAGCAGCTGTATGCAGGTTGGTAATCGAAAAGAAAGTAACATAAAAAAAGTAATGGAAAGAAACAGTTTGCTAAAAGTAACAGGAAAAATGCATCTTTGTCAGTCGTCAACTTACTTCCTATAAGAACTGTATGCTACAAAGAGGAAAGGCAATGCTTATAATTATGTGGCAGTTAATTCTAGTTGAAGACTGCTAAGAATTAAAACAAAGTAAAGAAGAACATCTTTGGAATTATATTAGTCATTCTCTCTATTCAATTGTCCGTCCGTCCGTCCGTCCGTCCGTCCGTCCGTCCGTCCGTCCGTCCGTCCGTCCGTCCGTCCGTTTATCTACACATTCATTTTTAATACAAGCTTTTTCAAACATATATATACCATGTTTTTTAAGAACGTCAAGAGTTATTTAAATTTAATAATGAAGTTGTTGGTATTAAATATAGCATATCTGAGTAGGCAACATGTTAATAGGTATGACAAAATTCCCTTCTCAGGGACAAATGCTAACTTGTTTTGGTGAATCTAGTGAGTTTATGCAGTAAGTTGTTGATCAACAGGTTGTCAGGTTATTAGTAACTTATCACTGGCATTAAGTATAATGTCATAATAAAAGCTGACCTGGTGGTTGTAAAAGTGAAGTTTCTGCTGAGTGTGCATCAACACCCCGTAGCGTCATGGTTAGTGTTTTAAAAAATGCTGTGACGTATAAATAGTCTGTGGTTTCTATTCTGAGGCAAATCTTGGTATTTTAGATCTGTTGGGCGATGCTGCCTGGAAAGAAATATATCTGTTTCAAATGTCTCAGAGTTTTAGGGATGTAGTTCCTCCATTGGATTCTTCTGTGTGATTAATATAGCAGCTTTGTTGTCTTAAGGTTTGTGTGACAAAGAATAATGATAGTATTGGCTGATATTGAACAAGATTACCATACAAAGCAAACCGTAGAGGGCAAGTGGACATAGAAGCCATTGGTTTATCAAGAGATACATAACTCTTTTTCATTCTTGTCAGTGTTTGTCAATATTTAGTTATCTTTATGACTGTGCCATCTTTCTTGAATGAGCAGTTCCCGCAGACAGTGTGGCCCAGCCCGTGTTCACCTACAAAGTTTGTGTTTCCCAGCAGTGCCTGCTAGAGGCACTCCATGGTCTTTGTGGTATCTCGTCTGGCTGTGCAGTGGTTATTCACACTTTTTCCCCTGGCATCCTGGTCTTTGGGGATGTGGCAACCCACAGGATGGATGACACATTACAGTTCTCACACAAATTGGTTCGGTCTCCTCGGTTGGTTGCGAGGTGGGGAGAGTGAAGACATTGAATAAGTATATAGTGGCATATTTAAGGCATTGGGCCATGATCTCCTTTGGCTTAAATTTTTGTTGTTCTGCCACTACATGGTAGCATGGTAAACTAATGTGTGACTAAGTTTGCCCCCCCCGCAGCCTCCCCTTTGTGAGATCCTGGATATGCCCCTGTATGAGGGGTTCCATCTGAGCTGCCAGGTCCGCAAGAGGCAGCAGTAAGTGCTAGTCCATCCAACATGCCACAGAAGAGCTTCTCTTCAGCATGCTCACTGTATCAGTCGACAAGGTCTAGCGCTTGCATTTTCCTCCAGATGTCCTGCATCAGATGAAAGAAACAGCCTTGGCATTGCAAGGGTTTTTTGGTGGGGGGGGTCCAGAGAGCGATTGTGTCTGGTTGTCATGGTGGTCTTGCCCATTGGTCTGTCTTTCTACTGGGGCTCCCAGACAGCCCTCCAGGGCCATCTGTAGTTGACTGACCTCACACACCTGTACTGGTCAAGCACTGTTACTAGGAGTGCCAATGAGATCATGTTTCCTCCCTCCTCAATATTTACTCTTCCCTAGTGCATATCCCCTGCCTACTCCCTCCCACAGGCTTCCCCAGTATCTATGTCTTTGCTGCAATTCCCTGACAGAACTATTAGGGTCGATCTCTGTGGCTTCAGCAAACTATGCGGGTGGTCAGGTCATGATCTTCCGGTCACTGTGGTCATTGCAATGTCCACTCACAATGTGTGTGTGTGTGGTTGGGATTGCTGCTATCAGTGGGTATTAGCCAAGAGACTACCAGTGTTTACACTGTCTAGGTCACATGAGGACACCTATAGCCCAGACAGATATCATCTCCTTTCATCTGAGGGGTGGTTTGATGAAGGGGTTTAGTGTGTGGGAGGGTAGGCTCAGGTGTGTCGATTGGGGGTGATTTACTGTGTGTATTCATTAAAGGGGCGGGATGCCATAAGTGTGCCTTTAAGGGGTGTGTAGTTTTGGGTGGGTTGAATAGCCACATGGGGTATTACCTTGTTAAACAGCTAGTAATGAGTAGGTGGTGAAATGTTTGCCAACATGAAGTACTGTCACTCAGAAGTCACTGAAGCTGTTTATTTATTTATAACTTTTTCAAGGGAGATTGAGGATTATTTTTTGTGCATGCAAAATGAACTTCACAATATATGTTGAATAATAAAAAAATATATAAAATAGAATATGAATATAATACTTTTAGCATTAATATCATGTTCATAGCTGTGTTTATGTTTGTGTTGTTTTATTATTGCAGCAAGACCCAGGCATTTAGTTGATGTGGTTGGGCTAACATTCTATCAACAATGTCAGTGCCAGACACCACTAGAATACCATAATGTCAACAAACATTCGGCATGTGGCTACCAGCTGACACGTTGCCAACAAACTGCATGGGGAGCTTGACTTCATAGAGTTGAAGACAAATATAATTAAGCTTGAGCTGTTCTGATATGGCTGCCTGTTACAATAGAGTGTTTGTTTTATGACTGGAATGGGTCTTCAAGAGGATGTTGAACCACATTTATTCTATGAAGCTATTGATGATCATTGTCAGAGTAACACTAGCACAGAATGCGTATTAATATTTAAGTATTTCATTTATTATTTTATTTTCCAGAACAGTTACTTGGATGGGCACCATGTAAAAGAATTGCATTATTATTGTTGTGTGGACAACTTCATCTGGTCAGTAACTGGGATTGCTGCTTACATGAAATATCAAATTAAATGTTTATGCGCTGTGACCCGTCAAGACATTTATGTTGAGCAATTGCAATGATGATAGTGTTGGATAATATATGTTCCCGAGTACTGGCTGTTTCTTCAGTAGATATGTATCGCACACAAAGAGCAAACGTGGACACGTCTTGCCGCAGAAATCATCACCAGACAAAAGTTAAGAATTATCATCAGTGCCAGTGATTAATCGTGAATGTGAGAATTGTTGCCATGTGTTTATGTGCGCCAGACATTCTAACCCTCAGACGCCTCATAAATACCCCTTCCCACATCCTTCCACATGTCTAGGAACCATGTCTGCCCCGACTTTCACTTTTTTCATTCCTCTAATAGGTACGCATTTTATTGCTGTATTCCAAGAACAAAGGTTTTCCTTGGAGGAGATTTATCACCATCCCCTGCAGGCACTATTACATAACTTTAACAACAAGATTTAACAAGATTGCCACCCGAGGCAAAGGCCCAGATGGCGCGTGGACAAGGAAGCCATTGGCTTATGCAGAGTCCAACATTTTTAATATCTGTTTAATCCGCCCTCCTGAGATATATGTCAACCTTGTTTTTAAACATATTCACGCTGCTAGCAGTTACACAATCTACTCTTGCCCAGTTCCCAAGTTGGCATTTAATCCCGACAGTATCCATTTCTGTGACAACTCATGTATAACAGGATTTATAGGAATAGATGTCTACTTGCTGGCAGATGTCTCATTGGAATACCCACATACACACAGACATAAATAGCAATCTCGTAAGTCAGTCTAGCTTTGAGAGCTGCACGTTTTACCCATGGTGAAAGATCCCTCACAGGCGATGTATCAAATGAGTAACCAGTTTCTGGACTGTGGCGTCTTATCGGGATATTATACACCATTGCCTCTGTCCAGCATCTGGGTAGAAATAGAAGTGCCATGTCAGAAAACTAAAGGCTGCAGGTGTTTTTCATAAATCTTGACATCCAGTCAGGTTCATATATCTAAGCCTTCATGACAGGGCAGTGTCCAAGAGTGTTCTCAAAGGTTAAAGTTAATATAACATAAATCTTGTCCGTTTTGTTGTTTGTTTCAGTTACAAATGGATATTGTGGAGCTCTAAAACAATATTGAGCCAGAACACCATAACAGTGTGTTGTACTACACTCTCACATTACCAGGACTTGCTGCGGGCTGATGCTGTGAGCAATACAGCTCAATTTATTTAGTTCATGTATAATATAAACTATGTTTTGACTTTATAACATATGCTATATATATATATATATATACACACGTGTGCATACATGCATGCCTGCATTCGTTCATGGTGTGCACATACATGTGATTGATATATCATGTTATTTGAAAATACCCTTTTTTTGTAAAATGAATTGTTTAAATTTTTACTTTATTTTTTACATCTGCCTTATGGAATAACAATATTTGGCATTTTTCTAAAGTATGTATTCCGTCTAATTGTATGACATTGAGCCATGAAAATGTGTGTGTGTGAAAGAAGCATATGTCAGAGAAACCATGAGAAATTGACAGCTGAACTTTTGCAAATATGGAACTACGCATAAATAAATAATTGAAATCTGGCATTGTCACGTGGGGGGTCCATTGGTGGAGTTGAAATGGAATTACTCATGTTCTACATTTGTCTCTTTTCTCTGGCATATATGGACTGCTGGACAATACACCTGATATTTGACACTGATACAATCATGTGCTCAGATAATGAGTTCTATCCATGCACCCAACAGATGTGCAATCAGATGATGTACTGTTTATCACACCAGTCTACTACTGGATGGTGTTGTGAATAATTTGACACCTTCTAGTTTCCTGCCTCTTGTCCTCTTTTTGGCTTTCTTGAGTGTCTTGGTGTGGGAAATGTTTCAGTGAAATGGAGAAAGATAAGGTTTCGGTGCATGGTTTCCATTTCACATTAATGCTGAGTAAAAAATGCCACTGTTTGTATTTTGGATTATTTTGTATATTTTTCCTAGACTCGTGATAATTGCATGTGTCTTCACTGGAATATAATTTAGTTTCATTAAATCAGTTACAATGTAAAAGGTTGTTGCATATTTATAAACATTCACATGCCACACATACAAGTACTATGTGCTATTAACATATGAAGAAGACAAAATTAAATTGTCTTGAGGTGCAACACATGCAACATTATTGGAGCTAATTAACCTAACTAAATCTTGACATCAAGTTTGTGGGTCAACAAATCTCTAAGTTTGTGGGTCAACAAATCTCTAAGTTTGTGGGTCAACAAATCTCTAAGTTTGCAATACCCCATTCACACTACAAACAGGTTTCGAGCCGGATTAGTTAATGCGCATTAACTAATCCGGTTCAGATACCTTGTTGCGTTCACACTGCAATAGCCTGAACTGGAGTAGTTCTTGTCAACTAATGTGTCAACTAATTGAGTTGTTTTGATTAATGACCATAGATTAGCTAGTGGGTGGGGCATTAATTAGGTCAAATGATGCTAACAACTACCGCTAGGGTGCAGTATCATTTTAGTCCAAGATGGATGATCTTTGATCACCCGGTATTCCTGCTTTAGCACCTTTATCTTGATGCGGCATTGGGACGCTGTCCGGTCGTACCCAGCCGCTGCCATTCTTTCGACGATCCGGTCGAAAATGTGGCTGTTTCGGGTGGAGCCGTCCAACTGATGTTGGACCTCCTGCTCCCCCCACACATCTATGAAGCTGTCGACTTCGTCGTTCGACCAAGTCGCCCCGTGATCTGCCACTTTTTTATTTGATGCCACGCACGATTTGGGAGCAGCCATTGTAGATGGAGTAACACCACAATTCAATGGGTGGCAACGATCGCCGGTGCGAATCCCCCTCAAGGAGGTGGAGTAGTTTAAGCCGGTTTAACTCACTGATCCGGTTTAGATTTTCTAGTGTGAACGCTCTACGGGAGCGAAACTGGCTTCGCACCCGATTAAAACTGCTAGTGTGAACAGGGCACAAGATGGTCATCGACAATAACTACACCAGATGGAAAGTGGACAAGAAGGTGATTGGTTTATCGAGAGTCCAACAATTTAAAATTGCCATTTGCAAGTGTCTTGTAGGTATCAGATACCTGCAAGTGTCTTGTAGGTATCAGATACCTGCAAGTGTCTTGTAGGTATCTGATACCTGCAAGTGTCTTGTAGGTATCAGATACCTGCAAGTGTCTTGTAGGTATCAGATACCTGCAAGTGTCTTGTAGGTATCAGATACCTGCAAGTGTCTTGTAGGTATCAGATACCTGCAAGTGTCTTGTAGGTATCAGATACCTATAAATTTTGGTTTTTAACGTAATATATTCACACTGCTAGGCTTTACAGTGTGAGCTGATATTTTGTTACATTCATGTATCCTTCTAAAGTATATGTTTTTATATTGAGTCTCTACTCTCCTCTTACTAATGTTACTTTTCTTCTACCTTATTTTTTAAGAAAATATATCAATACCTTCATATCCGTATTTGTAAAAAAAATTATTTCAAAACAACCAGAATTTATGAAAAATTATGTTTCTAGCAATATTTTCAAAATATTTCAATAAAAAAATTATATATTTTAATAACATACAATTTTCATGTACATATGCAGTAGAATCACTATATTTTATGACAGGTACCACTGAAACTGTGCTAATGTATCCATTATATAGGTGGTTATTTATCATTGTCAGGGTCCACTGTAGCGAGTTTATTGTATATTTTAAACGATAAACACCAGCTTCTCATTGGACCTATGCCAGAGCTTTGCGGTTAAAAAAAAGGAACAAAACACCAACTCCTCAAAAAACAAAATGGCTGCTATCAGCAGTAAATGCATCTGGTTTGTTATGATATCAGGATCTTGTCGTTATTGTTAGCTCGTGTTACAAACAAGACCCTGGTTTTGTTAAATAGCAGATTACCCAGAAAAAACATCAGAATTTGTAAGGAGTCATCAAAATAGTTGGTTGTGGTTCTTTGTTGTTGTCGGTTTGATCTTTGCTGCCTAATATGATCTTACATGTTCGACCTGGCATGTTGTACGAGAGCAACTTGAAAGGGTCCAAAGGTTGCTGCCACATTAACTAAGTGCCTGGCAAGTGTTACATGAGAGAGACTCGTCCTAGAATTACTGGCATCTGCATGCAGACATGATTTTGTGATTTCCCTTGACACGGTTTTAGTGCACCCTGCCCTAAGGTAGAATTCAGGATATAATGCCGTCGGACAAAACCCCCTCTGAAAAAAAACCCTAATGGACAAGTAAATTTATATTGAAGTGAGGGGGTTCTGCCCAGAGGGGTTTTGTCTGGTAATATGGCTATTGAAGTTGGTGACTGTGGGGTTCTTGTCTACTTGCCTTCAGCTCCAGTTTTTCAGGCTATGTGAACAGGAACAAGAATTACGTTTCTATTTCATTTCAACATTTGGCTTTTATTTTATAATTGGGAATTGATGAACGGTACATCAGGAACGATATAACAATCTAGTGTTGATATCTGTGTTAGTATCGTAGTTTATATGTACTGTGTCAAATAGTATACATACAGAGACATTCCATCTCCCTTTTGTGTGGTGGGGGGGCACTATAGCATAGTCGTTAGAACATCGAACTCACAATCAAGATAACTGATTCAAATTCTCTTGCTGCCATTTCACAGTTTGGACAGTTTTGTTCAGTCCATGTTGCCTTAGTGTACTCAGCTGTACAAGTGAGTACCTGACAATAAACAGCTGTGGATATATATGAAAGAATAGTTTTCATGCAGTAACTGTAACATGGCTGAACACTTCCCAAGGTAGTCGAGTTGGTGATGCCAGGGGTTTAGCAAGATTGAACAAGATTGCCATCCAAGTCAAAACACCCACCACATAGCAAAAGGACAGGCAGGCCTTTGGCTTATTGAGAGTCCAACCATTTTTCGTAGTTGGAGTGTAAAGTGCTTTAAGTGGTCCTATAAGAAGTTATCTTTTTGCACAGCAACTACAATTGTCAGCTGCTACAAGTGTGACAGTTTTTGTTGCCATGCGTTCATTTAGTGAGAACAGTCAGCAAGGAATGTTAGCCACAGTATCCTGATATGGTACTTGGTATCCATGTCCAGATCTCGAGTGGAACCACTTGACCAAATGTCTTATTAATTATGCCACAGATATGTAGCCTGGTAAGCCAGCGATTAGGCCTTGTTTGCTACCTGATAGCAAGCCAGTCTGGATGGTATGCCAACGTAGCCGTTTAGATTGTGGTGGATGGTGCTGGGAGCAATACTGTGCCTCCCAGATGGATACGGCCACTTCCAGCAGGCAAATATTTATTCCTCTGTCTGCACACGGGGAAAGTAGTGCTGAAGGACATGGAGACGAGGTTTTCCTGTTTCCAGTTTCCCAGAAGTGGGAAGAAATGTCTAGTTATCATTTTGTGTAATTTGTGTATTTTTCTGTCGTAATGCAGGCTCGGTTGTAGATGTAATCAAATGTGAATTCTAACAGTAAAATAAATCATCTTATGATATATTTCCAGACATGAAATCACTGGTTGAAATAAACTTTATTGGTGCAGGATTCAGAAAATTAATGAAGAGATGTTAGTTATTGCTGAAGAAGAGAGGGTACCAATAGAAATGCTTAACAATTGTGCTTACTTCACTTAGTTTCTCAAGCTATTTCTGTCCAACAAATCAGGCGAACCGTTATGTGCAGTCGAAGATGAAACTTGAAGCATTTACTTTTAAATACATGCCAAGGTCAGGGAGGTTTTAAATTAATGTATTTATGGGCCTACTGTGCTGTCTAAATTAGTAAATTTGCCATTGATGTTAAATCAAACTCTAGTACTCCACATGCCATACTGTGTTGATGTGTACATATATGTATTGGTCTTGTGATTGAATCTCATTGAAAGTCTTGACTTGCCATTAACTTCAAAGACAACCCTTGACAAATGTGAATATTTCTTCCATATCAACCATGCTCGCCATGTCCACTCCATGTCCACTCCATGTCCACTCCATGTCCTGCACACGAAGCAGCTTTTAAATATAGTTTTATATGCAGTTTGAGCAGTGTCTTTTGATCAGCATATTTGCAAAATTACACAGTATATGCACATCCAATTTTTCATATGTCATCTAACATCTAATTGTGTCAGGAATTGATAACAGCGGGGTTTAAAGATGTGTCGTGTCTTTGAGAACGGGCTGTGACTTACAGGAGTGTGGCCTGCTACTTTTACCAGTGACATTTTTCTATCATACACTCCTTGGTTGGCCTTTGTTATTGATCACTGAACTCATTAGATAATGCCTTTTATGTTCAGCTACCTTTATGAAATTCCATCCACTTCTCTGTCTGATCTTTTGCAGTACACGTGAGTTAGGTTTCACTCTGAGAAATACTCACTGTCCCTTTAGTTACATAACACCACTTGAGATGGCTGATAGAGGGGTTGTACCCTTTTACTAAGTGTTTGCTTTCTCATAGCATTATCTAGAGCCAGGGTGTTGTGGCAGTGCAGACAGGGGGGGTAGCTGGGCAGGTTCTCAGCTGGGTACTATTCGCTTCAGGGTTCAATACATACCACTGAACAGAAACGTACCAGAAATCATGGGAACTTCGCCTTGTGTAGGAGATAGTAAATGACCGCAGATCTGTATGTTTTTATATTTCTTCCAAGTATACTGAGTCCAGAGTGCAGTTCTGTTTAGTTTATTTAACTAGTAACAATGTAATGCTTGAGTTCCACTCACATAGTCATTATTTTTTTCCACAATTGTTGATGTGTAAATTTGCTGTTTATGAAAATAACTAATTTGTTAGTTGTTTGTAAAAGTAAAGTAATTAAAATTATTTGAAAATGCCATTAAACTAGTTACAGTTAAGTTTAAAATAAATGTTAGTTTACACAAAGAAATGTAATAATTCTCATCAAAAGCAGGTTGCGGGAGTCTTTTCTTACTGGGTAAACACAAGTTCAGTTTGTGTAAAATAACTTTCAGTTGACAGTAAAGTTCAATCTGATATCATAACATGTATTAGGTCAAGTGATAGTTAATTAGTTTTACACTGTTGTGTCCAGCCTATCATGGTCAACCTATTCAGGGGTCAGTTCACCCGTCCTCTGTTCAGTGAATTCATTAATTGTTACTTATCTGTTGATTGATTCATCTCTTCAACAATCTGTTGTTTATCAGTTAGTCCTACCAGCTGGTCTATCCGTGGGTTTGTATATTCACAGGTCTATCCATTGGACTATTCTTTGATAAGTCTATTTAACTGTATAAGTTAAGTGTTTTGGCCATGCATCCATTTGTCAGGCACGCTGTCTTTTGGAAGAGACGCTAAAAGCCAGTGGTCCCTAATATCTGGTATCTATGCCATGGGTAAAAATCATCCCATACAGGAAAAATGGAAAAAAAACCTGTTGTGGACTCAGTGCCCCTCACAGAGCTGGTCATCTCGATCTCTAAACTCACTATGATTCTTTCCAGTTTAACTGTGATCAGCTGTTTAGGGAGTGTCTCATCAAGCATTCAGCAGTTTCTGAATTTATGTCTAAACATACTTACTGTTTAGCCACCACCCTTCGTAGAGAGAATGCAACAGAAAAACACATTACAGACGGACAGGACAGTTTCATTGTAGAAGTCAGTTGTCGCGGGATGCCTGTCTGCTTGAGTTTGGACCTGAAGTGTGGCTATTTAAAGATACCACTTTCACAGAAACAGGCCTTGGTCACAGTCCCATGATAAGCTCTCATCTGCAGCCAACTGTTCGTGAATGTCTCTTGCTCTAATATTAAGGTGACTGGGGTGGCTTATGTGTCATTTAATTTTTTTGTATGATCTGCAAGGAAATACTGAACGGAAGATCCATGACATGACTTATCACATAGCACTGTTTCATCCTATTTTACCTGTCTCAGTGGAAAAAGAAATGTTGACTTCATTTTTACCTCACCTCTCAGAACCAAGACTCCCGCACAATTTACAAGGTGCATTTTTAAAGCAGGAAAATGAAAAAATCAGTCACAATGTATTACGACAGTTAAATTGTACTCGGCCATAAAAGTCCCTAACCTACTCATGTGCTGTGTCCAATTATGAAATGGTGACATTCGGATGACCAGACATACAACAAAGCAGGGTTATCAAGGTCAGAAGATTTGTCATGGGAATTAGCACCAATGGGACACTGGGGTGTGGGGTGAGTGCCTGCTCCCGAGAGGGTGGTTCATCTCTGGTTCCTACAAATATTTGTTTAGTTCTTGAGTTCGCTCAGCCACTTTTGTTTTGTCTACCATTACTTGCTTTGGTTTTCTGCCATATTCCAAGAAATGTTGTTCTTGCCTAGGTGACACCGAACCAGTGGACATGGGTTGGGGGTAGGGTTGTGGGGGGTTGGGATTGATGATAACCAAGGTTTCCACAGGGGTCACTGAGTGTGAATACTGAACTGGTTCATAGATCTGCGCTAACTTAAAATTCCCAGTGTTATTTAAGTCTAGACTCTCATGGAATGCTACTGATGAGAATTATTATATTTTTTATGGAGCGATTCGGGTACATACGAAGAGGATTTACAACTTGAGTACTGAGGAAGCTTGCAACTGCTTAATGAGTGAGGTAAAAAGTTCTGCGACTACGATAATAAACAACCCACTTACTCAGAATTCTACAACTGTGGTTAAGCCAGAACAGTAAAAAGAGCACACATGTGTGTGTGTGAAAGTACGTTTTAAGAGTTCATAAATTGTTGGTGTATAAGTTTGTGAAGCCAGGATATCTGTCTGTGTGTCTGGCTATCTCTTTCGCACTTGAAGGTTCATCATTCATCTCCAGCTGTGCAGAAGACTAGTGCTAGTAGTTGTGTTACAGTTGTAATCATAATTGATTACAGTACGACATGATTGTAATTACAATTTATGTTGGTGGACTATCATAGTCATGTGTGGTAAGCATTAAAGTCAACCCATGTAATTGGTCATGATCAAAAGAATAAGTGTAATTTGCAATTAAATTTAACTGAACTACATAAACATGCCCAGGGGGTTTTAGCATATGTCCTTCCCATATTATCAGCATAACAAGATATAAAAAAAATTTATGTAAACTTCAGTCGTCAAAATTCTATGTTTTAAGTATAATTGTTATACAATTTTTTACATTTGTGTTGTTTTTATTATCATATTTTATGCTTTAATATAATAATATGATAATAGTAGTAACACAGTAAATTCTATGATGCCCAAATCGTTGAACACTCGAGCTCAGAGTTGCATCATAGCGAAAGGGTTATGCTGTTGTTGAAATCGATGTATAATATTAAAGTTGTCAACAGATGGAAGATTAAGTTTGGAAGCTAAGGAGGGAAAACAGAGTTATGTTTTTTAATGAACTGCACCAGAGGGCAGGTTGGTTGGGTCGATTATCCACCAAAGTGTGGGTCTCCCAGACAGCTGGACAGCTGGGTGCTGAACAAGTGAAAGAGAAAAAGTCTATGGAATCAGCAGATTGAGTGGAAAAGCGGGCAGTGCCTGGCCCGGACGAACCCCACATCGACTGCCCAGGGGAACATCCGTCCCTGAAATCTTGCACCCAAGGATAGTTGGGTGACATGCCATGGGAGGGGGAGGAAATTGTTCTAGAAACAAGTTTGCCAGAGATTCCATCTGCTTTGATATGTGCTTCACAACCTGTCTATTATGACCACGTGAGATTAGTGATGAAATACCGGTTTCTCCACTGAATATCCTGTCGTTGATAGTTAGTTAACAGTATCTAGCAAATATACAGTACACAAACCTTGTGCTTCTAATACCATTAAAGAATTGCATTAATTATGTCTTATCACAGTCATGTTAATAGTTTTGTTTGAGTGCTTCACCAAAGTGATTATATGCTACTTGGAATAACCTGCTGTACCTGTGTATAATATGACACTATATAAAGATGAAATAAAAAAAGATCAAAATCATGATATTCCGGGTAATGTCTGTTACCTTGTATTAAACTAATATAAATGTTGAATTAAAAAAAAATTGTGTTAACATGGGGAATAATATAATGTGGGTTTTCTTCTAGTTAACACGTTTTCATTTGTGTCTAGCATATCAGTAATTCTATCAAGCACAATCAGATGGCATGGCACTCTTTGACAACACAATTACCACAAGTGCTCAGAATGCGTGATGGAATACATTATGGAAAGGAGAGAAATAAATGCAACAAAAACTACAGATGTTAGACAAGGCAAAGGAGATGAATGATAGAACGCAAGTAAGAGATCAGGGAGGGCCGAGATGCTGCACCAGAGTTCCGCCACCTGGTAGACTAATCAGAAGCAAAAATGCAGTTTTGGCAGATGCTGAATTACTTGGATAAAACCTCTGCCATTTGAAGGCGAGTTTTCATTCGTCACTTGTGGTGTGTGAAGCATTTTGTTTTCTTGGCCTTGCAGTATCAAATAAATAAACTTCTTTTTGTCAAATGTAGCATTTTTGTATCTTCCACTGTATGCTAAATTAGGGCTTTCTTGCCAAATGTTATAAGCAGGGGTTTCTTGTCAGATGTTATAAGCAGGGGTTTCTTGTCAGATGTTATAGCAGGGGTTTCTTGCCAAATTATCCAGATCCTAGGTGTAGTAATGTGTTTAATTGTACTTGTGTCATTTAGATATATAGCTGCCCTGTAAAATGGGAATAGATACAGCCCTTGAAACCTTTTTGAGTAGATTTATACTTGAATACATCAGTGGCACCAGGAATGCTGGCTCCATAGAGATGGGTGGCTGTGGCGGGGCTCTGTAAAATATATACATGTCATGTGGTTGACATTATCGTCTAGACATTTGAGAATGCAAAGTTGTATTAATTACTGGCGTGGGGTGACCATGCACTTATGTGTTTAGCGAGAGTCCCAAGACAGGGGGCAAGCTTCTGTTACTCCCTGGGTGCTCAAGTGTACTTGTGGAGTTCACTTATATGTCCTTGTAATGTGGACGACTTGTAGTGCAATTAACAGCAGTAAGTTGGGACACATGCATTGCATTATCTGGCCCAGAAGTATCACGTTTGTCATATTAGGCTCCGGAGGTAGAGTGTCCTCTCTGTCAACCCCCATCAGGGTTTCATCCCAGGTGGTAATGGGAATGGTTCAGTTTACCTCAGGGAAGGCCAAGGGGTGGATGAAAACTAATTCCTTCTGTTGTTTTCAACAGACTGTGGGTTACCCTGTGCACATCTATGAAACACACCAATTTGATTCTCTTGATAAGACACCATGTATTGACTATGGAAGATTGGATGTCATGGATTAAAGAATGTTTTCTTTAGTCTGTTAGTTTCACGAGACTGACATCTTAGCCCAGCAGAGACTATCCCAAATAGTGCATTTTTAATCACTGGACAACATATCTATGCTAACATAATTATATGTTCAACTGTGTCCATAAAAATTTACATTTCTGGTCAACTGATAATTTATAGTAACATATTTTACTGGATCACTGGTACAATTGTTCGGTAAGTGGCAATTGCTAAGAATGTCCACCAGAGGTGCCACATGTCGTTTCCGGGCAGGTATGCTACATACTACATTAAATCTGAAGTGTCTTATGATAAGGCGGAAGTGAGCCAGTTATGGAGTGCTACATAAGTTGTCTGTGGTAGGCAAACCTAGCCGCAGCCCACCCATACTGAAGAATTTCAAGTTGAGTTTGATACTTAACATACTTTTAAACTGTTCTACAGTGACTAACAGCTGTAATTAGTCAAGCAGGAACAGTTACTATAAAATGCGTGTGAATTGTGCCAATATGTAATTGACACTTTTAGACATATGAACAACTACCATGAAGAGCCAGGTGACAGAGCATGAAACTGCGGTCCATCAAACTGGAGAGGTCTTACAACATTAGCTGCATTCCAGGAAGGACTTTAGGATGGATGATATCCTTCTCGGAATCAGTATATTTCCACATTTTTTTTGTTGCAAAGATCAATGCAGATCTGTTGAAATCATTCCAGGAGTAATATCTGTGTGTAGCTTTTATGAAACAGCCAAAATGAAAATGGAAAATGCCACATTTGGTTGGCCTTTAATGAACCTTTTGTCAGGTTGAAAATTTAACGTGTGACTGGAATTGCCAAGAGAGTTAGTGGTTGGCATTGGAAACATGTAGCAGAAAACACAGGACTAGTGAAGTATGATTTAAATAATTGACTTTCACAGGGAGTCAAATATATTCACCTATTGTAATTTTGACTTCATATTCATGCTTGCTTATCTAATTAGAGTGAAGCAAGTTTTACGCGCTTCTTTTCCACGTTTAAGAAGTTATTCCCTGTTTAAGAATTTAAAACATTGTATTAATTATTTAGTTTTGTTTGATCTCATTTTAATAGGTTGTTATAAAACTATTCATCTATTTTATGTTGCACAGCTGCTGTCAATGATGCCCTATATCAGCAGCAAGTTTTGTGTAAAGTGTTTACATGAATCCCAATATGTGTCCCAGTGCAATTGCTCCATTATCCCAACCCTCTGACCCTGAGGTCAAATCTTGATGTCCAGGAGACACCTTGTGCAGGACCCAGCAACCTTAGCCCTCCCATTCTGACAACCAACCCCAGTGCTAACTAGGGTTAACCAGAGCTCACTAGGGCTAATGAGGCATGTACCCCCAAGGAGGAACAGTTTGGTCATATCACTGGCAGCTGGCATAACGTTTTGTATCTGTGCTTAGTGGTTCTATTTAGGTTATGATGCAAAAAATCCCCCCAAAAACTTCTTGTATTTAAAAGTAGATACATTTGTTCTATTCCGCAATAACCACTAATAAGAAAAGACTCCAAGATGAGCGGACAATAAAAAGCAAATCTCAGTCAACACCCCCTAAGGTTTAAAGTAGACCCCAAATGAAGACTTGTCATGAAAGGGGTGGCCCACATCTGGCTTCTGGTGTGACCTAGTCTCATGTCTGCCAGAGTGCAGTGCCCCAGATTTTCATGTTTAAGGGTCCAAAAATTGTCAAGACTGATTCGCAACATTTTGATAATGTTAGAGGATGGCCGACAGTGCAACCAAAGATTAGTGTCTTGAAATGCTGACTAATTGGCAGATGGCCCAGAAATGACCCAGATATGTACGGGTAGCATTGATAACACTGGGGATGTCTGAGTGGGTTTGGGTGTAGAAGACAGATAAAATTGTAGCATGTGTAGCCTGTTCTATCTTCAACTAAAAGTGTATGCATGTGTGCATACAAGTCTGTATACAAGTCTCTGGGTATACAAGTCTCCATGCATACACATGTGAGTGGACTATACTAGTTGTGTGGGACTGGAGTATACTAGTTGTGTGGGAGTGGACTATACTAGTTGTGTGGGAGTGGACTATACTAGTTGTATAGGAGTGGACTACACTAGTTGTGTGGGAGTGGACAATACTAGTTGTGTGTGAGTGGACTATACTAGTTGTGTGGGAGTGGACTATACTAGTTGTGTGGGACTGGAGTATACTAGTTGTGTGGGAGTGGACTACACTAGTTGTGTGGGAGTGGACTATACTAGTTGTGTGGGAGTGGCCTATACTAGTTGTGTGGGAGTGGACTATACTAGTTGTGTGGGAGTGGACTATACTAGTTGTGTGGGAGTGGACTATACTAGTTGCGTGGGAGTGGAGCATACTAGTTGTGTGGGATTGGACTATACTAGTTGTGTGGGAGTGGACTATACTAGTTGTGTGGGAGTGGACTATATTAGTTGTGTGGGAGTGGACTATACTAGTTGTGTGGGAGTGGACTATACTAGTTGTGTGGGAGTGGACTATACTAATTGTGTGGGAGTGGAGTATACTAGTTGTGTGGGAGTGGACTATACTAGTTGTGTGGGAGTGGACTACACTAATTGTGTGGGAGTGGACTATACTAGTTGTGTGTGAGTGGACTATATTAGTTGTGTTGGAGTGGACTACACTAGTTGTGTGGGAGTGGACTATACTAGTTGTGTGGGAGTGGACTATACTAGTTGTGTGGGAGTGGACTATACTAGTTGTGTGGGAGTGGACTATACTAGTTGTGTGGGAGTGGACTATACTAGTTGTGTGGGAGTGGACTATACTAGTTGTGTGGGAGTGGACTATACTAGTTGTGTGGGAGTGGACTATACTAGTCGATTAACAAAAGTCGTTGAATTTTCACAAGAAACTAGCCACTATGCATCCAATAAACACTGTTGATAAAGACATCTGCATAGCAACAAATGCTGCAAAAAATCCTTGACACTTGATTTGTATCCCATGGACCTTGAAGTGAAAACATTCTCCTAGAGGGAAGTACGGACAGATGGGCAGGAAGAACAATAGAGGGTTAAGGGGAGGAAAAGAGGGAGGATGGAAGGAGAGGCTGACAGACAGACAGAGGAACGGAGTGAACGTGAATGATAGATTGAATGCACGATGACAGAAACATATTTCTCCCAAGTATCGTAACATAAACAAGGTATCAATCATTTTCTTCCAAAGAAAAATAATGCCGGATAAGCATAATTTTTTTAACTGGTGCAACCATCGCTTTGACTTGGCTGCCCATCAGCTTCCTTGCTGAGCCTGTCTGGGTCCACAGATAACCCCCCCCACCCAGGAGAACACCACGGAACCAATCTACACAGATCTCGGATTGTTTGCTCTGACTGAAAAACACCTTGTAGAAATATTTGGGTAATTGGTTCTGGTTGGCTCATGAAAGTTATCTGATGTGTTGAATCTTTTTAGTCTTTTTATCACTTTCTTTTCTGGAAGCTATTTTAGTGCAGTTCCTAACACAATCCTGTGTTGACGTGTACTTTGTACACATGCATGTCTCGGCCTAGGGACGATGCAATGATTGGATAATTACAGGGTGTTTAGGTTTCAACAGTATGAAATGATTGCCATGTTTCTTTTACTAGCAAAATATTGGTTTGTAGTTAGACAGGTTTGGTTGTTACAAACTTTGATTGGTTAATGAATCAGGCATGTGTTTTGTTAATAATTAATCAGTGGTCAGTTTTGATCACTGGACTGAAAAATCACAAATTGAGATTTCAGTATTTTCTTAAAGTGTATTAACCCATTAGACCCCACAACGGCCGCGGCCGCTCTGTGCAGTCCTGGAACGGCCGCGGCCGGCCGCTCTGTGCAGTCCTGGAACGGCTGCCGCCGGCCGCATACAGGACCCTCTATTAAAAAAAATCCTGGCAAATAACTACTGAACTAAGCGCTACAAAATTTTGCCACACCCTAGCGGATACATTTTGCAACAACAACAGCTCGTTACGTGCATGTGTTGCCCTTTCGAAAATCTTGATTTTCATCAGTTTTGTTCATGCTATCTCGAAAATTTTTCTATATTTGTCATGATAAAATATGGTGTAACCTGAAAAATAACTGTCAGAATTTGATAATGTTTTCAGTGGTGCAAAGCTAACACATATAGCTACATTTTCTTCGCTGAGTTGCATAGGGTTATAGCATGGGATCATTGTCAAATGTCAGTCGCAACTTTCAAAGTTTTTAACAAATGTACTATTTTGTCTTTGCAAGTTGTGATCAAATGTCAACATTTTATTAATATATCCTATTTCTATGTACACATGCATGTGGAGAAATTACTACTCTTCAAAATAAACACAACTTGTAATTGTCAATATTGAATAGTTTTTTCTATAGATTTTTGAACACAAGGAAGTAAAATCACTCAAAATTTGCCAGAAATCCTGGGAGCATGGTGGCATGTTTTAATAAAATCCTGGGACCTAATGGGTTAATTTAAGTATGAATTAACCGAAATGGTTTTGATTTGACATCCATTTAAAATTCCACTTTGGTAGGAAATAAACCAAACTGAATTTACAGAAAATGCTGATATCTCGGTTTGTGATTTTCCTACCGGGTTATTTCATACATGGCACATTTTTATGTTTAAACCAGAAATATGTGTATGTAGTATAAAATAGTACTTCAGAATACAAAATATTGAAGGAGGTGAAATATTGTGGTGATGATCTAGTGTTGCAGCATGCATGGAAACACCTGTTGTGTCTATGATATGAGACTTCTAGTATACATATTGACACAATGACTGCTGAAGACAAGAGCAGGAAGTCTGGAACCTACACGGGATGGTCTTGTCTAACTATGTAGATTACTATAAATATCAACAAACATTGTTGTATCGGGAGGAGATATTAAAGATTAATGTGCTTCTCGTAGTAAACCAGCCAATCTTATCTGACTGAGTGTTCAGGCTAACAACCAACTAGACCTTGTGGCTGTAAATGGCATGGTTAGTTGGTAGAAGTGTTTGGGTGAGCTGATTGCAAGGCAGGCTACAGTCTGGGTCTGTGGGGATCTTAAGGCCCTGATATAAGCAGTCTGGGTTGTAACTGTCCAATTGTGCTCTCTTTGTTGTTCGGTCACCACCAAGATGCTGAAGTTACTTAAAAGCTGCATGAGTCATATGTGCGATGTTACATTCAACTGTGTATATGTCAAGATAGCATAAAACGGACTTGAACAATAGGCAAAATAGTAGGGACTGTATTTACTAATTTCAGAAGTATTGTCCTCATGAAATTGTATTATTGTAGAACTACTCTTCCTACTTGACATAAAATGTTACTTGATTGATGTAGTTTATTCATGTTAAAGTTGGAAATAAACAAGTTGTGGTGAACTAAATGCACAAGAGCTCTGTGTCTAGCACATAGCACGAGTTCCATGGATGTGGACGCAACAGAATCTTGATGTCTGTAAACAAAGTGTGTAGTTTGTCTCAGTCTGTATGCTTTATTCCTTTGACTGAACTGATATTAATTTGTCTAACAAAAATGCTTCTTTTGTTTCAGGTATGTACAAACTCTGTTTGAAGTAGAAGAATTAGCTGACAGTGAGTGGCAGCTATGGTTAACATGGGAGCGTGTTCTGGGGTAGTTGCAAGGTATGTATGATTTCACACATGAAACAAGACATTTGTCACATGATTACCATGTGAATATTGGCTGAATTGTGTCACATGATTAACACGTCTTTGGACAAAATGCTGTTCTATAGTGCGCAGCACCAGTGAAACGATTTCTTATTTAACACATAATTTTTCTTAATAAATATCTTCATAAAATTTGGTCAATGTACCTGGTTCATAGTTTCATCTAGAATTGTGTTCCTGAACATTATGTGAAGATGCTCAAATCTTCACTAGAATGATTTCGTGTCCGTAGTGACATTTCAAATGTAGCATGCGGGTTGTGATAATGCAGCAGGCTAACTTGATTAAACTCCCAGGCTATCAGGGTTGCCCGTCCTGGAATTCCGATTTCTGCTCCTAACTCCATACAGATTTATGTAACTATATCTAAGGATATCTGAAAGAAGTAAGGACTATCTCTTACAAGACTTGTCGGCAGCTATGATAGCTAGGTAACAGGGAGTGGATGTGATAGCCCATTCGAACTTGCTGTTCCTAAGGTAAATTGGGATATGTTGAGAGCAGGGGGGTCATTGGGAGCAAGGGAAGGGGAAAGAAACAAGAAAATGATGCAGGCTTAGTCTTTGGTGAGATTGTCTAAGTTCTTCCCAGGGTATTCCACAGTTCCCAATGGGAAACAGTTGTTCTTGTCCCTTGGTATGTTTGTGTCTATGATGAGATTGTCTAAGTTCTTCCCACAAGATCCTACAGTTCCCAGTGGAACATGGTTGATCCTGTCCCTTAGTGTGTTTGTGTCTATGATGAGATTGTCTAAGTTCTTCCCACAAGATCCTACAGTTCCCAGTGTGACATGGTTGATCCTGTCCCTTAGTGTGTGGGTGTGTATGATGAGATTGTCTAAGTTCTTCCCACAAGATCCTACAGTTCCCAGTGTGACATGGTTGATCCTGTCCCTTAGTGTGTGGGTGTGTATGATGAGATTGTCTAAGTTCTTCCCACAAGATCCTACAGTTCCCAGTGTGACACGGTTGATCCTGTCCCTTAGTGTGTGGGTTTGTATGATGAGATTGTCTAAGTTCTTCCCACAAGATCCTACAGTTCCCAGTGTGACATGGTTGATCCTGTCCCTTAGTGTGTGGGTGTGTATGATGAGATTGTCTAAGTTCTTCCCACAAGATCCTACAGTTCCCAGTGTGACACGGTTGATCCTGTCCCTTAGTGTGTGGGTGTGTATGATGAGATTGTCTAAGTTCTTCCCACAAGATCCTACAGTTCCCAGTGTGACATGGTTGATCCTGTCCCTTAGTGTGTGGGTTTGTATGATGAGATTGTCTAAGTTCTTCCCACAAGATCCTACAGTTCCCAGTGTGACATGGTTGATCCTGTCCCTTAGTGTGTGGGTTTGTATGATGAGATTGTCTAAGTTCTTCCCACAAGATCCTACAGTTCCCAGTGTGACACGGTTGATCCTGTCCCTTAGTGTGTGGTTGTGTATGATGAGATTGTCTAAGTTCTTCCCACAAGATCCTACAGTTCCCAGTGTGACATGGTTGATCCTGTCCCTTAGTGTGTGGGTTTGTATGATGAGATTGTCTAAGTTCTTCCCACAAGATCCTACAGTTCCCAGTGTGACATGGTTGATCCTGTCCCTTAGTGTGTGGGTGTCTCTGATGAGATTGTCTAAGCTCTTCCCACAAGATCCTACAGTTCCCAGTGTGACACGGTTGATCCTCTCCCTTAGTGTGTTTGTGTCTATGATGAGATTGTCTAAGTTCTTCCCACAAGATCCTATAGTTCCCAGTGTGACACGGTTGATCCTCTCCCTAAGTGTGTTTGTGTCTATGATGAGATTGTCTAAGTTCTTCCCACAAGATCCTACAGTTCCCAGTGTGACACGGTTGATCCTCTCCCTTAGTGTGTGGGTGTCTATGATGAGATTGTCTAAGTTCTTCCCACAAGATCCTACAGTTCCCAGTGTGACACGGTTGATCCTCTCCCTTAGTGTGTTTGTGTCTATGATGAGATTGTCTAAGTTCTTCCCACAAGATCCTACAGTTCCCAGTGTGACACGGTTGATCCTGTCCCTTAGTGTGTGGGTGTCTATGATGAGATTGTCTAAGTTCTTCCCACAAGATCCTACAGTTCCCAGTGTGACACGGTTGATCCTCTCCCTTAGTGTGTGGGTGTGTATGATGAGATTGTCTAAGTTCTTCCCACAAGATCCTACAGTTCCCAGTGTGACACGGTTGATCCTGTCCCTTAGTGTGTGGGTGTCTATGATGAGATTGTCTAAGTTCTTCCCACAAGATCCTACAGTTCCCAGTGTGACACGGTTGATCCTGTCCCTTAGTGTGTGGGTGTCTATGATGAGATTGTCTAAGTTCTTCCCACAAGATCCTACAGTTCCCAGTGTGACACGGTTGATCCTCTCCCTTAGTGTGTGGGTGTCTATGATGAGATTGTCTAAGTTCTTCCCACAAGATCCTACAGTTCCCAGTGTGACACGGTTGATCCTGTCCCTTAGTGTGTGGGTGTCTATGATGAGATTGTCTAAGTTCTTCCCACAAGATCCTACAGTTCCCAGTGTGACACGGTTGATCCTGTCCCTTAGTGTGTGGGTGTCTATGATGAGATTGTCTAAGTTCTTCCCACAAGATCCTACAGTTCCCAGTGTGACACGGTTGATCCTGTCCCTTAGTGTGTGGGTGTCTATGATGAGATTGTCTAAGTTCTTCCCACAAGATCCTACAGTTCCCAGTGTGACACGGTTGATCCTCTCCCTTAGTGTGTTTGTGTCTATGATGAGATTCACAGATATAAGTTGCTAATGAAAGTAGACTGATCGGACAGTTCTTCCCTGGTAGGATGGATGGGGCTGAGGAATGTGAGAGGTTTGGATAGTGTTGGGATCAGGGAAGTGATGCCACTACTCTATGTTCCGCTGCTCTCCTGTCACCATGGTAGTTTCCCAGCATCATTAATTGTCATCATATAACATTGGGTGGTGCAGTTTTAGGCTTTCAGGATGACACCTTCTTTAAGGGTCATGTGTGGGAAGTGTTACTGAAGAAAGCCCAGGCTTCTGGGGTACAAAGGTGGATAGTATGAACATTGAAGCGGTCCAATGCTGGGTGGATGACATAGATATCATTTATTTAAATTGTGACTTATTTTTTTTACAATATCAGTTGTACATACAAAAAGATTGCAAATTCAAATTTCTTTTTAATTATTTATACTCTTATAACAAAGTTTGCATCAAATGGGAAGTATCACAATAACAGCAAGTCTGGAGTATTAACTTCAAAATATTATTATGTTGTAGATACTCTAAATTGTAAACCCTCTATCCATCAGTAGGTTTGGGAAAACCTTCCAACCCGGTGTCCCATATCTAGAGAGGTAGGAAATGTTGGGACAATTCCTGTCACGGAGACACAGTATATTACAAATGACATTTGCATTTATGGAGTGTGGTCCAACTTCTACAGGATTGGCCTACGGGGCGTGAGTAATTGACTTCCAACTCCTGACCAGCATCTGTCCAAATGTGACAGCACTACCTGTCAACTGTTGCACCCTATAAAGATCATTTCGCTTTGATTGTTCCTCACAAATGTGCAGTGGTCATTAACATCAGTGAAAGCAGAGCAGTGTGTATGAACTAATGCATCTTGTGAGGAATACTGAATACTAATGCTGTCACAGTTGTGAAATGTGTTGAACTTGACAAATTGGGAAATATATTGCGTTAATGTAGCAAGTTTTTCTGTGTATAAAACGTTCTGTCTCAGATACACACAAAATTTAAACAGTGTTTACCATATAGGTGGGTGTTGAATTGTGCATGCAAATCACAGTTATCATATAGTCGCAGTAAAATGAGGTAAGATTGGCTGTCATTAGCCTCTTTACTGGTTGGAGGGGCAGTAGGCTTAATTCTGGGCCCTAACCCTAATCTGACGTTAGCAGCAAAAAAATGTGCCATTTGAGGCCGGGAGGAATTAATGTTGAAAATTTTTTTCACCCTACTTTGTTCATCCTACTTTGTTCACCCTACTTTGTTCATCCTACTTTGTTCACCCTACCTTGTTCATCCTACTTTGTTCATCCTACTTTGTTCACCCTACTTTGTTCATCCTACGTTGTCTGTGTCTCTCGGATGAGACATTAAAAGCCGTAGATCCTCTCTACCTGGTCTCTATGCTGCAGGAAATAAAAGATCCCACTTGGTGAGTTGATGTGCAGTGATGTATCTAGGATCTTGTATGGAAGGGGGCCAAAGGCAGGCCAAACTGAGTCACCCATTGGTGGGGCACAACAGAAAAATATGGAAAAATACAAAGGGGGGGTCATGGCCCAGTGCCTCCTAAATATACCATTGGGCGAATGCGCCCCTAAATATACCATGGTGCATGCATAACCTGTCATGGACTCTGTCTATAAACCCACTAACATATAAACTCCTGCATTAGTCCTGGAAAAGGCCTGTTTGTAGTATAAATCATAAGGCATCCTGATCTGGAGACCGTATGTGGGTGGTCTTATGCCTGGAGTGATGTCATTCAAGGCAGCACCAGACAGACAAGATTGAAGGACAGACAAGATTGAAGGCAAGATCTGGGCAAGCTGTGTTGGCCTAATCTGCTGGTATTGATTGGATCCTGATCAGAAGGGTGATAGCATTGACCCCAGGCAGGTTGACAGTTGAGGTGCACAGTCACATGTACTCATCAACTTGATCTTTTCAGGCCAAGGCACAATAGATGCGCTGTGGTCAGACAAAAACTGGCGGTGTTTACACATGCCATGTTTGTATCCCCCTTGAAAGGCATACAGTTTTATTTTGGCAAACTTGGAATTATGTAAGAGGTGTATGTTAAGTGCCATTCATTCGCTCTTCACCTTAAGATGGCTCGCCCATTGGTTGTCCACTGTTTGTTTCTCTCACTTCTGGAAATAGGCAGTTTGGAATTTCCCTGATCAAAACATGTGTTTGTTATTTTATTTGTAGTCACTGGTTTTGATATGTTTAATAGTAATTCTTGCTTATTGACTCAGGTTCCTGAAAAGTCTCTCTCCTCTCTCTCTCTGTCTCTATCTCTCCCCCCTCTCTCTCCCTCCACCCTCTCTCCCTTTCCCTATCCCCCTCCTCTCTCCCCCTCCTCTCCCCGCTCCTCTCTCCTCTTCCTCATAGAGGGAAAGAGAAATATAGCATGAAAGAATAAGACAGATGAATGAAGCCTGGATTCCAAGCAGTGAGCTGTCAGCAAGAAACCAGCAAGTCAAATAAACCAATAGTGTCATTGAAAGACAACTCACACAGTGAAAATAGTTCTAACAGATCTCTCACTCTCTCAACTGCCTCGCTTACATAAATCTCCCTATGCCAGCCGTAGTGGATGTCTAATATGTGGAAACTGAAGGTCAGCCAGTGATGGGGGAGAATTACGGAAACCAGAATATGATGTAAATGAACAAAAACTTGCGCTGTAGTTGTCCAAGTGTCACAAAGTGCTCAGCTGTAGTACTTAGATGTGTTGTGGAAACCATGTAAAAGATAAGTTCAACACAAAGTAAGTGCACTTATTTCTAGTCCTAATTCTTATCAGTATTTTTGTGAGCCAACACTTGATGGTTGAAAAGGCCACTGACATATACAAACGTGTCACTTGGCCTGAGGAAGTTACTGAAGACCCCTGAGGTCAAATACTACAGTAATATGTTAAGGGTTTCTACAACATGTTTTGCCCCGGTTTGAGGGCCTGCAACTATCTCGTTGTGTTCGAGCAATGTTGGATACATTTAGGAAGTGCCCTTTCCAAAAAAATTTTAAAAATTTGTATCAACGTTATCCATTGCGTTCAGTATGTACTCAAGTCAACTGACACTGTTTGCATTGAGTTACTAAATGTCTAGATAACATAACGTTTGATTGTACTATTAACAGCTGACAGTCTCTTCACATGAGGTTTTGATTCCATACTGAAAGAAGAGATAGAATGTTTCCGCATAGCCTACTTCAATTACTGCACATGTGGTCCTAATTGCATTTTGAACTGAACAATACCTGTATTGGCTGTAGTAGTTGAAGTGCCTTTGGGAAGTTGCCAGTAGCCTTACAGGGAGGTAGGTACCCAGAGATTAAACACTTACTTCCCAGCTGAGCCATGTTATGGGGAACCCTTGGGTAGAATCTTGACAGGCAGGCTCAAGATTATGCAATTAGATACACACAAGTAGCCAGTGCTTTACACAGAGAGACCACAGAATGCAATACTCCATTATAAGACCAGTACATAGAGCACACAAGTGACCACATTGATTGGGAGCAGGGCTTATGGTTTCAGTGTCTCTGACAGCTCCAAGATGGATCTTGACTTCACCAGTCTGTTGGATTGATATGTCTAATTGTTGCTGTGTATAATGTGCTGTGGTTGTCAGACCAGTGCATGACTAGGTTTAGGATTTGGATGAGAGTTTAGATTAGTGGTTAGGTTTTAGCCTGGTTTACCTGGTTAAGATTAGCGTAATAGCTTGAATTAGAGCTATGGTTTAGCCAGTTAGAATTAGGATTAAAGTGCATTAGGGTTACACCAGTATGATGTTGATATGTCCACTCTTGTCTGATGTTATCTGACTACTTGATCGATATCAGGTAGTGTCTATCCCTGGCATACCGGCACATGTTTTGAAGTATAAAGAATGCAAGGATAGTTAACGTCTTTCCCTGTCCTTGGCTTCTTTGGACTGGCAGAATCAAGAGTAGTCACTCACAGGTCACTTAGAGATGTGTTCTTTTAGGTGGAGTCCTCCCTCGTCTCTCTTTAGAAGCCAGTATATGTCATGATTAAGGCATGTGTTGCTGGTTTTGGTGATTAAACTCTGGCAGAGTAAGAGCAACATCAACATAATGTTTAGTATTAACAAACAAACATAAATCCCATTAGTATCAGCAGGGTTGAAAAAAATCGTGATTTTTATTAAAACAATTGGATTTTTTTATTTAAATCGGATTTATTTGATTTTTTTATTTATTTGATTTTAAAAAATCTGGTTTATAGATATTTATATAGATGTTTAAATTTGTAAACTCTTTCAAACATGTTCTATTTAAATCGATTTGGGTTCTTGTCTTAACAGAGGGTAATTGATTTTTGCTTATATAAAGACATTAGACAATGTCCACAAGGCCTCACCCCCTGTAGTTGCATAATCTGTCTTGGTAGGAAAGCATGCTGGGTGTCTGTGGCTGTAGCAGTGCTAATTATTGTTTTCCTATAGGGTGGATTAGCATCTGTCAAGGGCTCTGTGTACTCTAAGGGTCTATAACCAGAATACAAACTGGTACAGTATAAAACAACTGAGTCAACATACTGAATTGGTACCAACTAACACAAGCTATAAGTGGACTTTAACTCAGGGCTTCTGTGTTGAAAAGATACTTCCTCTGGAAGACAAGTTTGTGTGGCTTCACAGCATTCAGAAAGGGAATAGCTCAAACATACACAATGTCATAAAATATTTGACTATCAGGCTATCTGTTGACAATTCAGCTACACAAGTGTGCACACTTTGTGTTTTGTATTAAAGACATACAAAACTTTGTTGATCTCGATGCTTGTAAACAATTATTTGTGTTAAATTCATATAAATCAGCGATTAAAAAAACAGAAAGTAAAAAAATTAAAATATCATGATTTTTAAAAAAATTTTTGAGTGATTTAAATCATGATTTAAATCAATGATTTAAATCAAATGATTTAAATCAAACAACCCTGAGTATCAGTAATATTTAACAACAGAATTTTTAATGTGATACTTGTGCTCACCTTTTCTTAATGAATTACTCATTCATTCGACAGGAAATGAAACAACATTTTGAAGCCAGTTTGTCAGTCAATATTTCGCCATCAAGATAAGATCACTTTTATCTTCTTCAGTACAATTAGCGATCGATCTGTTTTGATACAGGCTGTCATGTCCAATGTATCCTGTCCCTCTGGATAGATCAAGGGGCTATCACTTTCCTGCTTAATCCACCCTTTTCTGGTACCAGTCTGTCTACAGAACCGCCCCCTTCCTGCTAGCGTCTAATCTGAGCCTACCTCTTCTGTGTTGGGGTGACATTTGAAATAAGCTGGTTGCATGTTCTAATTGAGCAAATGACATATCATAACAGACTCTGATGGTAACTTGATAGACAGAGAAGACATGTCAAGATGATCAGGATGGAAAGGATAAGCAGGTGATTTTTTTCAGTATGGGGAGAGACGCCACTATCAGGATCTGCACAGCTGGACTAAACTGAAATATAATCAAACAATTTTAGATACTTTTCTGTGGGACACTATTGCAATGTGGAGATATGAATAGTGTTTTAATTGTTTGTTCACATGAGGAGCTAACTTTAATTTTTACACAGTGACGTAAAGTACAAATTTAGCAGTTTGTGTTTCATTGTTTATCACTTTATAATACATTTTGTGACATTTGCATATTCTTTTGAATTTTTTTTATATAAATAGTACCTTAGTTAAAATAACAGCATCATCAGTCATATTCCTAGGGAAACCAGCTAGAATAAAATTTATATAGGATAAATATTTAGTTAAAATAACAGCATCATCAGTCATATTCCTAGGGAAACCAGCTAGAATAAAATTTATATAGGATAAATATTTAGTTAAAATAACAGTATCATCAGTCATATTCCTATGGAAACCAGCTAGAATAAAATTTATATAGGATAAATATTTATATAGGATAAATATTTAGTTAAAATAACAGCATCATCAGTCATATTCCTAGGGAAACCAGCTAGAATAAAATTTATATAGGATAAATATTTATATAGGATAAATATTTAGTTAAAATAACAGCATCATCAGTCATATTCCTAGGGAAACCAGCTAGAATAAAATTTATATAGGATAAATATTTATATAGGATAAATATTCATTGCTCATCTTTCTACTTATCTATGTTTTTATGCAAAATATGGATAATACATTTTGAAAATGTGGATCAGCAACAGTTGTATCAACAGATTCGGTAGTTAATTCATATTGCAGAAATGTTATTTTGTTTGCAGTTTTGTTCACCTAACTAGAATTAAAACTGGAGCAGTCTGACAAAATGTTTCCATCCTTACCTGTTTGTAACCTTTGGAGCTATTTCTCTGAATGATTTGAAATGTGCATATCACTGACTGGAAAAAAATTATTTTGTGAAATTTAGAAAATCTGGATTTTGTAAGAAATCCTTAGTAATATATTGCATGTTGCTTGAAATTGAATTCTTATGAACGTTAAATGCGTTTATTGTTATTTTTATAGATGTCAACAAAGGGATTAAATGGGCCACAGGCCACCCAAATATTTATCCTAGTTGCTTTAAATAGTGTTGTTGACATCCATTTACCTAACAAACAACCAGTAACGTTATTAGCCAAACTACACCCAACAATGTATCCTGTTTCGTTTTAATTTGCCCTTGGTGTCTCATTACCAATCAAAGCCTTTCCCTCCAGCGGCCTTGACTTGGCTTCAATTTCCCACAGTTGACTTCATTTCCCCTGATTGGGCTGTCACCTTTCCTGTTTCTCTTGCTGACGTGGGACACCTTCCTGTATCTCTGCTATACACAGTTCCTGGCAATGAGTCAGTAATATAGTATTACCCCTCCACCCCCTTTTATCCCTCCTCCCCTAATCCTCTAAGTTTAAGGTAGAAGGGAGCATTCTTAAGACTCAAAAAACACAAAACCCACTCACCCTAATGGCAACTATGACAAACTCCACGCACAACTAAACATTGTACAGTCACGCCTCGTTATAACGCGGTGGTCGGGGTCCATGATATTGGACCGCGTTGTAAGTGTGGCACGTTAGGTGTTCCCGTATCTGCCACCAGGGGTACCACGAACAGCAAATAACACGCCACGCTGCCACTGACCGCTGCCGCTGTGACGAAGCCCTGTTGTCTTGCACAGTTTATAAAGCTTATTTAGAGTAGAATATTAACGTTAATGTGTGTTGTATTGATTTTAAAATGTCAAAATGTTGAATTGAATAAATTACACGTGTGTGGAATTGTGGAATACAAATTGACAATAATCTGTTACGATGGGCTGACTGTATGACGCGTCACTATGAGTGATGCTCATCGAAAACAATAACCTGGAGACGAGCAGCGGAACATGTGCGTATGAGTTTACCCTTGCAGCGCAAACGTTGATTAAAAATTCTCATAGCTTCACTTCATCCTTTAGCCATCCCCGAAGCGTTGATTCGCGCATCTCCTGAGACACTTTGCACTGCGATTCACCCTTTCGTATTCGGATGACCAAATCTAACTTTTTGCGTAAAATGTACGCCTTGCGTTTTGGCATAGCGAAGATTCAAGAACGATATTTATGATGTGTGTAACAGACTAAAGGAAGGCTAATGATACTTCGTTGCTGTTTCACCGTAGATTTATATTGCTGTTGCCTGCTCATTTACGTTTAACACGATTTTACTCAACTTTTATTTCAATGCACTGCGAGTTATTTTCATGTATCGGCATTCAGTAAGAATTGTTTACTCTTGCTGCCAGAAATCGACTCGCTCTTGCTGCTTGTTATATAGAATAGACGGGTTAAACTTCATTGTTTTTAATCAGTTGAAAGGTGCAGGAGCGAATTGGCTGGTATGTCTCTAATGTCTAAATTACCACTGGATGTGTAAACGTTTTATTCATATGCAACGCATTTGTGTGAATCACCTTTGCAATTAACAAGTCACCCGGCCGGAGCCAACGCCAGTGAAACACGATTGATGGCAGCCCAACCATTTCACCCCTGGCAGCAGAAAATCGGGGTCCATGACCGACCACGTTATATCCGATTCCATGTAATAACGGGGCACGTCATAACGAGGCGCGACTGTATTATTGAAAAAAAATTTTTAAATCCTTAATTTTTATTAAAAATTTGATGTAGATCCTTATAAATCTGTATATAACTTTTCATTGGTTAAATGGTCTAAATCGTCCAGATTCTGATCGAGCGTCGCCGTCTATCAGACTACGAAATACATCTGCATCAAATGAAATCTGGCACAGTGACCTTCAATATGTTCTGTTGTGTCTTATTTGTCACAGTTACTCCCACTTGCTGCTGGTTTTATGATCGATGTCTTTCCTTTTCCTGTTTTGCACAAACTTTTCTTACACGTTGTTGTCTGTGACACATGTGTTTTTTTTAAACATCTCCAGAATGCTGCTAAGATGGGTACTGTGTTTCTAATGTTGAAATCAAATTTTCCAATTTGGGGTCACAATTTCCTGTGTAATGTTGCTCCAATGGGGGGGTGATTCATTGGTTTTACAGGCTGTTTTAACTTAAATACACCTGCGTTACTCCTTCCACATTTCTTGACTGAGAATGTGTATTTACCTTAAATGTTGACAAATTAAACAGTTGGATCAGTACGCCGAGGAGCTATGGAGGATAAGCGAGCTTAAACAAGTGGGTTTTTAGTTGACGGTGAAATGCTCCTGCCGACTTAACGCTAACAGGGAGTGAGTTCCGTAATAAGAAAAATTGCTAGGGGAACGTAACTTGAAATAACGAAATGGACAAAAACAAACCTCTTTGCTAAGCTGCTTCAGCCATTCTAAATGGCAGCTTTATAATAATAATCAGTAACCTGTTACTTTATGTCCTGATACTTTTCCCTCTTACTTTCTTTCATACAACCTGATTGGACTTGTTATCCCACACATTGTTGAAGGCAAAGAATTTAGTAATTTTATATATCTATCAGTGAGGTGGTGTTAGCACGTGAAAGTGATATTATATCTATGAGTGAGGTGGTCTTAGCACACGAAAGTGATATAACTATTAGTGAGGTGGTGTTAGCACATGAAAGTGATATTACATCTATCAATGAGGTAGTGTTAGCACATGAAAGTGATATTATATCTATCAGTGAGGTAGTGTTAGCACATGAAAGTGATATTACATCTATCAATGAGGTAGTGTTAGCACATGAAAGTGATATTATATCTATCAGTGAGGTGGTGTTAGCACACGAAAGTTAAATATAACGGTTTAAATTGGATGTTTTATTAAACTATCAAATTCCCATTTTCTGAAAGAAAATATTGCATAGCAGCAAGGATTAAACCATGAAGTCTGACATTGTTGATTTAAATGAGAGATTAGAGATTAAAAAAGCCAATAATTGGGGCATTTTAATTATATGGTACCCACAACTAGTTGTGTACCAGTTAACCAGTTAAAATGGTTGTACAGTCTTTTTAATTATGCCAATGATCCAGAAGAAATGACATCTAGAGGGGCATGATTTCTAGGAACCGTTTGCAATGAGTGCCTGACTGCAGCATGTCTCATTAGAAAGATAATTTTCTAGGAATGTGTGAGAAGTATCTAGCTGGATAAGTGGAGATATCTCATTCTGTGTCTGCTAATTTGGCTTCTTGTTATTATCCTAAAACCACTTGTTCAGAAACACTTATCTTTCTTTCATAGTGTAGATGGTAGGCTATCTTATTCTGCCTGCAACACCCAATACTATGTTAACATTTCACGGATTCACAAGAGTTTGTTGAGATGTAGAGACTGCCGTAGTTTCTACATTTAAAGCTGGAGTGTACAGATTGTTCTAAACTCTGTGTTTGAATCCACGGTATACAGATTGAACTATCCTGTATGTTTAAATATATAATGCAGAATTTATTTTCTCGAATCATAGTTAGCAGACTTTTTGCCAACAGAAATCAAAAGTAGACCCGTTTCGCAACACTTTTTGTTGTTAATCTGTCTGGGAATTTCCTTCGGGGCTCTAGTTTGGAGGAGTTTCAATGAAGGATGAGAAACAGGGGAAGAAAAGGTGTACACCTCAGCAAGATACATGACCCTGTTCCCCTGTTTCTCTTCCTGGAATTCCCCACAGCGTGGTGGGAACCAGCACCATGGAAACACCGTTTGCCCTGTTCATACCCACAGTCACACATGCTTCTGTCAGCAGACTTCTGTATAATACCCCACAGGCACAGGGTGGGGTGGTTTATCTGTAAGATACCCGTGGGAGGGTGACAAGGAGGGCAGAATCAGTGCTCCTTTAATGATTTGTCCACCTGGCTAGTCAGGTAGACAGACCTTCACTCAAATTCTGTAGTTTCTTGTCTTCAAATAAAACTTTTCAATTGTGTGGTTTCTTGCGATTGACACATTTTATCTCTCAGTTGGTGCTTCTAACATTTTAGTTTTCCTCTCCCTTCTTTCAAGAGTAGCAACTCCCACTCAAACATACTGTGGTAGACCCGTACCATGAATAAATGGTTATCGAGTACCATACAGACTGTGGACAACATTTACAAAGTTTCAATCCTGTTGCTGCCATTCAAAGGGTAGACAGTTTTGTTCACTCCACAATGCCCCAGTTCACTCCACATTGCCCCAGTTCACTCCACAGTGCCCCAGTTTACTCCACATTGCCCCAGTTCATTCCACATTGCCCCAGTTCACTCCACAATGCCCCAGTTCACTCCACATTGCCCCAGTTCACTCCACAGTGCCCCAGTTTACTCCACATTGCCCCAGTTCACTCCACATTGCCCCAGTTCACTCCACATTGCCGCAATTCATTCCACATTGCCCCAGTTCACTCCAAATTGCCCCAGTTCACTCCACATTGTCCCAGTTTACTCCACATTGCCACAGTTCACTCAGCTGAATAAATTAGTTCTTATACAGCACAGTATCCAGTCCTTGGGACGGCTCAAAGAGCATTACACTTCACCCCCTGGCAGACCTATTCATTCAAACATAAACTCAACTTCTCTGGGAAGCATTCAGCCACACAGCAATTACTGCACATATGCCACTCATTCATTTATATCCACCATTGTCTGCAGATAGGTGCTCATTTATACAGCTGTGTGAAGTGAGGCAAAATGGAGTGAACGGAATTGTCCAAGCTTTATGGACTCAAGCCCCTGTCCTCTTGAATGAGAGTCTGATGTTCTAACCACAACGCCACCTGTCCCCATTGTAAAGTCTTATCTGCTTATGGCAGGGAAATTGCAACCAGTTCTGTGGGTCTAAGTGATGTAGAAAGGATTTCACATTAATTTGGTCATGCACCAATGAATTCTAAACTAAGTATTCGTTGTGGTGCCACGCACCCTGTGTTAAAGGTCGCAGACACAAATTTACCTGACAGATATATATCATCCATCGACATGGTTCGGCAAGCGATATGATTGACACAGGTGTCACTGGTGATGTCCAGTGGCAGTGTGACATAAGATAGACTGACATTTAACATTTGTGCATTTTCTGCCAGCGAGATCAGGGCAAACATTCTGCCTGGTTTTTATCTCGTTTTATTCAGCATGTTTCTCTGTGTTGTGACATATCAGTACTGGTCATCATCCAGCGTAACTTGATTAGTAAAAAGGTTATAAAAATTTCTCAATACTAACTAGGGGACAATTGCGGTAGAGCACGTGGTTCTAGCCTAATGCAATGGGCATGTGTGGACACCAAAGATATAATTTCTGTCAAAACCTGGCCCTCAACATTGCTGTCGATATCACTTGTGGTGTGGATGAATATAATTTTTTAATAGGCAGACAGAAGAACTTCTGATATTGACCACCCTCAGTGACCCTTAATCACAAAATCCGTACTTCAGTCCTAACATTGGGGCATTTTGGGTACATGTGATTGAAAGTTCATTAAAACAGATTCACTGCTCAGTTTGATTTTAAACTAGTTGAAAAAAAAAAAATTTGCAACTTGTGTTATCTTATTAAATGGGTAGCATGTTATTGATTGATAAGTTATTGGAATCTTAAATTAATAAAAAATTTCACTATTCTTATACTGGACATCAACTTGATAGCTAGCTATAAGATGCTTTCTTGAGTTGATACCAAATATTTACATCAAACCAAGACTTGTTAGACATTGACACATTTGCAATCACAATTAGAACTTTCTGAGGTGGGGTGTATCGCTACGTTCCCTACCCCTGGAAATGTAGGCTAAGTAATTCAGACGGGTGATTAAGATCAAACGTCAGCCTGCCCAGGCCTAGGGAGATGGCCAAAGGCAGGGGGTTTGGGTGATATTACAAGATGGATGGGCGCATTACTGGGGTGCTGTCATTTACTCCAGCCTGATATGGGGTTTTTAGACTTGTCACTGCCAGTGAAGTATCTTAGCATTTCTAAGAACTGGGATGTAACATCTGGTCTTGGATCAGAAGTTTATTTTGGTAGAAACTAAACAGATATTTGCTTGCCCATTTGGTGCAATATCTAGTTTATTGTATCGTCTAGCCAAGGGTTTGCTTAGTGCCAACGAACAAGTTTCCCTTTTGAAATGTCTCTCTTTGGTTTTGGCTGATATTAACAGTGCTGCTCCATTTTAGAATGTTTTTTATTTACTATAAAGATTTAAATATAACGGATCAGTTCTTACATTGGATTATGTCTTCAAGTGCACATGCTATTCTGTCAAATAACCAGACACCAAACCTTCAGTGATAAAACTGGAGACAAATAAACATGAAAGAAAACATTGCAAGGGTTAATAATGAGAAAATAAACGCTTGCAGTGTGGTTCGGTGAGAAATGAAAACAGTTTCTGAGATGATAAAACCAGGTGGTTGTCGCGAAAATGGAAACTAACAAGAGCGGCAGTTTAAATTGAGGTGGAGACAAATTATGTAATAGTTTCTTATGGTGTGGAGAGAGTTGATAAGGAAAACAGAGCGGACTTGCAGCCAAGTTTGGTTGTTAGGATATATTACCGTGTCTGGAATTTTGGATTCCAGAGAGGTTGCAAATGTGTGGGACCTGGGCATCCAGAAAGGTAGCGAATGTTTGGAACTTGGCATCCAGAGATGTTGGAAATGTTCAAACTTGGTCATCTAGAAAGGTTGCAAATGTGTGAGAATCTGGACTTATAGAAAGGTTGCAAATGTTTAGGAACCTGGACATCCTGAAAGATTGTATAAATTTGGAACCTGGACATCCTGAAAGGTTGCAGATGTTTTTGACCAGTGCATTCAGATAGGTTGCAAATGTTTGGAACCTGGGTAGGTTGGGAATGGGTGAAAATATGTGCATCTAGAAAGGTTGCAAATAAGTGGGAATCTTGACATCTAGGAAGGTTGCGAATGGGTGGGAATCTTGACATCTAGGAAGGTTGCAACAGGTGGGAATCTTGACATCTAGAAAGGTTACAAATGGGTTGGAATCTTGACATCTAGAAAGGTTACAAATGGGTTGGAATCTTGACATCTAGAAAGGTTGCAAATGGACGGTAATCTGTGTGTCTAGAAAGTTTGCAAATGAGTGGGAATGTAGGCAAGCACAGAGGTGGTAAATGTGTAGCAATAGGCTGGTGGGTGCGTACACCTGTTTACACACCTGTGAACAACCATGATACGGAGGTTGTTCTCACCTCGGGGAAGTTCTTCCGGGCTAGTAGTTCAACGTCTGCAAGAAATCGTCCCGTGTTCTCTGGCTTTGAGGGCCATTTGTTGAGAGTTTCCAGTTGGGTGATTAGTAGATGGGTTATTCTTGGCAGGGATTGAAATTAAAGGATGTGATGTTGTGCTTATGGGTCTGTGGTTTTAGTGTCTGTGTGATATGGGAAGTATCTGGTGATTCAAATACTAGCTGAAGAAATGGGTTCTTGAGAGTGTGGTTTGGTTGTATTTACATGTTATGTAACACAGATTGTTTGTGTTACAGTTAGCTGTTAGTGACTCCGATGGTTTCACATTAGTAAAACCACATGTGTGTGTGTGTCTGTCTGTCAGCACTGTCTGTTAAACTTTACCTCCCCATATGTCACAGTATCCACCCAGCAGTGTTATCTAATCTACAACAGTGATGCATTTAAAGTAAATGGACAAAAACTTGTTGTCATTAATTTTAATTATTCAACCTTTATGTGCCAATAATGTCACCAGTTGGATTTTTCACACAAATTGCTTGCTGGGTTATGCCGGTGTCAGATAGAATATGGACCTCCATATATAATTTGGGCCTCCCATTAAAAGGAGCAGAATTGATCAGATAATATAATGCAGTTTGTAGATTATAACTTGAATGTCACAACCATCATTTATATGAATTGAAATATAAAACTATTTATTCTAGCTACTTGTTACATTAAAATGCCAGTCGTCATTGGCTTTGTATGCTATCAATTGCTATATGCATGAATATTAATCAAGTGCCTGTTTTGTTGGAATAGTTTAATAAGCATAACTAAAACGTACATCATTCATTCATTTATTGTCTTTCCGGCTAAATACAACATCTATGCGTTGCCTCCAGTTAATTATACAGAACAAGAGCAACATTTTGAAGTGTGCAAATTAATATTCATAGTAAATAAATTGCATAATAACTTTGCACATTTTTGTTTTGCACACTGTCAATGGAAATAAAAATTCTCAGCTAAATACATGTTTGTCAACCCCCCAGTTGGTCCTTATTCCATAGTGGAATATGGACCATGGGTCCATTTTTATGGGGGTCCCTTTTCCATGTATCATAGAAAATGGACCCCATAGAAAATTTACTCGGGTGTAATTTTCTATGGGGGTCCATATTCTATATGACAGAAAATGGACCCCCCCATAGAAAATGGACACTGTGGTCCATATTCTATTACAGAATATGGACCCATTTATGGAATTTTGACGGCCCCATTAAAAAGGTAGACAATGCATACATACTGTCACATAATATAATGTATTTTGTAAATTTTACCATGAATGTCAACCATCATTTCTATGAAATTGCTTTTTGCTTCTCAGCTAAATACATGTTTGTCAAAAGTACAAAACATAACAAAAATAAGTTATGCTAATCAGCAGTATGTATGCATTGTTTACCAGTTAACTACACAAAAAAGGAACATTTGTAAGTATGCAGGTTCATACTGAATAAATTCCATAATAACTTTGCACACTCAGTGAAAGTCAACAAACAAAATAATGCATTAAACACAAAAACGCTCGTAGTGACCACTCGTGTCCTTTGGCGCACACACAATCAGAATCACTCGTAGTGACCACTGATGTGTCCTTTGGCGCACACACAATCAGAATCACTCGTAGTGACCACTGACGTGTCCTTTGGCACACACACAATCAGAATCACTCGTAGTGACCACTGACGTGTCCTTTGACACACACACAACCAGAATCACTCGTAGTGACCACTGATGTGTCCTTTGGCACACACACAATCAGAATAACTTGTAGTGACCACTGATGTGTCCTTTGGCACACACACAATCAGAATAACTCGTAGTGACCACTCGTGTGTCCTTTGGCGCACACACAATCAGAATCACTCGTAGTGACCACTCGTGTCCTTTGGAGCACACACAATCAGAATCACTCGTAGTGACCACTCGTGTCCTTTGGTGCACACACAATCAGAATCACTCGTAGTGACCATTGATGTGTCCTTTGGCACACACACAACCAGAATAACTCGTAGTGACCACTGATGTGTCCTTTGGCACACACACAACCAGAATCACTCGTAGTGACCACTGAAGTGTCCTTTGGTGCACACACAACCAGAATCACTCGTAGTGACCACTCGTGTCCTTTGGTGCACACACAATCAGAATCACTCGTAGTGACCACTCATGTGTCCTTTGGCACACACACAACCAGAATCACTCGTAGTGACCACTGATGTGTCCTTTGGCACACACACAATCAGAATAACTCGTAGTGACCATTGATGTGTCCTTTGGCACACACACAACCAGAATCACTCGTAGTGACCACTCGTGACCTTTGGAGCACACACAATCAGAATCACTCGTAGTGACCACTCGTGTCCTTTGGAGCACACACAATCAGAATCACTCGTAGTGACCACTGATGTGTCCTTTGGCACACACACAACCAGAATCACTCGTAGTGACCACTGACGTGTCCTTTGGCACACACACAACCAGAATCACTCGTAGTGACCACTGACGTGTCCTTTGGCACACACACAACCAGAATCACTCGTAGTGACCACTGATGTGTCCTTTGGCACACACACAACCAGAATCACTCGTAGTGACCACTCGTGTCCTTTGGAGCACACACAATCAGAATCACTCGTAGTGACCACTGATGTGTCCTTTGGCGCGCACACAATCAGAATCACTCGTAGTGACCACTGATGTGTCCTTTGGCACACACACAATCAGAATCACTCGTAGTGACCACTGAAGTGTCCTTTGGCGCACACACAATCAGAATCACTCGTAGTGACCACTGATGTGTCCTTTGGCACACACACAATCAGAATCACTCGTAGTGACCACTGAAGTGTCCTTTGGTGCACACACAATCAGAATCGCTCGTAGTGACCACTGACGTGTCCTTTGGCGCACACACAATCAGAATCACTCGTAGTAACCACTGATGTGTCCTTTGGCACACACACAATCAGAATCACTCGTAGTGACCACTGAAGTGTCCTTTGGCGCACACACAATCAGAATCACTCGTAGTGACCACTGATGTGTCCTTTGGCACACACACAATCAGAATCACTCGTAGTGACCACTGAAGTGTCCTTTGGCGCACACACAATCAGAATCACTCGTAGTGACCACTGATGTGTCCTTTGGCACACACACAATCAGAATCACTCGTAGTGACCACTCGTGTCCTTTGGCACACACACAATCAGAATCACTCGTAGTGACCACTGAAGTGTCCTTTGGTGCACACACAATCAGAATCACTCGTAGTGACCACTGACGTGTCCTTTGGCACACACACAATCAGAATCACTCGTAGTGATCACTGACGTGTCCTTTGACACACACACACAATCAGAATCACTCGTAGTGACCACTGATGTGTCCTTTGGCGCACACACAATCAGAATCACTCGTAGTGACCACTGACATGTCCTTTGACACACACACAATCAGAATCACTCGTAGTGACCACTGACGTGTCCTTTGGCACACACAATCAGAATCACTCGTAGTGACCACTGATGTGTCCTTTGATACACACACACAATCAGAATCACTCGTAGTGATCACTGACGTGTCCTTTGACACACACACAATCAGAATCACTCGTAGTGACCACTGACGTGTCCTTTGGCACACACAATCAGAATCACTCGTAGTGACCACTGATGTGTCCTTTGATACACACACACAATCAGAATCACTCGTAGTGATCACTGACGTGTCCTACATTCCAAAGGACAAATAAAAATGTACAGACGCTTACTCTGAAGATAGATAATATAAATATTGAACAAGTTAAGGAATTTAATTTCTTAGGTTTAATTATTGATACAAATCTGAACTGGAAAAGACACACTGAAAAAAGTTTTTTTCCTCTTCTCAGAAAAATTATATATGTTTGACCAACTGATTTAGTTTAATTTTATTTTGCATGGTGGCTCCTCGATAGCGACTATCAAAGTCTTAGAGGAGTCTCCTGACCCTATTTGTTTGTTTACCTTAATATATACCATGTTTACTTACAACCATATACACCTGTATTATTTAAAAACTAGCAAATTCTAAGTTTATGATAAGATTCACTTAATTTAAAAAAATGTGTGGGGTTGGTGACCAAAGCTGAGGGAAATTTAATATTAATTGCACATAGCAAGTTTACCTAGGAATGGGGTGAAAAAAGGATGGGTTCAAAGTGAACTTTGTTGCAAGAATGTTTGCAAATATTTCTTAGATTATGTGGTAATTTTAAGGTGCCAAAATTTATAAAGTTTTACCTGTTAAAATACAGGCTAACACATAAATTAAATTAAATATTAGCATTATACAAACAAAGGCTGGTGGTTTTTGTATCATATGATAATTTTATGAATCACAGTATTACATAAATGATGGTTCATTAAAGCTTGTTTGTGGGGTCAAGATGTCAGTATTGATATAGTTCATACCTGACATAAACATGTATAAAACATAAAAACTATCAGACCTTGCTCCCTTAACGAGACGCTGATGTGCGTTTATGAATGAGTGTGTGCACTTGGATGTGATAAAAACTGAAGAATTCGGTTTGAAGCCCAGCAGTGTTTGTTTGGAAGAAGTTCTTTGAGCAGTCAGCCATGTGACAAGTTGGTAGCTTGTTATCGACCGAGATGTATTTGATCTCCTGCATTTTTTTTCATTTCTGCATATTTTCAATCATCAAAGAATCTAGTAACATTCCTTCAATTCTCCTCCTGTTGCTACTTTCAAAGTTATTGGTTACAGAACACAAGTTGAATTAAAATAAAACCTTGTGTGGCTAATGTTAGTCATTTAGCATAGAATTGTCAGAAATATGGTTGTCAGACCTAAAATAATCATCGTCATTATGTCACCATGTCATTATGTCACCATGATCAGTCATCCTTGGACAGAATGAAAGCAGCAACTATATTATGTTCCTTCCACACATTCTTGGTTTGCATCAGTGAAGAGACCTCAGCTGGCTCAAGGCCTATATCTAGATCAGGGTAGGTCAGGACATTCACGTCCCACCTAGTGAAGTTTGCCTTCTTGCATTGACCAACAAATTGCAAATCTCCTTGGACAAAGGTCCTATAGTCCTGCCATCAGACATCAAGCGCCCCTCAAGAAATCAAGCAAGCAAGCCATGTAGAACATTCCTAGATCTAAGTTCAGTACCCCTCTGTTCCAAGGTTAGCTTCCCTTTCTACCCAGGGCGAGACTGACCCAGACAGGTCTCCTTTGAAGTGTTCCCCTCCCTTCCCAACTAGGGTTGTGTCCCAGGGCTCCTGTCTTCCTCTATTTACTAGGGATGAAATGTCTGGGAGGCTGGTATCATGTTAACATACATTTAACTTTGAACCATGTCCTGGCAACTTAATATAAACTGTGAATAGGAACGATTCACTTATTGTGAACATGTGAACACTTTTAACAACATTTTAAACAAGATTGCCAAAACAAAAACACCACATGGCGTTTCGACACGGAAGCCATTGGCTTATTGACGGTCCAGTGGTCGTTCATGTATGCGTAACCCACCCATCTGAGAAATTTTTTACGTATTCACACTGCTGGCCTTGACACAATCAGCGTGAAACGACAATAACATTGTGAACTTTAATGGTTGCGGTCACTAGACCTGGGTCTGATTATAATTTTAATTGAAATAAAATGTACTCGTCAGCATCATAAGGGTTTCATTGTAGTCAGCATGTTATAGAATTTATGAAAAAAATTGTGAACATATTTTAACATTAGTTTTAATAAAAAAAATAAAATGCTCTAATCTTGTGACCAAATTATAAAACGGACTGTTTCTTAAAATTTACTTGAAACGAAGAAGAATATTTGTTTGACTTTTGGTTGGCTTGCTTTGTCTATTTCTTTGATTCTTTTAAAACATGGTTTATAATGCAAATTTACGTTCCTTAACATATTGCTGTAGGATATTTTGTAATGGAAATTATAATGAAGGTTACCTTCTTTGCTAAAGCTAACGAGGATATTGGTGAATATACATAAGACATTATTATAGAAACCCGAAAAAGATTAAATCAGCTTATGAGCTCATTATCTTAATTAGCCTACCCCTGGTTTCCTGCTTTAGGATGGCAGGACAAAGATTACATCATATCATCAGTATTCAGAGTCGTCTTGCTGTAGACGACTAATTATAAAGAAAAACAAAAGAACCTTGCCGTAACTAGGTTACAGACATAATATTATTCCAAGGATGCAGAACTAAATATGGGACTCACTCTTCCGGATTTATGTTCTTAATCATCGAACAAAATACAGTGGTAAATATCTGCATGAGGATAGCCATCCTTTTACTAGTTACAGTGGGTGACTACCATTGCCATTACTAGAATGCTATAATAAGGACAAACCAAAACATCTAAACTTTGACTAACATTAAATTATACACCCAGATGTTTAATCATTGCATAAACTACTTACAGTGTATCTACTGAAACCGCCACAAACTCCTGTGTTAACCCAATATTGAGCTTTTTGGGGTACAATTGAGACTTGAGATGTCATAGCAGTCTACTTGGGGTGACTTAGGACACCCTACTTCTGAGGCAGAGACTGTAAGGAGGTAGGGTGAACATGTGTGCATGGTTGGGGGTGTTGACTAGGGTTGTCTGAGGGTTGGTGTCTAACAAGCTGTGATTTAAGAGGAGCCAGTCATGTTGAGTTAGAAGCAACATCAGAGAGGTCATGCTGGTTGCACTGGGAGGATAACTTCACCCCTCCTATCCACCCCACTTAGGGCGGCATGCAGGGAGCAGCAGGGAGCTGGACCAGGGTACTTGCACCAGGGGAGCATTCCAGGGTGATTGGGTGGGAATTTATAGCCCCCAGGGCAAGTCTCAAGTCTGACCTTGGAGACATAACCTTGGACATAGGAGAGAATCTGGATGATGTTGTCACCCTACGTGTGATTAAGTCATGTTTGGATAATAATACCTTTTGCTGCTGGCAATGAAGGAGGCCAGGGGGGCATCAGATGGGGGTGTTTGATGATGGGGGTCATTATAGAGAGGGTGCACCCCTCCATTATGTTGTTTATTCTGTCTCCCTGATCAGTGCTCAATTAGGGTCCAGGGTGACAGTCTGGCATTAGAGCTACCCTGCCCCCAACACCTGTACTGAGTACTAGTTGTCTGGGGTTTACAGTCTCAGCTGGGTTTTGGGGTAATTTTTTCTTATACAGCTGTATTTTATAGTGAGCCAGTTTGACCTATTTTTCAGTGAAAAATGAAAAACTATTATTTAATATTTTCATGTATGCAACAAATGAAATATGAAATAGTTATATTTAATGTTTCATTTAAGAAGCTTTTATAGCTGGTGAGTTGAATTAAATGGTATCCTGACTGTTATATAATGTTCCATGTAAATCTACCTTTATTCTTCTAGTACAACAATAAGTGTGTTCTAAGGTATTTATTGGTGATGTCCTATATATGACACTGTAATCACAACTTGCTTATATTCTAGATATGGTTAATTACTGTTTCATTTCCATTCTGGAGTACCAGGAAGACGGCATGCCACCACCATGCCACCACCATTATTGTTTACACATTTAAAAAATAATTATATGTAATTTTGTTATTAATGTTGTAGTTGCAAAATAAACATTTTTAATTGATTTGATTCTCACTTTTTTGCCAAGACATAGACGTACTATAAACCCTCAAACAATTGCATGCATGGTTGTATTTAAACTGTGTTTATGTTGTAATTTTAAAATACCTCAGTCATAATTAATTCTACATTTCAGTATATTCCATGTGTTGCTGTTCTGGTACATGAATAGAACCTAATAGGTTTAAATGAGACTGTTTCCATGCTTCGTTGAGTGATAGCCCGCAAGCTCTCTGTCTACAATTACCAATTAGTGTACTGCACCGTAACCATGATTATGTTGGCACTTTCATTTCCTTCAGCAGTGTCGGCAATTACAGGTTTATTCTTCGCTAATTAACTGGCTAAAGGTAGAGGCAGTTCCTGGCACATAGTTTAGCATTTTAGTTTTATTGGAACAAACCCGACTGCATCTGCAAGTGGCTCCCACTGGTGGCTAAATACACGCCTGTTTGTTTGAAAGAAAATCATGTCCTGTAAATTAGCAATGGTGCACATAATTGTTTGGAATTATTTGCTACGTCTATCAAGTATTGTGACAGTATTCATTTAAGCCGCATCAGTTGTTGACCTGTGCAAAATGGACATTAGGCAGTGATATTTGGTTGATGACCATAACATATCTTATCTATCATCATATAAACAGAGGTAAGACCTGACCAATTCAGCAACAAGGCTGACCACTCTTACTATCTATATGACCCCAGTTTCACCTGGTCAGTTGGGTGCAAACTAATAGTTAGACCCACCATGTGTCCAATGCGCTGCCCAGGGTCTGGTCACTGCCTGGGTCTGATTATAAACTCTTCATCACATGTTTCATTGATCAGAACAGACAGGTGGAATTGAATCATTTAGACTATCAATGTAGTTTGGCTTTAATTGGTTTTGTTTACAAAGGTGAATTATTTGAAAATGTCACATATAATTTTCAGAAGCTAGGGGGGTCAATGGCTGGGGTCAAAGGGGTACCTCTAATGAGCAGTTAGGAAACATTGAGAAAAAGCCTGACAGATTACTGAGGTTTATATTATTACCTGATATCACAAATCCTGAAATCGGTCTACCTGCAGGTGGTTTAAATTGTAGTGGCAGTTGAAGTTGAAGCCATTTTGCCACAAAATATTGACAGTTTAGTTTTTTACGCATTCACACTGCTGGCCTTTACACAGTCAGCGTGAAAATGACCATAACATTGTGAACTTTAATGGTTGCGGTCACTAGACCTGGGTCTGATTATAATTTCAATTGAAATAAAATGTACTCATCAGCATCATAAGGGTTTCATTGTAGTCAGCATGTTATAGAATTTATGAACAAAATTGTGAACATATTTTAACATTAGTTTTAATAAAAAAATAAAATGCTCTAATCTTGTGACCAAATTATAAAACTGACCGTTTCTTCTTTAAAAAATGGTTAATGTGGTAGTGGCAGTTGTAGTGGCAATTGTAGTGGCAGTTGTAGTGGCTGTTGTAATGGCAGTTGTAGTGGCAGTTGTAGTGGCTGTTGTAATGGCAGTTGTAGTGGCAGTTGTAGTGGCAATTGTAGTGGCAGTTGTAGTGGCAGTTGTAGTGGCAGTTGTAGTGGCAGTTGTAGTGGCAGTTGTAGTGGCAGTTGTAGTGGCAGTTGTAGTTCGTTTTCATACTGTTGTAGCTAAACATTATCATCACCATCAGTGATTCCTCAATGCGAGGATGTTCTTTCCATGGGCAGTTTTGTTGTGAGTTCAAATATGGCTAGACAGTCCATTCTTAACCCTGGTACGGCTTTCCACAGCATGGACACTTATAATCAGGGTGTAGTAGTGATGCACTTTGTAGACTATTAATGACTCTCATCTTTCTGATATCTGTGACAGACACGCGGTTGGTGTCTGTCATCTGTCACTCTTTCAATTCCCATATCAGAAACCGTTTTGCTGCAAAAACGGATACTTTTTTATAGCTCATTATTTCATAACTTATCTTGATGTCTCATCTCTGTCACAAAGATCATCTGAAACTATAGCTACTTTCCGCAAAAAACTTTTCAAAATTACATTTCTACCCTAAATCCTTGGTGGTCTTCCTCGCTCTGATGAGGAGTTTGCCCTGTTCTTGGTTTCATGTTTAATCACTCAGATTTGTTGAAGCTCTCAGCTCCGATTCCTGAGAATTTAGGCGAGATAGAAGTTTTGTTATTGTTATCTTTGGCTTGTTTTTGTGCTTCCTTCCAAATACATGTAATATATACTGAAGTGCTAGGTCAACGCCTGTAGACCTGACTGCAATACTTGAGTTCACAACTACGTAAAACTGCTGTCCTAATCATTGCACTAATCTCTTCACAGCTGTGTTGTTATCTTTCAAGTTCATTTCTTGATCTCTTCTTGCTCCCAGATAAGCTCACCAACATACCCACTCGGTTGTTATGTGTCTTCTTGCTCCCAGATAAGCTCACCAACATACCCACTCGGTTGTTATGTGTCTTCTTGCTACCAGATAAGCTCACCAGCATACCCACTCGGTTGTTATGTGTCTTCTTGCTACCAGATAAGCTCACCAACATACCCACTCGGTTGTTATGTGTCTTCTTGCTCCCAGATAAGCTCACCAACATACCCACTTGGTTGTTATGTGTCTTTCTAAAATTGTAATGAGTATCATTTAGGAAACGTTATCAGAAGATATAAACCTGTATTCTTAGGTACTATGATATTGGGGGGTTCTGGTTCTACACTGCTGCCCACTGGAATGTGACATCTCCTAATTGTATATCATCTAACACTGGGCACTTGTTCATGAATTATAGATTCATAGCTATTCATTTTCTATTCATTTAATTCTGATGGAGTTGGTTAAAGTGAGATTTCTCCGTACACCTAATTGTGTTGAATGTCTCAGTTCCACACTGTGCCTTTCGATTCAACGACTCTAATGCATGTAAATGAAGGGCGGTGTGAATGGGTTTGCCCCTTAGGGCAGGGGGGTCATTACCCCTGAAAACTGAATCCTACTAGTCAAGTCTTTTACACGTTTTTGAGGGTTTTAATTGTCATGGTTTGTTTTCTTAAAAAACGTATTGCAGTACATTTTGGAAGCCGTTATTGCAGGAAAAAAGTGTTAATTAAAATCCTTCTTATTTTAAAGTTTCTGGTACCCCCCACTTCGCGATGTTACTATCCCTGGGTAAAACTTTAAAATTGTAGTAAAAAAGTGTAGTTAGTTACCTGATGAGTAGAATTATGGTGAACTTGTTGCTGTATACCCTGCCTTTATTTACATTGTTAGTGAGTGCTGTGGAAGGAAGTAAAGACAGTGTAGATAAAACAAACAACACACAGACGTGGAGGGAATGACTTGAAAGCATTTTATGTATATTATACGTAAACCATTGAACAAAGATAGTTGTGTCATGTTCCTCTCAGGAAGAGGCTAGAAACATTGATTGTTAGTCAAACACATTTTTTTTCCAATAATAATAATTTATTCCAGTATGATGCCAGACTAATAATATACACTATTGGAAAATAGTGGCTTTATGCACGAATTGCTTCAGAATGTTGTATTGAGCGAACTTTCCAATACAACATTACGAACTTCCCAATGCAACATTATAAAGAAACAAGTGAATAAACCCATTATCGTTCGATATGGTATTAATTGTATGGGTTCATAACTAACATTTCAATACATGTAATGCAATAAAATGGTGATATATGCGTAATACGCTGTTTTAATTGAATGTTCGGTGTGTGTGCGTAACAGTACCTGTGTTTACTGCATTGGACATCGCACTGTGCAGGACAGCATAAATCACTGTGTAGAGCTCGTTATTGGTAGCAGTTACCTGTGTAATAAATTTATATTTTCAACAATTTGTAAGTAATATGATTATCTTGTTGAATAATTACGTCGACAATGCTGCATCTGACATACTTGTTCCTCTCTGTTGCAGGTATGTGCAGCAATACAATTTTGGGGTAGGGCATATTTGAGGAGGTATGCTGTTGTCATAGAGACAAGGTAACAAGTTCATTGTTCCAGGCACATTCAGTGGCAGCAAGATCAGTTTTTCTAGTTTTGTTGTAAGACTTCTGAAAGGTAATATAATTAGTATGTTGAAGTGACACTCTACAGTTGCATAACTGGAACATACTGAATTGCCCACAATGAAAGATATTTATCTACTCACACATAAATACCATTGTATGACATGGTATAAATTGCATATAATTTATAATAAATCAACAGAATTGTAAACACTGATTATAAATAGATATTTATGGTGGAAACAGTACAGGTGTATATATCTTTTTGGTTTTTGCTTGGATTACTCAACAGTAATGAGTACTTCATTCTTATGGCTGGGGTTGTGTTGGGTTTGGGTGGGACCAAACTGTCAATTGGCCACCAGTCAGCGCTACCTGTTGCAATCCAGCATTGACCAATCAGTGGCATACAGCTTTGTTTTACCCGTGGCTGCTGGTTTAGTAGTAGTAGTAGTAGTAGTAGTAGTAGTAGTAGTAGTAGTCATCTGGCAATGTAAACTGTTGCTGCACTTAACAAGAGATTTAACAAGATTTGCCATCCAAGCCAAAGGCCCAGATGGCAAGTGGACAAGGAAGCCATTGGCTTATCGAGAGTCCATCAGTGTTCGTCTAGTCATCTACATGTAACCCGCCCTCCTGAGATATGTGTCCAACTTGTTTTTAAACATATTCACGCTGCTAGTGGTTATACAATCCGTAGATAATTTGTTCCATTCATTTACTGTCCTCTGTAACTTGGAAGGTAGATATATGGCGCATCTCAGGTTTGCAGTGGTTCACTTGGGCTGAAACAGCAGGTTTATCATTATGGTTGTGTAACTGTTTTGCAAATTAGTCATAAATTTAGATTATGTGTCTTCGAAAATGTTTTTTTACAATATAAAATATAAAGTCCAATAATTATTTAATTACTTTTGGAGGAGTTTCCAGTATATGCATACATACATGCATGCATGCATACATACATACATGTATGTATGCATGCATACATATATACATACGTACACATATGCATGCATACATGAGTACGCATGCATGATTGCACATACACGAGTACGCATGCATGTTCGCACTAAGTATGCACACACGCATGCACGTCGTAAGTATATACATATAATGTGACGTGAAGAGTCATTGAAGAAACTTGTGAACATCAGTGAAAACTAGAAACTGCTATCTCCCATCCTTATCTGTGCATTACAAACGATTAACTTACATAGGCCTTGTTTACAGGATGGATTCAGTATCACAGAACTGCCCAATTGCTGTAGGGATATTATCTAGAATCCTGCTTCAAAGATTGCCGATATGTTCCTGAGGTGATACTGTATCATTTTATGTAGTGTTTATGTTGGCTGTGGACCTCAGCGGCAGATTGTTTCACAGAACGAGTGTATATTTAGTAGTAACAAGAAACAGAGGTCTGTCTTCATGGAGGTGTTGACAGATTGGGGTGTTTCACCCACCCCTGGGGTTGGCAGGTATGGGGAACTAGGGTGCATTAAATGAGGTGGGGTAAGCTCCCTTGCTAGGGTTCAGTTGCTAGGGGGTGGTAGACAGACACAGGGGTTTGTTTTTATCAGGCCCCTTTGATGTAATGCTGAATAATTGGCATAACAAGTCCCCCAAGGCCAGAGAACTCTGACACAAGGGAAAGGGGTTTGGGGGAGTTCCCATTGTTGAATCCCTGTAAGATCTTGGCTGCATGTGCATGTATGTCTGTGATATTATGCATGCATGTATGTCTGTGATATTATGCATGCATGTATTTCTGTGAGATTATGCATGTATTGCTTTCTCTAATTTCTATCTTATTTGTTTTTGCTAACAAAACTGCCACATTTTTGGTTGAAATCCATGCTGTTTTCTTGAAAGTCTGAATAAAGCCATCTAAATCCACACCAAGTAATAAGACAACTTCTTTTGCGCATCTAAACAAAAGGATTAATCAATCTCAAAATCGATAAGCAACTCTAAAGTCGTCAACAGACGGTGGACACACCGGAGAGCTGAGGAGAATAAACTAACACGGTTAACAAGATGAATCTTCAGATGATGGGCAAATTATATATTGACATTTCTATTATGATTAGGGGGCATCATCTGTCATGCTACAAGTTGTACGTACTTTAAACAAAATCTGCTAGATTTCATCAGAAGTCTGCCTAGCATTTGTGTTTCGACCACCATAAGTTTGTCATTTGATGTATGATGAACACAAGAAAATGGGTAGTTTCTCACAGTTTAAAAAAATTAAAATAAATAAGCCTGATGTCAGATAATTAAACAAACAGTGACAGTATACATGAAAATATATACACTGTGACAGACAGTGTAGCTTTATATGTACTGTGACAGACAGTGTAGCTTTATATGTATTGTGACAGACAGTGTAGCTTTTTTTGTAGCTCATTCAGCTATAATACAAAGTACATGTAGTTTGTGACTGGTTTGTCTGTCTGTTCCCACATATTTCCGTCAATTTCGCATGTATGGGGATGATATATTATAGGCGTGCCCGGAGGCCCATGGAAATGGTTCATACAATTACAATTAATTCCCTGGAACCTATGTGGACGTTTGACATAGATTGCATAACTTAAAACAATTACATACAATTGTTTGCAATGCTATGCATGTTTTCTGGGATTGTTCCGAGTCACGTGATCTACGTGAAACATCCACATAAGTTCCTTCGTAAGGTATGAACGCTTTGTATTCAGCAGTTGTATGTGATTTTGGGGGCATGAGGTTGTCATTACCCTTGACATTACCCTACCTAAACATGACTGGATAGTGCAAGGAGTCATAGGCTCTTGAATTGGCTGCCTTTTCTCCTGTACAACACAGGGTAACTCTTGTCCTTCCGAGCCTAATCTGCTGCACATGTTCTGTTCTGGAACAGGAGGTACCTGCGTGGGAGATAGCTTTGGAAATGTGTTTTGTCTATACATAATGAGAGGTGCTTTTGGAACTGTGTTATAATTCGTTGTGTCTGCACTCAGCGTGGGAGGCGTCTTAGAATCGTGTTAGTGACCTAGTAACCATGTCAACCCTTTTTATCAGTCGTTAAAATTTGCTGCTTGGCTTCCTAATATGGGAAGCGATGCATATCTTCAAAATTCTGCACCAATATTATGTAAACTTGTATTGTTCCAGCTAAATGAAATGGTTTATACATGTATCATATACTAAGAGAAAGCTGAGATATGTGCCTTTCTGAATGTCTAATTTAAATCCCCATAACTTACCTAATAAAAAAATATTTTGTACGTTTGTAATAAAAATAAAAATAGAATTGCACAAACAAAACATCCTCTCACACTTCAACATGTTTTTAATAATTTTATGTTGAGTAAACCTGTAAAATGTGAGTACAGAAGTTGAAGACAAAGTATCTACCTATATCTTGCAACAAAAACAAGATTCTAAGACAATTACGAAAGGAACTGTGGCATTTATAATACGAACATATTAGTTAAAAAAAACTGTAAGACGTCATTAATTTGAAGTAGTTCACATCATCACCATCACCTCCAGATAGGATGACTGGCACTGAAATTCAAGTTCTAGGTTGATCTCACACATGGCAAAGTCAATATGTCCTCACACAATTCCATGCTTAGATTGCCAATAAACTCATTTTTATACAGTAAGAGTATATTTATGGCCTGGTCCAGTGGCATCGGCGCGTTTGAAAACTTAAAGAATATGCATTGAAATTTCATTAAAATGACAAGATAAACGAACTATTCGTGGCTGCTGCCATTAGAGGAAGCCAGTCATACTTCGTGGCTATCACGTGGTGTATCACAAGACCTTCATAAAACGGAAAATCACAACAGATGAATACGAAAACAGGTGAATACGGTGAACTACCCACCGGTGCGTATTCCGGAAAGTAGAGCAACAGATAAAAATGGTTAATGGGAAACTAGTGTGCATTTGAAGGCCACACTTCAAATGCACCCTAGTTCCCCATTAACCATTTTTATCCGGAATGCACACCTGTGCGTAATTGCTCTACTTTCTGTGTTGGTGGCCTTGGAAGTGTGTTAGTTGCCTTGGAAATGTGATAGTGGCCTTGGAACGGTGGTTGTTGCCTTGAAAGTGTGTTAGTTGCTTTGGAAGTGTCTTATTGGCCCTGAAAGTGCTAGTGACCTTGGAAGCGTGATAATGGCCTTGGAATTGTGATAATGGCCATGTAAGTGTGCTAATGGACTTGGAAGTGTGTTAGTGGCACTGTAAATGTGCTAGTGGCCTTGGAACTTTACGTAGTGCCTGGATTCAGTGTGGGACATGTCCTGGAATTGTGTGTTGTGTCTGGACTCTGCCTTGGGACTGTGTTGGTGACCTTGGGACTGCATTGGTGACCGTGGAACTGCATTGGTGACCGTGGGACTGTGTTAGTGACCTTGGGACTGTGTTTGTGACATTGGGACTGTGTTCGTGACCTTGGGGCTGTGTTACGATATGTAAATTTTGCTTACTGCCTGTTATAGAGCTGGTTCATTGTGATACCAACAAAATTGTGTAGTAGCTAAAAATATGTCTACCTCAAACACACTCTTAAATGAATGGTAGATCTGCCACATTTGCATGATAGAAAGCCGTTTTTACGACATGAAATTATGTATAAAGCCATATAAATCTACATGACATTTTTCACTGGTTAATCAGTCTATAGCATTCCCTTTCCAGGAGGTGGCGCCATCTACCAGGGATTCTCCTCCATCAGGCTACAAAATATACCAACTTCAAAAGTTTCACTAGAAATCTTCCTAGCATCAAAAGTATTTGTCTTTCGAACACTATAAGTTTGTCATTAGATGTTATACTTGTGCGATGAACACAATGTATAACTTTTTGTATTTTTTTTTTAACAAATCTGTATAAAACCAGGATATGGCCATATACTTCCCAAACAGGATATGGCCATATACTTCCCAAACATCTGCTTGGCAAATGGGAAATCCATCTGATGTTTCTGGTCTGTTTTGGTGAGCATGGCATTGGCTTGGTGACTGTTGTATGTAGAATCGTTGTCTTTGTATAATTCTAATGCCTTGACTTGTTGACTAGTTGACTGTGCATGGGTTTCTCTTTCCTTTTCCTAGGTCGATATAGCCGCTTGCCGACCAGGGACTTAGGCACTGCTGGTGCAGAGCGTAAAGGTAAATTAACGTTTGTGGCTACTGTCAATGCATGTGCATGTGTGTACGTGCGTGCGTGCGTGCGTGCGTGTGTATTAGTGACTGCTAGGATGTGTTGCTATGTAATGTTGTAATTTCTAACAGTTCATTCCACAGGAATATCAGGTTACTAAGCATAGATCTGTAACCATTCATAGAAGATATTATGTTCTAAATTGGTGTGTTGTCTGTATTAAATTGTTGCCTAGGCAACTGACTAAGATGACATCGCTATGCCGGTTCAAACCTAAACAGAAGATGTACTGTTTGTTACATAAACAGTTTATTCATCGGAGACATTTTATACAATTCACCAGAGAAGTTTCGATTTGTTAACTGTACATGACAATTGTATTTGTCTACTATAGGGCATGAAATATATTTTCCCTGTTTTGAGGCGGAACTGGTTTTTCTGTAGTAGATGTGATATCCTCTATTTTGGCATGTATGTAACAGTAAGAGTCAGATTTATGATAGTACATGTCATGTCTATGACAGTAAATGTCATGTTTGTGAAATTATGTATACCAATAAGTGACAGGCATATGACAATAAGTGTATAACAGTATATATATCATGTAAAGGCATATGACAGTGTCAAATCAATCCTGTGGCAGTATCATGTCTTTGACAGTTTTGTGAACATGAACCGGGTTGAGGGTAAATATATGGGAAATCGTCCCTTGGGAAGGGTTTTACTGTTACACCAACACAATTTTGTATAGCAGAAACAAATTGTGGCCTGTGTGTGTGCGCGCGGGTGTGCGTGTGTGTGTGTGTGTGCGCGCGTGCGCGGGTTTGCAGGCGTGCCAGTAACATGAGCCCATGGGTGTCCCAAGGGCTGTGCTTCCTGCAAGGGACACCACATCCACTGTCTGTCTGGTCCTGATAACTCTGTAGTTCTTCCAGGGGTAACTTGCAACAGGAACAAACAAACCTGGGGTACACTGCAGCTTTTTCTTGTAACCACACATTTCCAGACAGGATGTGAGGCACGCATCCTTGGAGATGTTTATCTTGAGACACGTTGTTGATATGACAAGGATATCTTCAGCGATAATGTGTTATAGTTTGTGGTTTACAAACGCCAAAGTCATGTCATACCATTGTTCTTTATTTAGATGCTATAATATATTCAACACATAAGTAAAATTTTAAATATCAGTCATTTTAGATATCAATGACATTATAACCAGAGAACTTGTATTAAAAACACTGAAGTTTTGTTTCAGATTCAGCAAATATTGTAACAAAATGTCAAAATATGAATGTAGCCGAACTTTTCCGAATTAATGGATATTCTCACATGGGGAAAAGTGCAATCACCATGCAGTGAAAATCACACTATGCTGAGTACCATTTCTAATCATTAAAATCTTACATTGAGGGTGTTCTGTATTGAAAATTTTTCAACTGAGAATAAAATGTATATTGCCAATTTACATTCATTAATGGTGTTTTCACTGTTGCAGTGACATTGTTATGTTCATGTTTGGTGGAGAATCATTTAATGTTAAATTTTTTAACATTGTTGAAGACAGAGGATTTCTTTTGGGTGGTTTATGGTGGACAACAAATGTTTTCATCCCATAAAATTTACCCTGACATTCAATGCTTTCTTTACTGAACACCCCTGTCAGGAATTCCTGAACTGGGTCAAAGGCAAAGGGTTTTTATCATGGTTATCACCCGTTTCCGCAGCCCCTAGGCACGTACCCTTTCTAGGACTGTGCCGGTTTTCAGCGTGGTCACTTCCACTTTGGGCAAATGACTCACAGATACCTTGGGAACATTATTCACAGGGTTCATGGAAGATTCTAGAAGTGTAGGGCCATTTCAAAAGGTCTCTCTACATAATAACATATCCGAAAAAGGCACATAAAAATGGCACATAAAACATGGCACATGCTATGATGGCACAACTGAAGTAAGGACAAAAATGGCACATTTGAATATAAGGACTTGGAGCCGTTCGTCCGTGGTGCTGGATACAACGTGCTTGTAACCAGAGAGCCCACACGAGATTTCACCATGAACATCCACTGTGACAATTTTTTCTGTTTGGAAAAAAATTATGGCAAATCTATAGGTACCCTATGTGATTGTTATTTTTTACATTTCGTGCAGTTGACTTTTATCCCATTTACCATAAAAACTCTTCTGTCCCTGTCATTATCAAATATTATTTGTCAATGCTTGAAACATGACCTAGTATTTGCTGACTTTATTAACACAGAAGCACTGTAAAATTAAACAATCCAGATTTTAGTATGCACTAATGCCATTCCATGATGGTGGGAAAATAGTGGTCTGTGCCTAGTTCATGTGTATCCTATGGTCATGTAATTGTATGCATGTTTCTGCAGCTCCAGGTCCCAGAATCTCCATGTGAGCGATGTGTGTGTGGCTATATAATCCTTTCCTGTCTCCACTTACAACCACAGGAAGAGGTTCCTGGTTATGGGCTCAAAAGATGCATTTTCACATGTGCGTTGGTTTCCCTGAGTCAATATCTCTCTCCCAGTTGTAGGCCTTGGCATATAAAATCACAGGGCATCGTCTTACAATTCACTTTAACATGTGTTTTCTAATCATCAGCCACCTTGATATAGTGACTGTACACTAATACATGCTTAGACAATGACAAAGGCAATATTAATTTATTTAGGTATATACATATTTCTTATTTACAACCAAATATTTGTTCTCGCTGTGTGTGTGTGCGTGCGTGCGTGCGTGCGTGCGTGCGTGCGCGTGTGCATGATGTTTTGATTGATTTGTTTTGAGTTTTCATCAGACTGATGGTTGTTTTGTCCTTTGAAACAAGGTGGTTTCCATTGTTGGTCGTGTGGTCCGTGGCTGCAGTGCTGGCAGTATGGTCCGTAGTGTTGGCAGTATGGTTTGTAGTATTGACAGTGTGGTCTGCGGTGTTAGCAGTCTGGTCTGCAGTGTTGACAGTATGATCCATAGTGTTGGCAGTGTGGTCTGCAGTGTTGACAGTATGGTCCATAGTGTTGGCAGTATGGTTTGCAGTATTGACAGTGTGGTCTGCGGTGTTGGCAGTCTGGTCTGCAGTGTTGACAGTATGGTCCACAGTGTTGGCAGTATTGTTTGCAGTATTGACAGTGTGGTCTGCGGTGTTGGCAGTCTGGTCTGCAGTGTTGGCAGTGTGGTCCATGATGTTGACTGTGGTCTGTAGTGTTGGCGGTGTGGTCTGCAGTGTTGGCAGTGTGGTCTGCAGTGTTGGCAGTGTGGTCCATGATGTTGACTGTGGTCTGTAGTTTTGGCAGTGTGGTCTGCAGTGTTGACAGTGTGGTCCATTATTGGCAGTATGGTCCGTAGTGTTGGCAGTGTGGTCTGCAGTGCTGGCAGTGTGGTCTGTAGTGTTGGGTTTGTGGTCCGTAGTGTTGGCAGTGTTGTCTACGGTGCTGGCAGTGTGATCTGTAGTGTTGGCTGCGTGGTCTGCAGTTATACGTCTTTGTTTATTGTGTGGGATCTCATTGGATAACCTCTTGCATTCATCTGCAGACTCAGCAGATGTATCACTGAGTATAATGTTCAGTTCAATAAGAAGTGTATAAAACAAAGATGTGTTTGTTCAAATGTAGATATGTCATTTAAATGTAATAATGCTGCAGCATAAATTCATCCCTGATTTTAGTGATTATAAAAGATTCATAAGATTCATAAGATTCATAAGCCCTGTACTGAAATTTAATCCAGTGATTCCGTCTGTCAGAATTACCTGGAAACCAGGATATAACTCGGTCCATATGCTGGCATTCTGTCCAGGTCAGTGAACTTATAAATACATTGTTATGACTCTCTATTTGCTGACCACTTAAACTAGCCAAACTGATCAGTTTGGACCACTGGCCAGGAAGGTGGATATGTCCAGCCTGTTAACCACAATAATTAACATAAGAATGTAGTCAGTGTAGGTAATGCACTAGAAGTTTCTTACCTCTGCATAGAATAGATTACCACTAGCAAAAACCTCACTGACGTTGTCTTTCAAATAGGTATGTCATAGAATCCTGAGTAAATAAACAACTAGTGGTTCTGCAAGACTGCACCTTTCCTGTGCACATATCAACGATTAGATTGGTGTTTTTTTAGCTGTCAATGTATGCATAATTATAAGAGTAGAGATCACTCCCGGATGTAAGATACTTGATGTTATTCTATGTTGCATATTTTAGAAGCGAATTATCTTGTAGTCTGTGGTGTGTATATATATATATATATATATATATATATATATATATATATATATATATATATGTATAGATGTGGAAGGAAAATACTCCTAGAAGTACGATACTTGATGTTGTTCAGTTTCGGTTGTTTCATCAGTAACAATTGATGTTGTTCGAAAACATATCTGGACATTTTTTTATAGAACATTTTGTATGGCGCCATGAACAACGACTGTTGGAACGGTGCATTTTAATTTTTCTATTTGATTTTTATTTGAGTATCACGTGGTCTGATCATAAACATTCAATTATAAACATTCAAATATAACCCACCATTTTTGCATTGTGAACATTTATAACGTTGATATAATTTATGTGCATGTAGTACATTTGGATGTAGTTGGCCTTTTAAATGATGGTGTCTGCACTTTGTCCTGGTTGCCTTTAAATGTTAACTTTGAAAGAGTTCCATAGCAGTCTACATTTGCATAAATATTTCTGTGCCTCTGCTGTAAGAGTGGTATCAACAGGAGATGTGATGTTTTGTTGGACACAATGTAATATAGGAAGAGAACTTTTATTGTTCATAAGTCCTTGGATCCTGAGCTCCGAGGCACAGCAAAACAAAAGATTTAGGCAATCTCAAAATCAGTACGCAATGCTAAAGGTTACAACATTGTTTAACTTGTCACTAGAAGAAGGAATAGTTCCTTCAGAATGGAAAGAAGCAAACATTACGCCATTATTTAAGAAGGGATCGAGGAAGAAGCTAGAAAATTACAGACCAGTGAGTTTAACATCAGTTGTATGTAAATTACTCGAAACATTAATTAGAGACCACATGGTGGAATTCCTTGTAAAACATAAATTAATTCCTAAAAGCAAGGTCATGTTTAACCAATCTCTAATTTTTTTAGGAAGAAATTACAAAGTGGGTAGATGACGGGTTACCAGTGGATGTTGTCTACTTAGATTTTCAGAAAGCTTTTGATAAAGTGCCACATCAAAGATTGTTACTTAAACTAAAAGCCCATGGTATAGGCAATGACGTAATCAACTGGATAGAAAAGTGGCTTACACACAGAAGACAGAGAGTAATAGTAGATGGTGAGATTTCAAACTGGAAATCTGTTTTGAGTGGGGTACCACAGGGATCAGTATTAGGCCCTATACTGTTTTTAATATATATATAAATGATTTGGAGGATGACATATCTAGCAAAGTACTAAAATTTGCATATGACACACAAGTATTCAGAAAGGTTACTAATGATACAGATAAACAAAGTTTACAGGATGATCTAAAAAATTTTTTTAAATGGTCAGAAAAATGGCAAATGTCATTCAATTTTGGGAAGTGTAAATGTATACACATAGGACATTGAAATATGGACGAGGAATATAAAATGGGGGATGCTGTACTAGGTAGAACCACACAAGAAAAGGACTTAGGAGTAACATTTAGTGCTGACATGAAAGTTTCAGAGCAATGTGCGATTGCTGCTTCAAAAGGAAATCAAATTCTAGGGCTAATTAGGAGAACTATCACATATAAGGAGAAATATCTAATTGTACCCCTGTACAAAGCAATAGTTAGACCACATTTGGAATATTGTATTCAAGCTAGAGACTATCATGTATAAGGAGAATCAGCTAATTGTACCCCTGTACAAAGCAATAGTTAGAGCACATTTGGAATATTGTATTCAAGCTAGAGACTATCATGTATAAGGAGAATCAGCTAATTGTACCCCTGTACAAAGCAATAGTTAGACCACATTTGGAATATTGTATTCAAGCATTTGAGGCCATATCGTAAAAAGGACATGGACAAGCTAGAAAGAATACAAAGAAGAGCATCCAAAATGATTCCAGAATTGAAAGACCTTAGTTATGAAAGTCACTTATTACAATGTGGTTTGATAACACTAGACACCAGGAGACTAAGAGGAGACCAAATAGAAGTGTTTAAAATAGTGAACGGTTATGAGGATGTTGTTTGGAATATATTCTTCAAACTTAAAGAAGGTAGTAGAACCAGAGGACACAAAGCAGCATTAGTTAAGGAGCAGTGTAGGTTGGACATGAGAAAGTACTCTTTCTCACAGAGGGTGATAAATGAATGAAACAAACTGCCAAATGATTGTGTTAATGCTAGTAGTGTGAATATGTTTAAAAATAGAATTGACAGATATCTGATAAGGGCGGGCTACACATAGATTAGAAAATTGTTGGACTCTCGATAAGCCAATGGCTTCCTTGTCCACTTGCCATCTGGAACTTGTTGTTCGAGATGGCAATCTTGTTACATCTTGTTAAAAATCTTGTTAAACATTGCAGAACAGTTCTATTCTGTAAATGTGAACACAACTGTGTTTTGTACAACGTATATGTATCTAATTCTGATCTCTTTGTTTTCTTACAAAATAGTACTTCAGGAGCTCTGTCCCGATACTTTATAGCTGCAGAACTGAGCATATTGGTTATGCCACCTAGTGAATTGTAGATAAACTATTAGTTTCATTAGAATAATTTTTGGGTAAGTTTGAACAGCCATTAATCTGGTAATGTATGTGACCTTTATATCATTAGACATTGTATTTTACATAGAGGTTGATGGTGATAATGAAACGACAATCGCCAATGCCGATCGCATTCAAGCGACTCAAGGTGGGTATCGAGCATGGTTGGTTGTCAAGCGAGTGTGTTGGCATGCGCCCCATTACATTAGTTGTCTGTCCATCAGTGCTTGGACCAGTGGCTATGCTGTGCTGGGCACAGTTTTGCACAGGAATGTGTCAATGCATTCCAGGTTGGTTTTCAACTGTTCAAAATGTAGAGGTGCAAAATGGTGTGTGAAGCATTCACCAGGTGGTGCCACGTGTTTTGAGTGGTTCGCTAAAGAGTGTTATCACACTGTGTGAAGCCACAGTGTTGGTAAATTGTGCAGTGAAGTTTGTTGTGGAAGTATTGAATTGACTGCTTTCTCTGTGAGAAATATATTATTATTTATCTGTGTCCTGTTTACATATCTTTGGAGAAGGATAAATATTAAAAAGATTCTGATTTGGCTGAAAATTTACTTGGTGTTACTGTAGCAATTTTGTGAGTGTCATTTTTATTTGTAAAGTGGTGTTGATTTTAGTTTTATTAAAGGATGGACGTTAAACAATGGCATCAAACCACTTCATAATCCTTCATGGAGAATGCTGTATTCTGTCCTCAGTAGTTACATGCTAACAATTTATGGTGTGTGTTTAAATCAAGACATTTTCATCCATATAATTGTTCTTCTGTTGTTGAAATATTTTCACCCATTTGTTCTCCTATTGCTTAAAGCAATAGATCTGTAGTATTCAGGGTGACTATATTCTTGATCCTGGAATGTGCTTCCAATTGGCTACATGGGTGTCTGTGAAATGAGTGTTCCATATGTGGTCACACATTGGAATATGTCTCGCCTATCAGCTGTCTGAGTCCCGCGACGAAGGTGTGCCAAATATATCTTGCAGACGTGTTTTGTTTCTGTAGATAGCTCTGCAGAGCTGTCAGTCATGTTTGCAGTGTTATAGAATGCTTATATGAGATTGACGGTGAGACAATGTTATATGTTGCTGGCTTCTGTGTTGGTCTGGCAATGAGACTGCGTCATGTAAGCTGTAGCGTGGTTCTGTGTGAGTTATTAGACTGGGTTTATGTGTTTTCCATGTTTGACTTACGTGATTGTGTTTGCTGTCAGGTAGTGGCCCTGTACCATTGAATGAGGCAGTGTTTGTTGGAATGTAGTGATTAAATTGCCTAGATTATGTAAGTAAGTCAGAGTCTTATATATCTATTGAACTGATGCGCACATGTAATAATAATAATTTTGTTGCTTTCGTGATTGTGGTCGCAGTCGGGTAGTGGCTGTGCACGTTGATGGCGCAGAATGCTTGCTGGAATGTAATGATTAGAATGCAGAGATTGTGTAAGTGCTGTGGTGCACATGTGACTGAAATTTAGATATACTGCTGTATCATACGATTGTCTAAGGCTGCAGCAATGTAAGATTTGTCTTCATTCTCGTATTTCCTGTGCACATGGTTTTTGTATTAACATCTATAATGGTCTCTGCGATAGGAACAACATTTTCCGTCTGTCTTTAGCCAGCCATCCTGTATCACTGCATCCCACCCCTGTCTTTAGCCAGCCATCCTCCCCGACTGCATCCCACACCTGTATTTAGCCAGCCATCCTCCCCGACTGCATCCCACACCTGTCTTTAGCCAGCCATCCTCCCCCAATGCATCCCACTCCTGTCTTTAGCCAGCCATCCTCCCCCACTGCATCCCACTCCTGTCTTTAGCCAGCCATCCTCCCCCACTGCATCCCACTCCTGTCTTTAGCCAGCCATCCTCCCCCACTGCATCCCACTCCTGTCTTTAGCCAGCCATCCTCCCCCACTGCATCCCACACCTGTATTTAGCCAGCCATCCTCCCCCACTGCATCCCACACCTGTCTTTAGCCCGTCATCCTACCCCACTGCATCCCACACCTGTCTTTACCCAGCCATCCTCCCCCACTGCATCCCACACCTGTCTTTAGCCAGCCATCCTACCCCACTGCATCCCACACCTGTCTTTACCCAGCCATCCTCCCCCACTGCATCTCACACCTGTCTTTAGCCAGCCATCCTCCCCCACTGCATCCCACACCTGTCTTTCTACATCTCTTCACCTTAATGTTGGTTTTCTTCATCTCCTACCATCCCTTCTTGTTTTCCAGTGACAAGCCGTGCATGTCTGGCCCATTGCTGTCTGTCTCCAGCTACTTTTGTTTTCAGTTTTGTTTCTTCATTCTCATCTTTTCTCATTCAACTATTGTTCTGTCATTTCGTTTCACAAGACCAACATATCTTCTGAACTAGTACATTTTCCTCTCCCTCTTTCTCTCAGTTCCTTCCTCTCTGTCCATCCCTCCCACTGTTCATCCATCCGTTCAACCCTACTTCCCTACCTCCCTCACACCCTTCCTTTCTCCATCTATCCCCCCATTCCTCTGTCCTTCCCTCTATCCCTCCCTCCCTCTATCCCTCCCCCTCTGTCCCTCCCTCTATCCCTCCCCTCTGTCCCTCCCTCTATCCCTCCCTTCTGTCCCTCCCTCTATCCCTCCCTCTGTCCCTCCTCCCTCTGTCTACCCCTCCCCCACTGTCCCTCCCTCTATCCCTCCATCCCACTGTCCCTCCTATCCCTCCCTCCTCTGTCCCTACCTCTATCCCTCCCCTCTGTCCCTCCCTCTATCCCTCCCCTCTGTCCCTCCTTCTATCCCTCCCTCCTATCCCTCCCTATGTCTATCCCTCCCCAACTGTCCCTCCCTCTATCCCTCCCTCCTCTGTTCCCCCCTCTGTCCCTCCCTCTATCCCTCCCCTCTGTCCCTCCTATCCCTCCCTCCTATCGCTCTATCCCTCCCTCTGTCCCTCATCCCTCTGTCTATCCCTCCCCCACTGTCCCTCCCTCTATCCCTCCATCCCACTGTCCCTCCCTATATCCCTCCCTCCTCTGTCCTTCCCTCTATCCCTCCTTTCTGTCCCTCTCTCTATCCCTCCCTCCTATCCCTCCATCTGTCCATCCTCCCTCTGCCTATCCCTCCCCCATTGTCCCTCCCTCTATCCCTCCATCCCACTGTCCCTCCCTCTATCCCCCCCTCCTCTGTCCCTCCCTCTATCCATCCCCTCTGTCCCTCCCTCTATCCTTCCCCTCTGTCCCTCACTCTATCCCTCCCCTCTGTCCCTCCTATCCCTCCCTCCTATCCCTCTCTCCCTCCCGCTGTCCCTCCTCCCTCTGTCTATCCCTCCCCCACTGTCCCTCACTCTATCCCTCCATCCCACTGTCCCTCCCTCTATCCCTCCTTCCTCTGTCCCTCCCTCTATCCATCCCCTCTGTCCCTCCCTCTATCCCTCCCCTCTGTCCCTCCCTCTATCCATCCCTCCTCTGTCCCTCCCACTGTCCCTCCCTCTATCCCTCCCCTCTGTCCCTCCCTTCTGTCCCTCCCTCTCTATCCCTCCCTCCTATCTCTCTATCCCTCCATCTGTCCCTTCTCCCTCTGCATATCCCTCCCCCACTGTCCCTCCCTCTATCCCTCCATCCCACTGTCCCTCCCTCTATCCCTCCTTCCTCTGTCCCTCCCTCTATCCATCCCCTCTGTCCCTCCCTCTATCCCTCCCCTCTGTCCCTCCCTCTATCCCTCCCTCCTCTGTCCCTCCCTCTATCCATCCCCTCTGTCCCTCCCTCTATCCCTCCCCTCTGTCCCTCCCTCTATCCCTCCTATCCCTCCCTCCTATCCCTCTATCCCTCCCTCTGTCCCTCCTCCCTCTGTCTATCCCTCCCCCACTGTCCCTCCTCTATCCCTCCATCCTACTGTCCCCCTTCTATCCCTCCCCTCTTTCCCTCCTTCTATCCCTCCCTCTGTCCCTCCTCCGTCTGTCTATCCCTCCCCCACTGTCCCTCCCTCTATTCCTCCCTCCTCTGTTTGTCCCTCCCTCCCTCTGTCCCTCCCTCTACCCCTCCCCCTCTATCCCTCCTGCCCCCCCCCGTGATGTGTATTATTGACTGTGTAATGGTTTTCACACAAAGAATCATTGACTGGGCAGTTTGTACCTACATAATTTGCCACCAGACAGTGTCAGTGTTTGGAATGACACTAGTTGGAATGCCTGATAAACACTGGTGACATAATTACTTGACTGATGGTGCTGTGAATGTCATCAGTGTCTAATCTGTTTATACCAACTTAGTTGCTAGAAATGAGATATACAGTTGTTTTTTTCTTGATAATCGAAAAAACCTGGTTGATGCATGAAACAGGCTGTGAGATTGCAAGAGATGCTGCCACAGGGCCAAAACTGTTATGTTGTAGCCATCATCAACACCTGTTTGATGGCTTGTTTTATTTTATTCATGTTTTTCAAGTGACACTGTGATTTCATTTACATACTCCCACTAGGTTTTGTTAGAAGGTACAACAAAAGATAGTGTAAGATTCAGAGTTGTTCAGAACATGGTAAGCATCATATGTTATACGTCAGTCAGTTCTTCTCCAAAAATGTCTTCAAGCTTCAGTGCAATACATTTCTAATATATTAATGGTTTCTTGCAGGCATGCCCGAAATTGACTTCCTGCAGGCAATCAGCATCCCGACGCATGAGTCCGTGACATTTGTGAAAGGTTTTGATGGCTACCCTGCCTTTGAGTTTGGCAAGAAAGCGAACGAGCGAAAACTGTCGCGACTCTATCTCAACAAGATAGACGAAGAATTCTCGATTCTCGTCACGACGAGGCCGAACACAAAGGAAGGGGGGTTTCTCTTTGCGATTGTCGACCCTCTCGAGACAGTGGTACAGTTAGGTGTGCGTCTGTCAAAGGCCGATGGCGATGGTGAGACGAATATTATGCTGTATGTCACCGACCATCGGACGTCGTCTTCCTCAACGGTGATTGCCAAATTCACGGTGCCGAGTTTTGTTCAGAAGTGGACGCGGTTTGCGCTGCAGGTTCGACAGGCTGTTGTGACGCTGTTTCTCGACTGTCAGGAATATGACTCAGTCATGTACAAACGCGTGAAGGGAGAGATCCCAATTGAACAGAGTTCGACACTGTTTGTTGGGCAGGGAGGCGATGTGATTGGCAATAAGTACGAGGTGGGTGACTGGTCTCAGCGAGGTGATCATAATATTTTCATTGGTGACTTAAAACTTCATCCTCATTATACCACCACGCTACCTGGTGGATTATAATGGAACTTAAAGATTCAGAACCACAGGACATTAAGCAGCGTGATGTTCTCGTATTTACCTGAATGTTTAAGTTCCATTATAATCCACCAGGTGGCATGGTGGTGATAGGGTCTGTTCATATAGCCCATCGTGAATCAGGTTCATTGATGTTCCGATATGTAGTGCATAATCGTCTAGGTAATATGCACAGTTGGTTTAATAAAAGAGGGCGCACTTGTGTTAACATCATCAAAGAAATTGGTTTTCATCGTTAGATTGGGTAACTTCAAAATGTCTGAATAGCCGTTATGTTATGATATTTAGAGTCAGACCACGTTTGTCACAGAATTTTGACCAGATCTGGTCAAAAATAACTTTTAAAGTTTGTCCAATGATTTCACCAAAACTAAATAACACATTTGCACAGACAAGAAAAATATTAACCTAAGTAACCTTGGCATTTTTCTATTGTAATATTAGCTTATTGTGTTATCATAATTGATTACAATTAAGGTTATATTAAAACTCAGCTATGGATAGCACACTTTCTGTTGATCACTTGAATGTATTTGGACATCCAGTGATGCACTTTACTTGCAAAGTACGTGTCATGTTATGTCATTAGTACTTGCCAGAAGATACAATGCGCAAATATGGGTAGTGGTGTTCTAATGATTAGAGCACCCGCCTGTCGATCGATAGGGCGTTGGTTCGATTCCACCTCCACCGTTTCGAAGCTTGGGTAATTTCATTCACCCCACTTTGCCTGGGTCTTTCGGAATAGATTAAAAGCTGTTGGGTCCTTCTCCTGGTGTCTGTGCCAGGGGAAGTAAAATACCCCTCAGAGGGAAATGGAAAAAACCTGTCATGGACGCACTATTTCTAGAGGAAAACTCTGAAAATAAAGCACCCCTATGTTAGGCCAAGATAAGGCTGTTTGGAGTTGAATGTCATAGTGAATGTACAATATCACTCAGCTCAAAAAGCTAGGTTCAAGTTGGAGGGGCGCTATATTTATAAAGATTCGTCTTTTTAAACTTGCTGGCTTCCATTGAAAAATATATAACGTGCAACAGCAGTAAATAAGGAGACCATTTTAGGAGCGTATACTTGATCTGTTACGATTACTTTACATGCCTGTAAATAGGACTGGATATGTGGAGTTTTCTAAATAAAAAAAAAATTACTAAAAAAAATTATAGTTCGTTTATTCAACTTATTAATTGGTTAAATACAATATATATATAATAATGTAGATAATGCATAATTAAACATATAAGTTAATACGATGAACAGTTTTTATGCTAACGCATTGAAAAAACATCTGTGTGTGAAAGTAGTTATTTTATGTGTAACAAATTAATGATCTATCTAATGGTGCAATGTTAATCAGTGGGTTATGTATATGTCCACCAGGGGGCACTGCAAGAACTACGATTGTACAGAAACCCCGAGGAGGCTGACACACAGTGCGATGAACGAGACGTAAGTTCTTGAGTGAACGAAAAGACGTATTTTAAAAACAGATTTTACAAATAAAAAATTGCCGCCATCACCCAGGATCACAATGTTTGAAGAATATATATTTTTTCAGTTCTAACCCCGTTAGTAAATATGTTAGTTGCGTGTGTAATAAAATATGTAGGCTACTGCCAGTCAGGTAATGGATTTTTTGTTGTACAGTAATATATTTCAGGAGTAGAATAAATTGTTTTATTCCTAGATCACTATAGTAAACATGTTTTATAATTATACTAGTCCACAAAGAATTCTACTGCAAACATGTGAACCACATAATAGTACATGTGAACCACATAATAGTACATGTGCAATGTATTTGGAACTAAAGCTGGTCTAATGGTAATTTTTATGCGTGGCAAGGATGTGATACTCTTATTTACGCACAATTATCTGAGACCCTCCGATTTGTGTACAATTCTCCGAGACCTCGAAACACTCTGATTTATGCGTAAATTTTACATGTATAGATTTGATTGAATAGATAACATTTTATGTTCCAAACATCTTTATTTCAGCCGCTTGGAAGTGGCGATGGCTTGGAACCGGATGAAATAGTGGGTATCTTGGTAACTTTGGAATCTTACAGACATTGTGAAATAAAATAAACTTCTGCACATAGTAAATACAATTCAGCAGAAGTGTGTCAAATAAAATGCAATAATGTTATCTGATATATGAGCTGCAAAACACGATGTTAACTATGATGATAATTGTGATCAGATAATTATTTTTGTCGCATAAAAGCATTTTAAACATTTATCACCATGGTAAAACAATTATACTGTACAGGTAAATGTTTCAAGAAGAACTTGTAATAAAAATTAAACAACAATTTTATTTTATTTATATATTATTTTTTTTACAAAATGCTGCAGTAACAATCGTAAGAAGGAAATTAAATGAGACACCACAGTGTTTTTGGTGTCGTACTCACTGACGTTTTCATTGACTGAAGGTGCAGCCCACTGGGAAACCAGGGGTACAGGGCATGACTGGGAAACCAGGACTCCCCGGTCCAAGAGGGGAAAAGGGTGAGAAAGGCGACATTGGGCCACCTGGCCAAGTCAAGTTTGTGTCGCCACCCCCTATTACGCCACCCCCTCCAGACACCCCTGGCTACAAAGGTCAGTTGCAGTTTATTTTTTGTACCAGTATCTGTTTTTATATTGAATATAGGTACACAGTTTTTATCATGATTTTGTACAGTATAAGTATCTATTCCACCATCATCACTGACAGATGTATTTCAATGTACCACAGTTTTTGTTATATTTGACCAGTATTTGTTTATGAATGCTGACCTCGCCATTTTGTACATTCATAAAAAAAACTGTTGACAGTTTCCAATATCTGTGGACAAAGTTTATTGGGGTCAAGCGTTCACGAGATCATGTGACAGGCATGTCGTTGACACCATTAATATTACGTTCCCATCAGTGTGGAATGATGATATTTGTCCCGAAACATTCAAGTTAAACAGATAACGGTCAAAGTGTATTTTTGGTTACTGTTTGCATTGGTAACTATTTTGTGATCATATTATCTGTTCGTTCTCTAAGGATTATTTTTTTCAGTTCCATGATGTAATGGGTCTCTTTGTAAATCTTGTTTTAGACTTGTGTTTGGGTCAGAAAGAAACATATATAATAATAATAATAATGCCTTAAAAGAATCATTGCCTTAATAAAGTGTAAATATATAGAGGATGTTACACAACAAAATATAATCACACAATTCTTCTACATATGGTAAGATGCTATCTGTTTCTTACACAAATTAATCTGTTATGTGTCTTGCTATTTTGAAAACAAGTAAAGTTGTATGCAACATGCCAAGTTAGCATTGAATTATACCAAGTCTGTTTTCAAACATGTACTGCATGCCGCGGACTTATTCCAGGGGAGAGGGGCCCTAAAGGTGAACCAGGAAAGGTTGGACAGACAGGGTTCACGGGACCACGTGGTCACAAGGGAGATAAGGGAAATCTAGGGCCTATTGGCCCTCAGGTGAGTATCTGAAGGCATCAGTATTGAACATGCATCTTCACTTGTGTTTACAGCATGTGACTATAAACTGCCAGGCAACCCTTCTACCTGTGCCAAGAGTGGTTTCACATCCCACAGGGCTTACATTTAACAGTGTTCCATTGTTTATTTTTCCAAACAATTAATGTTCACATTTCAAATAGATATTTGTATAATCAATATATTCATTGATCGCTATATTGTATGTTTTATGCATTTAATTAATGTGTTATTTTATTTTATTAACTTAATATGCTGTTTGCATTATTTGTTATGTTTGCATTACTTGCTATGTTTGCGTTACTTATTATGTTTGCGTTACTTATTATGTTTGCATTACTTATTATGATTGCATTACTTGTTATGACTGCATTACTTATTATGTTTGCATTACTTATTATGTTTGCATTACTTATGCATGTATTACATGTTATATATGTATTACTATATGCATGCACAGACACGCACGCATGAACACGCACACATGCACGCACACAGCACTTACTCATTTACTCGCTTATTCACTCGTGTATATATATATATATATAATTTTATATATATATATATGTATATATATATAACATTATGATTGGTATTTTATTATTGTTGTCAGAGTCAAAGCAGTGTAGAAAACATGTTTTCCTATGGTTCTCCAAATAAAAACCTGTTTTTCACTTCCCCTCTTCCAGTAAGTATATTTGTGGACATGATAATGCTCATCTTCCCACTATTGTAGGGACTTCCGGGAAGGCCCGCTCCTGTTATCCCAATTGGTCCCCCCACTCCACAAGTCACATCACCCGGGGAGAAGGGAGTGGCGGGAATTCCAGGTTTACCGGGACAGAAAGGGGAACGGGGAACTAAGGTGGGGTAGTTTATTGTTTCTCAGTGCAGTTAAAATGATGATATTGTCATTTGTGTGATGTGATATCGTAATGCTTTTTAATATTTAATAACAATACATTTTATTTTACAACAAATTACAAATTAATAATCTGGTCTAGAATTGCTATGTAAGCAAATAAGTATATTAAAATAGTACTATTGATAATAATTTTTTTTAATGTATGACCAAGCAAAATTACTGCTGCATTAGTGAGAAATATTTCTAGTTGTTCTAAGATTCAACCTGATGTTTTCTTTGTGTTTCTTTAGGAATGACTGCAATGTTTCAGCTATTAATTGTAATGATAGCTTTATCTGATACACAAGATAATGTAATTGTGACTTTGTACAATTCAAATTATCAGATATTTTTACATTGATCATTATGGTTATCACATTTTTTTACGTACTACGGTCATAACTGTAATACATTTGCTGACCATCTGATTTCAGGGATGATTACATTCATTGCGTGCTTGAATCTATTTTCTGTGTTTTTTTAATTTGAACGTCATCCTTATTATCTCAGGCACTGTAATTGAAACTCTGGATTTCAGGGAGATTCCGTCATAGGACCCCCAGGGGTAGCAGGTAAACCAGGGATACCAGGTCTGCAAGGTCTCCCTGGTCAACGTGGACCCATGGGACCACCTGGGAACGCTGCAAGGCTCCTAGATATTGACGGGTCTGGCGACGTTCCCTTTGGCAAAGAGGGACCACCCGGACCACCTGGTCGGCCAGGGCTAAGAGGTCCTAAGGGTGATTTTGGACCAGTGGGTCCACCTGGACTACCGGGAACCACTCTCTCAGGTAGGATGGTCTGTTTTGGTGTAGACATTTATCACTGGGGTTGTTTCTTACTTAAACAGCTGTCCCCTCTCCCCCCTCCCCCTGACCCAACTTGGTGTTTTATATTTCAGGACACTAGTCGTGGGTATAAGTATTTCTTCATTAATAGGCTTATATAAGTATATCTTCATTAATAGGCTTATATAAGTATATCTTCATTAACAGGCTTATATAGGCATAGGTTTTGCGGTGAACAAATAAATATGTTTGGTCACCCTCTAAGATATGGCCCCCTCTCAAAGTTGGTCTGCACAGAAGCATGTGAAGAAACGCATACACTTTGATTCTCAAAATCCAATTTGTGGTATGTTTTTTAGAATAAAAAACAGATTAAATAAAAGAACGAAAAACAGACTGGGAAGCATTGCGCCAAGAACCTGTGTTTCTGTGTTTCATTTCTTTATGATTCATTGCTTCATATTGTTATGTGTTATTCTCGTACCTACCTGTGTTATCAGAGAGTGGGTTGTTATGTGTTATTCTCGTATCTACCTGTGTTATCAGAGAGTGGGTTGCAATCAAGAGGACCAGTGCTCGAGTCCACGTACTGTCGTTTTGAAACTTGAGCAATTTCGATCACCCCATAAAATTAGGCAGAAATATAAGATAACAATGTAAAAAGGCAAATTGACAGATCTTTTAGAGCATTTTTCTTGTTTTATCTTGTACTGCTTATGATTTCTTTTATATAGCACTTATCTTGTTTACATTACACCTCGTATACCTGCACATTCCAACACCAGCTTCTCTGGAAAGCATTCAACCACACTGCATTCTGTACACAAAACTTGTTCACTCTTATAAATCTCATATTGCTGTTACTTGCAGCACAGAGCATCAAAGTGAAATCTATTCCTGGTCCACCAGGGGACCCAGGACAGGATGGTCCCCAAGGACCAACAGGATACCCGGTGAATAATCACTATTCAGTATTTAACATTATTATATTAATCCAATGAATTGTTGTTTTCCTTCAAAACCTGGTTTGGGTGTTTTCGTTCAAGTTTTATCGAACCTATAATTCACTGTGAAAAGTATAAATTGTGCTGCATGAATTGTGCCACAATGTCAATGGTCTCTGTGCCAGGATTATTATCTGCCCTTTAATTTAGCGCCGCAGTTTAATCAGAGCTAGTGTTAGATTTATTTAGCCTAGGCAAAGTTCATTGTTGGTGTCTTGACAGTTTTATGTCACAAAAGGATTCATGATCTAGGATAATGATTGATGAAATGATTGTTCATGAACGAATTGTTTGTATGGATGTTTACTGTTCGTGTTGTTGTTCACAATAGGTTGCTATGTTTATGTGTTTCTGATTCAGGGTCTGCCGGGGAAGCCAGGCTCCCGAGGACCTGCGGGCATTCTGGGTCCAAAGGGAGATAGGGTAGGTCATTCAAATGCATCGGCAACATACATGCCAAACTGAGGAACCCACATCGTTATAATGTCCATCTCAAAGTAGCTCACTAGACGGTATACATTTTGATTCTCCAAATCCGATTTGTGGTTTGTTTTTTATATAAAGAAACAGATTATATAAAAAAAATGGAGAACAGACTGGGAAATATAGTGCCAAGAATCTATGTTACTTTTCTTTGTGAGTCATTGTTTCGTATGTGGGTCATTATTTCGTATGCAAGACATTTTATGGGTCATTGTTTCGTATGTGGGTCATTGTTTCGTATGTGGGACATTTTATGGGTCATTATTTCGTATGTGGGACATTTTATGGGTCATTGTTTCGTATGTAGGACATTTTATGGGTCATTATTTCGTATGTGGGACATTTTATTAGTCATTATTTCGTATGTGGGTCATTATTTCATGTGGGACATTTTATGGGTCATTATTTTGTATGTGGGACATTTTATGGGTCATTGTTTCGTATGTGGGTCATTGTTTCATATGTGGGACATTTTATGGGTCATTATTTCGTATGTGGGACATTTTATGGGTCATTATTTCGTATGTGGGACATTTTATGGGTCATTGTTTCGTATGTGGGTCATTATTTCATATGTGGGACATTTTATGGGTCATTGTTTCGTATGCGGGTCATTAGTTCATATGTGGGACATTTTATGGGTCATTGTTTCGTATGTGGGTCATCATTTACAACTTATGTTTTCTTAAGCCTACCTGTGTTATCACTGAGTGGGGTGCGGTATCTTGGTGGTTGGAACACTGAATGGGGTAAATGTGTGCCCTGCTGTAGACGCGGTCTCTCAACTACATGAGCCATGCCAGAAACGTCCATGAGGAGGCTCGGTGAATTCTGCTAAATATCTTATGCGAAGACGCAAAATAGATATGACGGGGCATGGTAACGTAGCAGTTAGAACGTCAGACTCTCGATCGAATGAAAGCAGGTTCGAATCCTCTTGCTTCCATTTCGAAGCTTTGGCAATTTCGTTCGTCCCACGTTGCCACAGTTCACTCAGCTGTATAAATGAGTACTTGGCTAAAGACAGGTGGATAAGTGAACGAATTGTTTTCGTGCAGTAGTTACAGCGTGTATTGAATGTTGGAATGAACAGGTCTGCCAGGGGTGGAGTGTAAAGCGCTTTGAGCGGTCCCACGGACTGGATACCGCGCTATATAACAACATTCCTTTTTTTATATAAACACCACTGCTGCTAACCACCAATGGATGTTTCCAGGGTGACCCAGGAAAAACAGGCCTGCAAGGACTCCTTGGACTGAAGGGGGATGCAGGAAATGATGGCTTGCCTGGAAGCGTAGGGCCGCGAGGCCTGCCCGGACCCCCTGGCCCACCTGGTCCAGCACAAGGAGGCCCCCTCAGCTTGGTAGAGGTAAGACATGCAAATATTCTTAGCTTTGCTGAATGTTCATCAGACTGATGATTGTAAGATATATATCGTAATCTTTTGCTCGTTTTTCACAGTAAATTCTATATTTGTTCTGTATAATGTGTTGACATGTTGAAACTTTACAGAGAAAAAGATTTACTGTGAGAAATGAATAAAACAAGTAATATGTTAAGTTTCTCTTTGTAAAACCAGCCTATTTTAAGCATTTTGTTAATGACGACTGGTTTTATTGTATGTATCTCCTCAATAATGGTTACTAATGTTTAATATATATATATATATATATATATATATATGGTGTTGTAGTTTTTACATTTAAAACTGCATCCTCAACTGAATTACCCTATCACAAATCAGGTTTGTTAATGTCTTAATATGTAGTGTGTGAATAGTTTAAGTAATATCCGCAGTTGGTTTAGGGTAGCCAATTACCCAGAAATAAAAGTAATTAAACTTTAAATTTTAAAGGTTGTTTGAAAGCCATTAGACTCCAAAAGCCCAAAAAGAAAAAAAAATACTCGCGGGGGAGTCCCATGCACATTTTTGAAATATCTGACATAGTAACAGCTATGTCACCTGCATAATTAGCAAAATACTGTACTCTGATCATAATCAATTATAACACAAGATTTATTTATTATTTGCAAGAATATTGCAATTTGATATGTTCATATTATATAAAACATGATATGTCAAAACATAAAAAAATGGTGAAATTTATTATTTTATGTAATTTATTAAGTCGTCGTAAAACCACATTAAATTTTTTTTGCAATATTCAATATTTAAAAGAGTAAGACTACTTCAATAAAACTACCAAAATGTTCATTTATTATTGACCTCTATGAAAAGGCAAGAAAAGTTGGGGAATCCCATACAAAATGTTGAAATATCTGACTTGGTAACAGCTACATCACCAGCAAAATTAGCAAAACTGTTATCAATAGCCAATTTTACCCACAAAGAGTAATGTCATCTAAGTAAAAGTTGGTCGAAATGTTAATTTATTATTCACCTCTATATACATAGAAACAAATAATGAAGTGCCTGGCAAAAAAATAAAGTGTTTGCTATAAAAAAAATTTTTTGGACAAATTTATAACACACGTTGTCCACCGGGGGACTCCACTGGGAGTGTGTTAAATTTATGCTGTTTTCAGTTGTACATTAACATTCTTTTACAAAAACATATTATTTGTGTTTATTATTGGCATAAAGGACATAGTTTCAATCAACAGTATAATTTTTGTGTTGATAAGTTACGACTACGATGCGTAGACCAATGTGCAGTTAGCTTAATTTCATGGTAGCCATTGCAAAATGAATTTGAAATGGGATGTGGAATTTAATTGAGAAGGAACCTTCAATATTATTAATAATTCTTTACTTTATCCTCTTCAGGCCTAATCATACTAATCGTACTAATAAAACTTTACTTTATCCTCTTCAGGCCTAATCATACTAATAAAACGATTATCAGTTTCTTTGCAGATGTTATTGATAAAATAGAAATCAGCTAACAGGGTCTGGAGGTTATCTGGTAAATATAAAGTGTCTGTGTCAAAATAAGAAGTTCAGCATAATTCTCTCATTCACTGATTGTTGCCTGTGTGTGTAGAGAATTGGTTCAGGAGATGGGGAGCTGCCTATGCTTGGAAACCCAGTTCGGGCAGGAAAGCCCGGGTTGCCAGGAGCGACAGGAAAGCAAGGACTCCGTGGAAGACCAGGAGACAAGGGGGAGCGGGGCTACGCAGGAGAGAAGGGAAGCAAGGGCGAAAGGGTGAGTTTCCCTTTGGAATCAGGAGGACTGGGTAACAAAATATTTTGTAAGAGGAAAAATGCTTTATATTAAATTTATTTCGCCATCATTACCTTGCCTAGATATACGCACTTCTTTCATCATGTAAGCCATGTTACTTTCTATTTTATAATCTTGGCTATTTATTTATTATTTAATATTGATTGAAACTATTCTTTGACATTTTACATACCGTAATATTTGATCTATTTGTTGTATTGAAAATTGATGACACATAGTCTGCAATTTCATTTATTGTTCGCTTATCTCGGTGAGAAGTGCATTGATATGTAATTGTTTATTTTAAAAGAGTTACATCTACTCTATTGACCTTTCTCCTGCTGCAGGGCTTCCAGGGCTCAGAAGGACCTCAGGGCTTCAAGGGTGAACAGGGTGCAGATGGCGCCACAGGTCTGCCCGGGTCTGCTGGGGCACCGGGCCAGCGTGGCCTGAAAGGCGAGGAGGTACAGATGTTTGTCTGTGTCAACACCGACCGGTTCTGGTTTTTGACTAAAACATCTTGTCACGTGAATGTAGTTTTATATGAAGTACAGTGTCAATATTTATGTGCGTTTTACTTACGGACCTGCTTGTTATGATAAAATTGTAATATTTGTTGTTGCTGATTCAGTGATCATGAACTGCTTGGAGCTGGGAAGCTTTTGATAAAAGTGGCATTGATTTTTCCGATAGGGTTACATTGAGCCACTTAGAATTGGGAATCATGCAAAAAAAGTGTTCATATTTGTTACCGATTTAGTGATGTTGAGCCGCTTAGAGTTGTGAAGTATATGATAATTTTTTTTATAAGGCTATATTGAGCCACTTAGAACTGTGAAGCATATTGTAAAATGTTTATACTTTTTATGATAAGGCACGTAGAACTGTGCAATAAAATTGTAATATTTTTTCGTTATGATAGGGTGACATGGGGCCACCTGGCGTTGGGAAGCCCGGAACACCAGGAAAACAAGGAGAACCTGGACCCAGGGGACTGCCGGGGCATGTTGTTACAACTGACGGCGCGGTCATCAATGGTCCAGCCGGTGACCCAGTAAGTGGAGTAGGTCTGTCGCTACAATGGCCAGTTAGAGCATTTAGAACTGTCTATTTAAATGAGGAAGGAAAGGAAAGTGAGCTGAAATTTTTTATTTTATAGTACTTCAAAATACCTTCTGGTTTGTCTACCCAGAAAAAGATATCCGAAATTTCAGAATAAGCAGAGAATGTGCCATCCAGACATTAGTGGATAAGATGAACAATTTAATAAAATTACGGTTATTACAGGACATAATTACAGTAATAACAAGTACATCTTATCCATTGTTAATAAAGACGACAAATGGTACTGTAATGTATTACGGTTACAATCATTATTGTGAGAGCATATTTTATATGTTCTTCAAGACTTTCTTGAATGTGTTTCTGATGTTGTGATTGCTGTTTCAGGGTTCGAATGGAGAGAAGGGGGATCAGGGAGAGCAAGGGCCGATCGGTATCACTGGCCTTCCTGGTATACCTGGAGCGGTTGGCTCCCAGGGAATCCCCGGGGATATGGGAGAGCCGGGACTGACAGGGCCCATCGTGAGTCTTCCATGTCAAACCAATTCCAATTATCCCTTAACAATACCAATTCTAAATATAAAACACCAATTCCAGTTATCAATTCCATGTTGGTGAAAAAAGGTGTGAATAGAGCAACCATAGATATACTTAATGCCCAAAATTAACATAAATTTTCAAGCAGCTTTAATTTCTGCATGTCGTGGTTCAAAATGGCAAACAAATATGATATACACAACATGTTATATTTGATTGAATATTTGTAGTGAATCATTTCAATTAAAAGTTACATGATGTAGTTGAAAAAGTAACTGAAATGTTACTGAGAAGTAATTGAAAATTCCAATTACATTTTTACCAATTCCTTAACTTTTAAAAACAAAACACCAATTCAAATTATATTTCCGCAATTGGCATTGGTGTTTCACTTTCTGTATTTGACCCCAGCATATGAGCCCTGTACATGATTGTTTCATTCACTGCAGATTTTGTGTAAAATTATCGGTATATTAATTACAGTTTTGTGCACTCTGGATGAAGGAAGTTATTCGGATTAGGAAATATATCCCTGGGATAACGAGAGACGGGTGCAGACCCACTTATGTAGGGAATTGGTTAACCCATTAAAGCCTGCAACGGCCGTGGCCGGCCGCTCTGTCCAGTCCTGGAACGGCCGCTACCGCATACAGGACCCACTATTCAAAAAGATCCTGGCGATTAACTACTGAACTAAACGCTACCAAATTTTATCACACCCTAGCGGATGCATTTTGCAACGTCAGCATGTTACGTGCATGGGTCGCCCTTTTAGAAATCTCGATTTTCATCGGTTTTCTTCATGCCATCTCGAAAATTTTTATTTCTATATTTTTCCTGACAAAATATGGGAAACATGAAAAATAACTCAGAATTTTTTTATTTTTTCAGTGGTGCAAAACTAAAACATATAGCTACATTTTCTTTCTGGGCTGCATAGGGTTATAGCATGGGATCATTGTCAAATGTCAGTCGCAAGGTAGAATAACTTTCAAAGTTTTAACAAATTTACTATTTTGTCTTTGCAAATTGTGATCATATGTCAACATTTTATTAATATATCCTATTTCTGTGTATACAGTCATGTGGAGAAATGACTACTCTTCAAAATAAACACAACTTGTAATTGTCAATATTGAATAGTTTTTTCTACAAATTTCTGAACACGAAGGTAGAATCGCTTGAAATTTGCCAGAAATCCTGGGAACAGGGGAACATGTTTTTATAAAATGCTGGGGCCTAATGGGTTAAATAACCATTGAAAAAACCCTTTTCCACAGTTCCACCTTGTAATGAGCTGCAGGCTTTGTTGTTCCATCTTGAGGAAGCTGTCTGATCACTTGTTGAAATGTAGGCTGTTAGGGAAAGAATTGGCCGTGTAAGAAAGAATATTCCGCTTCGTATAACTTCCATTTTGATCTGCACCACGTGGTTGGTTGGATATGAGTCTACTCCATTTCTAACACATGAAAATGGATTTCCACTGTTTTGATTCCTCAACAAATATGTTGTTGAAGAATCAAAACAACGAAACTTAATTTCCATGTGTTAGAAGTTAGTCTAATACACACATATCCAACCAACCACACGGTGTGATTCAAAATGGGCTGCCATTGTTTTGACAAAAGCGATAAGTACGTGTTGTATGTCTTTCGTATTCAGCAGAGTTTGCCCAGTTCAATGGATGGTTCTTGTTGACAATAGGGGCTGCCAGGCAAGGATGGCAAGGACGGAATTGCGGGACCGCCCGGGCCCCCTGGACCCCCCGGACCTGCCAACCTGTGGGGTACAGATGGTGATGGTAACGCCCTGCCAGTGGTTCCAGGTGGCATCAAGGTGAATATAGCCTTCAATTTCAGTGTTGAAATGGAATTTTTAGTAACTGAAGTTATTCACACATTACGTATTTGGACATCAACAATAGACTAAATCAGTTGAGGGTGGAGTTTTAAATGTGGTACAAGAAAAAGCAGACTTTGTGAACATAACAAGCAAACGAGAGTGTTCTGTTACCATATGAAGTATTAAATTTCATTCATATGCATTCCTGTCGCATCATATGGATTTCCTGTATACTATAAAAAATTTTTGGGATATATCCCGTTTTTATACAGATTTGTTTTAAATGGAAAAATTGTGCTAAAGTACAAACTATTCGACCTATTACGCGTGCATGCCCTAATTAGCATACACACCACAGCAGGATCGATAATTGTAATTTGACCAGTGTGGACCAACTGAGAAGTGTCGCCATCTGGTATGAAACAGTTGGCACCACTTTTCAGTTCTACACTAGACACCAGACGACACCACTAGTGTTAAACAGTTACCTTATCGTCTAGAGAAACAAATTTTAGTGTACACTTTGATGGCCCAATTTTTTTTTCTGAGCATCTATGCTTATTCAGTCAAATATGATAGGTATATTTTGATACAGATTTCAACCAAATAAATATGGCAGGTGTGCCTTTGTAACGATTACACAAGATGGACCCTGAAATGTTTTGTGTACGTGAACTGTACCCCAACTTCTGGACAGCAGTAGGTGTAGTAAGCTACTACGCTCTCACGTGCGTGTCCCTGATGTCCCCAATACTAATCACCCTTTTAATTCTGCAGCCCTTGAAAGGGGAGAAAGGTGTGCCGGGAGTTTGTCCAAAGAACTGCAGTGCCGCTAAGGGAGATCCAGGACCCCCGGGAATCCCTGGGAAACCTGGGCTGCCAGGTCGGCCCGGCCGGAGGGGACCGTCAGGCATCATGGGAGAGATTGGTCTGCCGGGATTTCCAGTGAGTTACCGTGTGGCACAGTGGAATAGTGGGTAGTTCCCTCAGCTGTATTTTTGAGTATCTGGCAGTATACGGCTGTTGTGCAATAACTACAGTGTGGCTGAATGCTTCCCAGATGAATGAACATTTGAATGAACAGACTCATGTCTGTCAGGGGGTGAATCATGTCTGTCTGGGGGTGAATCATGTCTGTCGGGGGTGAATCATGTCTGTCAGGGGGTGGATCATGTCTGCCAGGGAGTGAATCATGTCTGCCAGGGGGCGAATCACTTCATGTAAAACACTCCTTAGAACTTATCTTTTTATGCGATTTAAGTGATATTTGTAAAATTAGCAGTTATAATTGCATTATTTCATCATTTATTAGCCTACATATATTCATATAAGTGCTTTTTGGACTGGAATCCTGTATATTATTACAGCTTTGAGCTACATGGATAATCTGAGGACACTTCAATAAAAGAGAACATTACTATTGCATTGTATAACTGTCCATGAATGCACATGTGTGTATTCAGTGCGCGTCACTTGTCCAGAGTTTACTGCATGCTATTATTGCCATCCCGTGCAAAATTTTTTTATCATGTTATCTTTTAAAATAAATTTTATTCATTCCTATTTTTTTCAAATTTACTATTTATTTATTAAACTGTTGCAACATGTGTGATGCGCCACGCTAAAACCAGGCACTTCTCACTAGATTTTGTTCAGTGCAGGAGCCTAGAATGCATGGGGTACCTTCGAAATGTCGAAAATGGGTTAACAACGGAATCAATCAGCAAAATTATCCCTCTTTCCATACATCCATTTATATAAGCTGAAAGATTGTTCAAACTAGTAATATTTAGTACTGTTCTGAAGCCCCTGATTAGCGTCGTGGTTGAGAAGTCTGAAACAAAGCCATTTTTACTCGTTTTTGATCGACTGTCTTCGCTCGCTTACAAGCGGGAGACCCCACATAATATACATGGCTGGAAAGCTTATGATGTCAACTACACATGTGATTGGGAATCTCTTATTCTAGACCAATGGAATAGCTCCTATTTTACATAATTTATCCAGCAACAAAGTGCTGCTGTTGCTATAGAAGTAGCGAAATGCTCGCTGATTGGTCGAATACGTAAGCGCGCATGCACAGTCGACTTGTTTACACTTTCCTTTCTTCTTGGTTCACCATTTTCGCCGCTGTTTTCGTCTTCGGTTCGTTAAAGATTTACACTATGCCATTGAAAGAAGCTTATTTAACTACCGAGTAGCGAGGGGGTGCAATCTTGAGGACAGCAGTTTAGCTGCCGTGATTGAAGATTACTTCGAAGGCCGCGTCGAGCCCGTGGAAGTCGCCTCAGCCAGGGGCAGGGGAAGACCCCATTGAGCCTGCACTGGTTGGGTCAACGGGACATTGTGTAGTGTTATTATGTATGTAATGTGTAAATGTTTTATCTTAAGATATGTCGGGTTTATTTTAGGGGTTCAGCTACCAGTGCTCGCGGCAATCTCCGGGAATACCAAACCTTGTAGTAAATGGGGTGGCATTCAGTAAATATTGTTTTTCCACTGTATACTTCTGAGTCTTCTTCATACACACCTACTGGAGGAATATACAAAATTTCATACCATTTGGAGCATTAAAAGTGCGTGGTTGCTATGGAATAAGCAATTTTTCAATGCCGTTTTTTAAAGTTGATTTTCTCAAAACTGTTATTCCAAGAACGTGTACACTAAAAGTGTAATATCTTGGCCCAGGAGTAAGATACACTGTTCATGTTGGTGTCATTTTAAAGCTGTGTATCTCCTCTATTTGAATCTGTAATAAAATGGTTTTGTCAAGAAGAGCCTGGTTTTGGCGTGTAGCATCACATTTGTCGTATTTTGTACATTTGTTCAACTGCTTTTGGGAACAAAATAAACATATTTACTGCATCTAAAAACAAAAATAGCAGTTGACTTTGTGGGTTTCCCATAGAGAATCTTGAGTCACATTGGGATATGTTTTAGGGTCAGCCAGGTTTCCGTGGTCCCCCGGGAGTACCTGGACCTGCCGGGAAGGGCAACAAGGGGGACCCTGGTCCATCAGGACCACCCGGACCAGCAGGGCAGGTCCTACACATTGATGGCAAGATCGTGGTGCCGGGTGACAAAGGAGAGCAGGTCAGTGCAAAGGTTGTTCATTCTTGCAAGGTGCTCAGTATTCCTGTTTTCCACTATTTCCTAAATTTTAATTGCATTTCTTATAGCTTTCTTTATTATCAAACAAATCTTGTATTTTCCTAATCATTTGCATAAATTTTGAGGTTTCATGCGATTTCTTCTTCCCCTTGCTCCCGGGGGCAGGGTCCAAGTCACTTGGTAGTTTCTTCCACTTTCATTGTTAATTCTCTCCATCTCCCCCTGTCTTCTGCGATGGTCTTCCACTCTTGGCCATTCGTACCTGCCCTTTCCAGATCTCGTTTGACACAGTCTGTCCATCGTAGCTTTGGTCTTCCTCTTCTTCTGCCACCCTCTTCTGCTTTCCATGTTCTTTTTGACAGCCTGTCTTCGCCCATTCTTTGTCCTGCCCATCTCATTCTGCTTCCGACTACTTCCATCTTTAGGTGTTTTGTGTTTCTTGCGATTTATCAATACAAAATTTGTTTTATAGTAGAAATCTACATGTTGATGACCACCTGCAGACGGGGTTTGATTGTGGTATAGTGTGATTCACACCGTGCCATAATCACATTTTGCGTGGTAATGTTAAAAGTTGGCAGTTTCTAATTTGTGTTAACTCAAGTCAGTAAATGGCGCCACCTGATATAATGCTGGATATTCCTATAGTTTATTGAAAATGTTCCTATATTCCCGTATTTTTACTTCTGAATTCCTACATAACCTATCAATCTTAGAGCCACAGTGGATTGTCTGGATTCCAGGATGCTTGTCTTGATTTCTGATGAGTGTTCTTCCTTCCCTAAAGGCAATGTTTAACAAGATTAACAAGATTGCCATCCAAGGCAAAGGCCCAGATAGACAGAGGACAAGGAAGCCATTGTCTTATCAAGAGTCCAACATTTTTGCATCTATGTGTAACCCGCCTTTCCGAGATATGGGCACAATCTGTAGATAATTTGTTCCTTCATTTAGTGTCATCTGTGAGAGCGGGTACTTCCTGATATTCAATATACACTGAACCTTTGCTAACATTACCTCATGTCCTTTTGTTATACTGTCTTTCTTGGGTGAGAAAAAATATTTCCATCAATATTTCCATACCCATTCAATATCTTAGAAACGTCAGTTTGATCTCTTGTTTACCTCCTTGAGAGTTCTTTCAGGCGTTCTTCATAACTAAGGTCTCTCAGTTCTGGAATCATTTTAGTTTCTCTCCTCTGTATTCATTCAAGCGTATCTATATCCTTCTTATGATATGGTTTTATTTATAGCATTTACACAATGTTGCTAAACCTTGTTGAATTTGTTCTATAAGGGACTGACTGGACTATCAGGGGACAAGGGAGAATCAGGAGAAATTGGACCTAGGGGACCACCTGGGTTTGCTGGTAAGTTAGCATCTTCCCGGTTTTACTGATGCATATTTACATATCAACATGTTTAGTTTCAGTTTCTGTTAAGATGTATGAATGAACAGCCCCCTAAACCAATGATGGTACTGCTATCATCTCGGATGGATCCAACCAAACATACATGGAATTGAACTTTCTTGTTGTTGTTGTGTCAACCAATCAGTTGCTAATATTTCTCTCGGTTATATCTACATTTCGCACGTCTGGCTGGCCTAAATTGTTCAAATTTCAAACTCATGAAATATCTCGTTTCATTTTCCTGGTACAGTCGAGCCGCGTTATAACGCGGTGGTCGGGGTCAACGACTTCGGACCGCGCTGTACACGAGGCGTGTTAGGTGTTCCCATATCTACCACCAGGGAGCTACTAAACAACAGCGATCGCCGCCCGCTGCACCAAGTCCATGGCATGAACGCTGTCAAAACCCTGTGTGCTTGCAGCACTGTCTTACCTGTCTTCGCCAACATGCAGTTTATGGAACTTATTAAACTTATACTAGCATCAACGTGTATTATTTTTACAAAATCACACCCTGTTGACTCTTGAACTGAATAAAACATGTACATATACCGTTATGGAACAGATCTACTACGATGACGATGTACCAATAGGCCTACATTAGGTAGAATTAATAATTGTTTCAAGCATAAATTGATTACGCACTACTTAACATCAATTCATCGTTTCGTATGCGCATGACGAATTCGTATTTTCGCGCACCGGTAGAGCCTTGGGTTAGGAATTTGGCATGTTGGTTTCGTGTCGCGAAAACGATTAAATTTATGATGTGATGGAAGCATGTCATTTCACCCAAGTGTTATGTTGGTATTGCATGCTAAATGCATTTAAAACAGTTGATCTGATTCTTAAGCGAGGCGTATTTGTGAATCTCGATTGTAATTTACAAACCTTCAAAACGAAGCCAGCGACAGCAATTGATGTCGGCGTCAGCGCAAGACAAACAACACGTTGATACTCGTTCATTGACATTGTTCGCCTAATGTTTCGTGAGAATTGTTAAAGCAATTCTAAGTAGGTTTAAGCAGGCCCATTTGGCATTTTCCCCTGGCGGCAGAAAATCGGGGTCCACGACTGACCGCGTTATATCCGAATCCGTGTAATAATGCGGTGTGTAATAACGAGGCGCGACTGTACTTTTGAAAATGTGTATTTCAGATTTAAACTTGTCTGTGTCAGCAAACCGTAGTGAAAACTAACACCCATTTGCATTGCTCTCAGCTTGTGTAAACAGACAGAAAGAAACCACTGGTGATATGAGGATTTGGATGGAAATTTGGTTGTTTCACTTTAGTTTTGTAGTACTTCAGTTACTCGAAAATGAAAGTGAAACTGTCAAATTCCATCCATATCCAATTAAAATTGTGAATGATATTTTTCATGTTTAGTAACTTACTTGTATGGTTGCGTAGGGTGTGGACATGGTTAAGGTATTCACTGTATGTTTACCTGTCAGGTGCCAGAGGGGCGAAGGGTGAGCCAGGGGGTGGCAGTGGATCGGGGCGCGATGGAGTGCCTGGGAGAGACGGCAAGGACGGACTGCCTGGAGCTAGGGTGAGGGTTCAGGCCAGAGTTGAGGCAGTAGATCATTAGGCCTTGCTATTGCAATTAGTTCTAATTTTCCCAGAATAGGCAAAAGTGGTTCAGTGCAGTGAACCATGGGCCAGTTGGGTTAATAAGTACAGTTACGTAAAATTAATTTGTTAAATAAATAATAATAAATCAGTTAACCCTACAACCAACCAATACCATGCTCTGTTGCAGAGGGTTCTTTAAAAAATCATAACTGCAAATAATTATAATAAAATATATTTTTTATGACTGTGTTATCATTTTGTTGCTAAAATAATTACAATAATAAAAATGACATAGCAATAAATATGTGGTAGAAAGATAAATAATTGAACTATATACCGATACCATACATTACCACTCGGTTTCTGGTGAATGCATGGCATATTATTACTATGCAGCACGTACAATGTTGGTCTAATGCGGCCATGGCTAGTCGCAGGGTTAAAACGTGATGCATATGTACATAGAAATTCATAGCGGTTGGTGTTTCTGACTAGGGCGAACATGGACAAAAGGGTGAGGTGGGACAGCCTGGACCCCCAGGACTGCCAGCGCCACCTGGAGGTGGTATTGGTATTCAAGACCCGTACCCTCGAGTTCAGGTGAGTAGACGGCTGGTAACTTGCTGTGGCAGTCATGTAATCAGGCTGTGTGCGTAGTCTTATAAAGTCTTCAATTGATTGCATACTGTTTTAAAGCCTTGTGGAGTCTATAAAATGGCTGTTTTTAGATAAGTCTTAAAAAGTGTTAACCTTTTATGATGATCACAAGAAAATACGTACTTAATCGTGATTTTTCTATTTGAAACAATTCTGTGTATAAATGGATCCAAAAATCCTATTGCATATGGCAAAACTGTACAATGTGGTAGTTCTGTATTGAAGAATTAATACTTGGTCTCGTGCCTCATTCTTATTGTTTTACTTTATAGGGTCCCCCTGGACCGGCTGGTCCTCCAGGACCAAGTTTCCCTGGTCCCCCGGGACCGCCAGGACCACCTGGTCCTGCTGGATTCATCCAGCCTGGTTATCCTAACAAGCTTGAAAAACCAAACTATGGCCCCCCGGGTCCCCCTGGACCCCCCGGACCCCCCGGTGAGCCAGGCCGACCAGGAAGCAGCATAGATGGGCAGAGTCAGCCAGTTGGGGTGAGTTTTTTCCTTTTTATGTAAATTTTATATTTATTTTTGTTAAAACTGACAGGTGATTTGATGTTAAGAATTTGAACAATGCCGTGCCTGACTTGCCTGTGCTGGTGCGTGAAATAAATGGACCTTATTATTGATATGATTAATTTTGTTATTATGAACATAACTTTGCAATGCGTTATTAATGTGTTTTACTTGATGAAATATTAACGATATGATTGTTGTTATCATAAAACCAAGTTGTTTTGTATAAACTATGTCTATTCCAATATCTTGACTGTGCAAATGTGTTTTATTGAACCACAATGTGTAATTACTGAATGTGTAATTATAATTTTGCTGTTACCGGTTTATTAATATCGACCTTGCCTTTCGGCATACAATCGTGTCAACTTGATATTCAGGGTGAAACGTCAAACTGAACAGATAACGGTCAAATTACTTAACAACTTTGTGGTTTGTTAAAATACATTTGTATGTTAGAATAGTTTGTACTATGTAGCTAGATTTTACGATAAAAACGATCATAAACTCATGATGATTTACAATTGTTTGACATTGCAAATCCTTCTTAGTGAGACAGTTCACAACATGAAATGGAGTTTCCAGTATAATTACACTTTCGTTGGTTGTCCAGGCCATTACATTCCGAACTGAGAGTGAGATGGTCAAGCTGACCCACGCCCTCCCTGTTGGCTCTATGGTGTACATCATCAGCAACGACGAGATGTTTGTACGGACCAGTCAAGGCTGGAGACGAGTGATGGTACGTGTTTTAGCAAGATTTAACAAGAACGTCATTCAAGACAAAACACCCAGATGGCAAGTGGACAAGGAAGCCATCTTATTGAGAATCCAAAACACTTTTTACTGTGTAACCCGCCCTTCTGAGATATTTCACAATTTTGTTTTTAAACATATTCACACTGCCAGCATTTTAATCAATCTGTAGATAATATGTTCCATTCATTTATTGTCCTATGTGAAAATAAGTACTTTCTTATATAATATCTACACTGATACTGAAACATATTTCAATATTTTCGTACCCATTCAAGTTCTTGTCTCTAGGGTTGTTAAACCACATATTTTTCATTGATGCCAGAGTCAGGTCTCGCTCTACGACTCTTGCTGTCTGTATTTATGTGGACAATTTTCTAAATGCACACCTAAGAACATTAAATTTTTTCATCATTGAAAAAACTACTGCATACCAAAAATCATTAATAAATTGATTACAGGAAATCCATATGTTGTAGCAAGACTGTGAAGACTGCGCACTATTCCTGGAAATTGAATGATTTCTATACACTATTAACTTATAATTTTCACCACATTTGTGCAGTGGAAATATCTTAAAGCCTAATTTAATATTTTTAGATATTAGTCTTAATTTGTTGTTATTGACAAACATCTTCACAGATCTGTATATTTTTGGTGTTTCTTTCAGCTTGGACGTACAGTGAATGCTAAACCAACCACACCTACAGTAAGTAACAAATGGCTTAAGATGAACGTTTCATTTATTTTCTTCTCACTCATCATTATGAACAAATTACATTTACCATATATCTTTTTTTTTAAGTATAATATTTGATGGAAGATCTGGTAATGGTTTCAAGAATGTGATAACTGTATAATGTGGATTCAATGTACTTTGATATGTCTTGGTAACTAAATGTTAAGATTCATAGCAAGTCGAGTCTACCAGGTAGCAGAAGAACAGATGCATTGCCTTTTTTAAAGAAAATGAAATAAATTATTTTTGAAAAATTTTACATTAGCAAAAGAAGTATATTTTGTACTTACATGTAAGGACTCAAGTGCTAAAAACACCTATCAACCTGTTATTGTGACTATTATAATTACGGACAGATTGCAAAAAGAGCCTTAAAGCTTTTTTACAAAATCTGGATCCCTGAAACTAGCCAATGCAAACACTTCTCACTAATGAATATTGTCACAGGGCTTCATATTTTAAACATGTGAGCGATAAATCGCTCGCCTAAATATGCCAAATTAATTTAGGCGAGCGATTTGTTAGTTATTTAGTTTACCGTGTGGTGGCGCCACCATTTCCCATTCGGATTCTGTCGTTGTCGCCATGAAATTTTAATTGGTGCTTGTTGGCGCTGACTTTTGTACAAAGAAATAAATGTTTACTTTAGTAAACCCCATACATTCTGATTGCAATTGGTGAAACGGTTTTGAATTGCAACATGTCACCGATTACCATAGACCGTAGCCTGGGCAAAGCCAGTGGCTGTGCCGTGTACTGTGTCCGGGCCGTGGCCACAAAACAGTACTGGTTTCGTGTGCGACTTCATTTGAAAATTGCAATTGAAATTCACAAATACGCCATGTATAAGAATGACATGTATAGTCATAACTCATAAATGCTGCTTAGTAGGCAACACCAATATAAACTGGGGTGAAATGGCATGCTTCCAGTGCATCACAATGCCAAACGCACAACTCAAACTCAGTGCGCAAAAAATGTGAATTTGTCATCTGCACATGAAACAGTGAATCAATGTTAAATGGTACCGGAGATGTGCGTCGTGAATTTTCAGACCGGTTGAAAGACGAAGTGGAACAATTACTAAAATTATCCGTGTCAACTCATATAAATTTTTGGTAGTTCAGATCTAGGTTATTATTTTCGATTCGCAGTACTGCATAGTCAGTCAATCGGATCGTAGCGAAATATTGTTGATCCCTTAACTATTCCATAACTGTACATGTATACATGTATTTTATTCAGTTCGACATACAACATTATGTGACATTTACACATAATACTAATCGACGTTAGTCCACTCATTTGATAATTTTTTTAAACCGCGTTCTTGCAATCTTGGTGGCAATGGTGCATCGGGCTATGATCGCCATCGCCCGTGATGGATAATATGTGAACTCCGAATATTGCAGCTCGAACACTGCGTTATAAAGACGAGAGACTTTCCTAGTGATTCTAATACTCAAGAAAGTACTTGTCAAGACGAACACTTGCAGGCAGCAAGCAATTTTAACAATTGACGCGAGTGATAAATCGCTCCCTAGATTATTGATTTGCGCGAGCGATAGGGAGCAAGAGCGATCGCTTGCTTCAAATATGAAGCCCTGTTGTCAACTACCATTGAAAAAAATATTTGAAACCACTGAACGTGTTTTTTTATCCAGCCACTATGCTGCAGTCACATTGTATATACATATCTGTAGTGTTTCGTGTTCTCATGATCGTCTCTGTCTTCTGTTCACCCTCTCCTAGCGACCGTCAATTCCTGGTTTTAATAACTATGTTCCTCTAGAGGAACAACGTCGACCCCATCGAGAAAACCCTGTCCCGGCACCCCGCCAACATCTCACCCCACCCTCCTGGCCGCGAGTCACACCATACTGGCTGCGCCCCACCCAACCCCCCCATAGGGCACGCCCCACTCAACCCTCCTATAGGACACGCCGTACCCACCCACCCCGTAGGACACGACCCACCCAACCCACCTATAGGTTGCGCCCCAACCCAGTCCCCTATAGGTCGCGTCCCACGCAACCCTCCATTAGGTCACGTCGTACCCAGCCCCCTCGCAGGGTGCGTCCCACCCGCAACCCTTGGCAACCCCTTCGCCAGGCACCGGTAAGTTAGGAATGCTATAATTGGGTTCTGTTTTGCTGTCGGCAGCAATAGTTCCCTGTGGGTTGTGTACAAGTATTCCCAGAGGCTTTAGACTTTTGCAAGTTTTCTGAGCTGCTTTATGTGGAAACAAAACTTCCTCGTAGTTGCCACCCCTGAGTGATGCATGCTTGTAACATAGGTAATAGAAATCAAAGAGAATAAACCTATATGATTATGTAAGTTCGCTGGTTTCCCGCACATGCTCAAAATGAGCTTGCTGTGCAAACTGGGAACAATTTATTGGATCTTGCGAGACTGGTGCAGCTTACTGCGCACAGCTAAAATATTCACCAGAGTCGCTGTTCAGACGTGCTTTGAACCGATGATCTGTCGTTTGAAAAACATGGTCTGTATCTTGTAATACAAAAAAGCCTGGTTTAAAAGACCATAAGGAACGTCTCTTATACCATCAAATTTAAGAAATTCCATTTGACTTCTGGGTAAATCATAACAGTTGGCACCTGTGCTTATTGGTTGTTTTGTTTAAATAATTAGTAAAGTTGGTAGTATTTAAATTTTATGATGTTCAAATAATAAAAATGTTCTACACTGAATGTAAATGACCCTTGGAAGTGTGACTGTTTATGTTAACACCACAGGTATTAGAGAAAACAGCATCATTTCAGATGTTTTTGCTACACACAAAAATATTGATTTGTAATTTTTCATTATAATCTAAAATTATTTAATGATGGGCGAGTCCAAAGCCTCTGGTTACACCACCTGGGTGGGAAGCTTGTTTAACCGTGTTCAGTTAACCCCCCCATCCCCTGTCCTGCATGCCAGTGCTTCAAACAGTGCTAGACTAGTAAGAACCAATGTTTTAATTTGTGAAAATTGTCACTTCATTCCTGCTGTGAAACTACTGGTTTGTTGAGTTGGTTTACATGGTTACTGGTTTGTTGATTTGGTTTCCGTGGTGACTGGTTTGTTGGTTTGTTGAGTTAGTTTCCATGGTTACGGTTCAAACATTTGTGGCGTGGCATGGTTTCAGTCAGCGTGTCTGTCACATCTAAACAGGCTTCTTTATTTGATGACTGCCCTTTGGGATAAGTGTCTCGTTTGCCCTGTTTTACTCTAGATCTAGATTACATATTTATGCCATAAGATGTGCTGTTGAACATGTTAAAATAAGAATGCTTAAGTTTAATGTGGCCAATAAAAAAAAAATTGGGGGGTAACACCATCTTTGTTTTTAATTAATGTAATATCCAGATATGGTTAGAGCAACTGTTTAACTATCTTCTATCCCTCAAAGTGAAAACCCAATGGTTTCTTGCATGTGTATAAGAGAAGTGTTGTATACAGTAGAAGACAGCTGCATCTAGCTCAAGATGCTGCGCGTGGCCAACCATTTGGTTTTGTAATTAACATATCTAGCTTTTAACAAAACACTGATAAAGTTGTGATAGTAGAGCATGAAATAGGGCAGCTTGGTCGCCTTTGTCTCTAATCCATCATGAAATTCATCTCGGCTGTAACCATGCATGAATTCACCGTTATTGACTAATACGTTTAAATATTACTATAGACACCTTTGTGACGTACTTAAATATACATGCAAAGCAGAAAAATAACTTGTACGACATTTGTATTGTCCCATCTGTCTCTTTCTCTTGTTGTAGCCTCTGTTCTTTCTCTTGTTGTAGCCTCTGTCTCTTTCTCTCGTTGTAGTCTCTGTTCTTTCTCTTGTTGTAGTCTCTGTCTCTTTCTCTTGTTGTATTCTCTGTCTCTTTCTCTTGTTGTAGTCTCTGTCTCTCTCTCTCTTATTGTAGCCTCTGTTCTTTCTCTTGTTGTAGCCTCTGTCTCTTTCTCTTGTTGTAGTCTCTGTTCTTTCTCTTGTTGTAGTCTCTGTCTCTTTCTCTTGTTGTAGTCTCTGTCTCTTTCTCTTGTTGTAGTCTCTGTCTCTTTCTCTTGTTGTAGCCTCTTTCTCTTGTTGTAGTCTCTGTCTCTTTCTCTTGTTGTAGCCTCTGTCTTTTTCTCTTGTTGTAGCCTCTGTTCTTTCTCTTGTTGTAGTTTCTGTCTCTTTCTCTTGTTGTAGTCTCTGTCTCTTTCTCTTGTTGTAGTTTCTGTCTCTTTCTCTTGTTGTAGCCTCTGTTCTTTCTCTTGTTGTAGCCTCTTTCTCTTGTTGTAGTCTCTGTTCTTTCTCTTGTTGTAGTCTCTGTCTCTTTCTCTTGTTGTAGTCTCTGTCTCTTTCTCTTGTTGTAGTCTCTGTCTCTTTCTCTTGTTGTAGCCTCTTTCTCTTGTTGTAGTCTCTGTCTCTTTCTCTTGTTGTAGCCTCTGTCTTTTTCTCTTGTTGTAGCCTCTGTTCTTTCTCTTGTTGTAGTTTCTGTCTCTTTCTCTTGTTGTAGTCTCTGTCTCTTTCTCTTGTTGTAGTTTCTGTCTCTTTCTCTTGTTGTAGCCTCTGTTCTTTCTCTTGTTGTAGCCTCTGTCTCTTTCTCTTGTTGTAGTCTCTGTTCTTTCTCTTGTTGTAGTCTTTGTCTCTTTCTCTTGTTGTAGTCTCTGTCTCTTTCTCTTGTTGTAGCCTCAGTCTCTTTCTCTTGTTGTAGTCTCTGTTCTTTCTCTTGTTGTAGTCTCTGTTCTTTCTCTTGTTGTAGTCTCTGTCTCTTTCTCTTGTTGTAGTCTCTGTCTCTTTCTCTTGTTGTAGTCTCTTTCTCTTGTTATAGTCTCTGTCTCTTTCTCTTGTTGTAGTCTCTGTCTCTTTCTCTTGTTGTAGTATCTGTCTCTTTCTCTTGTTGTAGTCTCTGTCTCTTTCTCTTGTTGTAGTCTCTGTTCTTTCTCTTGTTGTAGTCTCTGTCTCTTTCTCTTGTTGTAGTCTCTGTTCTTTCTCTTGTTGTAGCCTCTGTTCTTTCTCTTGTTGTAGTCTCTGTTCTTTCTCTTGTTGTAGCCTCTGTTCTTTCTCTTGTTGTAGTCTCTGTTCTTTCTCTTGTTGTAGTCTCTGTTCTTTCTCTTGTTGTAGCCTCTGTTCTTTCTCTTGTTGTAGTCTCTGTTCTTTCTCTTGTTGTAGCCTCTGTCTCTTTCTCTTTTTGTAGCCTCTGTCTCTTTCTCTTTTTGTAGTCTCTGTCTCTTTCTCTCGTTGTAGTCTCTGTCTCTTTCTCTTGTTGTAGTCTCTGTTCTTTCTCTTGTTGTAGTCTCTGTTCTTTTTCTTGTTGTAGCCTCTGTTCTTTCTCTTGTTGTAGCCTCTGTCTCTTTCTCTTGTTGTAGCCTCTGTCTCTTTCTCTTGTAGGCTCTGTCTCTTTCTCTTGTTTTAGCCTCTGTCTCTTTCTCTTTTTGTAGTCTCTTTCTCTTGTTGTAGTCTCTGTTCTTTCTCTTGTAGTAGTCTCTGTTCTTTCTCTTGTAGTAGCCTCTGTCTTTTTCTCTTGTTGTAGCCTCTGTTCTTTCTCTTGTTGTAGTTTCTGTCTCTTTCTCTTGTTGTAGTCTCTGTCTCTTTCTCTTGTTGTAGTTTCTGTCTCTTTCTCTTGTTGTAGCCTCTGTTCTTTCTCTTGTTGTAGCCTCTGTCTCTTTCTCTTGTTGTAGTCTCTGTCTCTTTCTCTCGTTGTAGTCTCTGTCTCTTTCTCTTGTTGTAGTCTGTGTTCTTTCTCTCGTTGTAGTCTCTGTCTCTTTCTCTTGTTGTAGTCTCTGTTCTTTCTCTTGTTGTAGTTTCTGTTCTTTCTCTTGTTGTAGCCTCTGTTCTTTCTCTCGTTGCAGTCTCTGTCTCTTTTTCTTGTTGTAGTCTCTGTCTCTTTCTCTTGTTGTAGTCTCTGTCTCTTTCTCTTGTTGTAGCCTCTGTTCTTTCTCTTGTTGTAGTCTCTGTTCTTTCTCTTGTTGTAGCCTCTGTTCTTTCTCTTGTTGTAGTCTCTGTTCTTTCTCTTGTTGTAGCCTCTGTTCTTTCTCTCATTGTAGTCTCTGGCTCTTTCTCTTGTTGTAGTCTCTGTTCTTTCTCTTGTTGTAGTCTCTGTTCTTTCTCTTGTTGTAGTCTCTGTTCTTTCTCTTGTTGTAGTCTCTGTTCTTTCTCTTGTTGTAGCCTCTGTTCTTTCTCTCGTTGTAGTCTCTGTCTCTTTCTCTCGTTGTAGTCTCTGTTCTTTCTCTCGTTGTAGTCTCTGTCTCTTTCTCTTGTTGTAGTCTCTGTTCTTTCTCTTGTTGTAGGCTCTGTCTCTTTCTCTTGTTGTAGTCTCTGTTCTTTCTCTTGTTGTAGTCTCTGTTCTTTCTCTTGTTGTAGCCTCTGTTCTTTCTCTTGTTGTAGTCTCTGTTCTTTCTCTTGTTGTAGCCTCTGTTCTTTCTCTTGTTGTAGTCTCTGTTCTTTCTCTTGTTGTAGCCTCTGTTCTTTCTTTCGTTGTAGTCTCTGGCTCTTTCTCTTGTTGTAGTCTCTGTTCTTTCTCTTGTTGTAGTCTCTGTTCTTTCTCTTGTTGTAGCCTCTGTTCTTTCTCTCGTTGTAGTCTCTGTTCTTTCTCTTGTTGTAGCCTCTGTTCTTTCTCTCGTTGTAGTCTCTGTCTCTTTCTCTTGTTGTAGTCTCTGTTCTTTCTCTTGTTGTAGGCTCTGTCTCTTTCTCTTGTTGTAGTTTCTGTTCTTTCTCTTGTTGTAGCCTTTGTTCTTTCTCTTGTTGTAGCCTCTGTCTCTTTCTCTCGTTGTAGTCTCTGTCTCTTTCTCTCGTTGTAGTCTCTGTCTCTTTCTCTCGTTGTAGTCTCTGTCTCTTTCTCTTGTTGTAGTCTCTGTTCTTTCTCTTGTTGTAGCCTCTGTCTCTTTCTCTTGTTGTAGTCTCTGTTCTTTCTCTTGTTGTAGTCTCTGTCTCTTTCTCTTGTTGTAGTCTCTGTCTCTTTCTCTTGTTGTAGTCTCTTTCTCTTGTTGTAGTCTCTGTCTCTTTCTCTTGTTGTAGCCTCTGTCTTTTTCTCTTGTTGTAGCCTCTGTTCTTTCTCTTGTTGTAGTTTCTGTCTCTTTCTCTTGTTGTAGTCTCTGTCTCTTTCTCTTGTTGTAGTTTCTGTCTCTTTCTCTTGTTTTAGCCTCTGTTCTTTCTCTTGTTGTAGCCTCTGTCTCTTTCTCTTGTTGTAGTCTCTGTTCTTTCTCTTGTTGTAGTCTTTGTCTCTTTCTCTTGTTGTAGTCTCTGTCTCTTTCTCTTGTTGTAGCCTCAGTCTCTTTCTCTTGTTGTAGTCTCTGTTCTTTCTCTTGTTGTAGTCTCTGTCTCTTTCTCTTGTTGTAGCCTCTGTCTCTTTCTCTTGTTGTAGTTTCTGTCTCTTTCTCTTGTTGTAGTCTCTTTCTCTTGTTATAGTCTCTGTCTCTTTCTCTTGTTGTAGTCTCTGTCTCTTTCTCTTGTTGTAGTATCTGTCTCTTTCTCTTGTTGTAGTATCTGTCTCTTTCTCTTGTTGTAGTCTCTGTCTCTTTCTCTTGTTGTAGTCTCTGTTCTTTCTCTTGTTGTAGTCTCTGTCTCTTTCTCTTGTTGTAGTCTCTGTTCTTTCTCTTGTTGTAGCCTCTGTTCTTTCTCTTGTTGTAGTCTCTGTTCTTTCTCTTGTTGTAGCCTCTGTTCTTTCTCTTGTTGTAGTCTCTGTTCTTTCTCTTGTTGTAGTCTCTGTTCTTTCTCTTGTTGTAGCCTCTGTTCTTTCTCTTGTTGTAGTCTCTGTTCTTTCTCTTGTTGTAGCCTCTGTCTCTTTCTCTTTTTGTAGCTTCTGTCTCTTTCTCTTTTTGTAGTCTCTGTCTCTTTCTCTCGTTGTAGTCTCTGTCTCTTTCTCTTGTTGTAGTCTCTGTTCTTTCTCTTGTTGTAGTCTCAGTTCTTTCTCTTGTTGTAGCCTCTGTTCTTTCTCTTGTTGTAGCCTCTGTCTCTTTCTCTTGTATGCTCTGTCTCTTTCTCTTGTTGTAGCCTCTGTCTCTTTCTCTTGTTGTAGTCTCTGTTCTTTCTCTTGTAGTAGTCTCTGTTCTTTCTCTTGTAGTAGCCTCTGTCTTTTTCTCTTGTTGTAGCCTCTGTTCTTTCTCTTGTTGTAGTTTCTGTCTCTTTCTCTTGTTGTAGTCTCTGTCTCTTTCTCTTGTTGTAGTTTCTGTCTCTTTCTCTTGTTGTAGCCTCTGTTCTTTCTCTTGTTGTAGCCTCTGTCTCTTTCTCTTGTTGTAGTTTCTGTCTCTTTCTCTTGTTGTAGCCTCTGTTCTTTCTCTTGTTGTAGCCTCTGTCTCTTTCTCTCATTGTAGTCTCTGTCTCTTTCTCTTGTTGTAGTCTGTGTTCTTTCTCTCGTTGTAGTCTCTGTCTCTTTCTCTTGTTGTAGTCTCTGTTCTTTCTCTTGTTGTAGTCTCTGTTCTTTCTCTTGTTGTAGCCTCTGTTCTTTCTCTCGTTGCAGTCTCTGTCTCTTTCTCTTGTTGTAGTCTCTGTCTCTTTCTCTTGTTGTAGTCTCTGTCTCTTTCTCTTGTTGTAGCCTCTGTTCTTTCTCTTGTTGTAGTCTCTGTTCTTTCTCTTGTTGTAGCCTCTGTTCTTTCTCTTGTTGTAGTCTCTGTTCTTTCTCTTGTTGTAGCCTCTGTTCTTTCTCTCATTGTAGTATCTGGCTCTTTCTCTTGTTGTAGTCTCTGTTCTTTCTCTTGTTGTAGTCTCTGTTCTTTCTCTTGTTGTAGCCTCTGTTCTTTCTCTCGTTGTAGTCTCTGTTCTTTCTCTTGTTGTAGCCTCTGTTCTTTCTCTCGTTGTAGTCTCTGTCTCTTTCTCTTGTTGTAGTCTCTGTTCTTTCTCTTGTTGTAGGCTCTGTCTCTTTCTCTTGTTGTAGTCTCTGTTCTTTCTCTTGTTGTAGCCTCTGTTCTTTCTCTTGTTGTAGCCTCTGTCTCTTTCTCTCGTTGTAGTCTCTGTCTCTTTCTCTTGTTGTAGTATCTGTTCTTTCTCTTGTTGTAGCCTCTGTTCTTTCTCTTGTTGTAGCCTCTGTCTCTTTCTCTTGTAGCCTCTGTCTCTTTCTCTTGTTGTAGTCTCTGTTCTTTCTCTTGTTGTAGCCTCTGTCTCTTTCTCTTGTTGTAGCCTCTGTTTCTTTCTCTTGTTGTAGCCTCTGTCTCTTTCTCTTGTTGTAGCCTCTGTCTCTTTCTCTTTTTGTAGCCTCTGTCTCTTTCTCTCGTTGTAGTCTCTGTTTCTTTCTCTTGTTGTAGTCTCTGTCTCTTTCTCTTGTTGGAGTCTCTGTTCTTTCTCTTGTTGTAGTCTCTGTCTCTTTCTCTTTTTGTAGTCTCTGTTCTTTATCTTGTTGTAGCCTCTGTTCTTTCTCTTGTTGTAGCCTCTGTCTCTTTCTCTTGTTGTAGTCTCTGTCTCTTTCTTTTGTTTTAGTATCTGTTCTTTCTCTTCTCTGAATACATTTTGTAAAATTATTACCAATTTACAGATTTGCAGTTTACGTGAAAAGCCTTAATTTTTGCTAATTTCGGTGTTTATGCATTTGCATGTTCTCTGTCCTAAGCAGCCGACACAACCCCCACCAGAAATCATTTTGCCACCACGAGACACAGGCAAGATAACAGGAAACATGGTAAGTGAAACTGAAAGTACATATTTTTACATCGTTGGTTGTTTTCTTGGTGAGATCTGATAGTGTAAGTACACAGTTCAGCCGAGTTCTAACGGTTATTTTGTTACATCTGTAAGTAAATTTATTGGGATGGAATTGATACCCTGAAAATGCTGCCTTTTTCAAAGACAGCAAATTCTATCAAATTTCATCCTGATATAGCAGAAATTTAAAACTTTAAACACAAAAATATTTCTAGCCCCATTGATGTGTAGGACTCCTGCCATATGTATAATGTCTTCACATTATATCATTAGCAGTTCTGATGTAATACTAATGCACACACAGTGGTGAATCTTATATAATGTTACACCTGCAACATTCTTAATGGACCCACGTGGTCTACATAGGCAAGCACTTTATTGTGTCCAATTTATTATTATTTTTAACTTAGTTATATATGTAACATAAATTTTTAACTCTATATGTTTAACTTAATTTTATATATATATATATATATATATATATATATACATATACATATACATATATACATATACATCCAAGTCACAAGTGATATACAGACCCCAATGTTGAGACCAAGGGATTTTACACCAAACATACCTGTATGGTGGATGTGCTAACCAGTACAGTACTGTGCCTCGCCTACTACACTCTCTCTATATGGTGCATGGACTGATTACTGGTATGTATAAGAGCAATCACATATGAATACTTTTATTTGAAGTGAAACCCATATACATAAAAATATGCATTAAAAAATAATTTAAGTAAAAAATATAGTTAAGAGTATAAATAAGTAAAAAAATAAATAAGTTGACACACATATATATATATGTATATATATATATATATATATATATATAAATATATGTGTGTATAAATATATATATACATATATATAAATTTTTTTTTTCTGATATTTCCCACGGCAGATATCTGATATGTTTGGTGTAAAATCCCTTGGTCTCAACATTGGGGTCTGTATATCACTTGTGACTTGGATGATCACGTTAATGTCAGTCCTGTCTTGTTAATTGGGAACATAAAACAAACACTGAGGATGACATGCACCCTGGCAGTGACCACCGTCAGTGACGGGCAATGACCACCCTCAGTGACATGCACCCTGGCAGTGACCACCCTCAGTGACATGCACCCATGTAGTGACCACCCTCAGTGACATGCACCCACGTAGTGACCACCCTCAGTAACATGCACCCTGGCAGTGACCACCCTCAGTGACATGCACCCTGGTAGTGACCACCCTCAGTGACATGCACCCATGTAGTGACCACCCTCAGTGACATGCACCCACGTAGTGACCACCCTCAGTGACATGCACCCTGGCAGTGACCACCCTCAGTGACATGCACCCATGTAGTGACCACCCTCAGTGACATGCACCCACGTAGTGACCACCCTCAGTAACATGCACCCTGGCAGTGACCACCCTCAGTGACATGCACCCTGGCAGTGACCACCCTCAGTGACATGCACCCATGTAGTGACCACCCTCAGTGACATGCACCCATGTAGTGACCACCCTCAGTAACATGCACCCTGGCAGTGACCACCCTCAGTGACATGCACCCTGGTAGTGACCACCCTCAGTGACATGCACCCACGTAGTGACCACCCTCAGTGACATGCACCCTGGCAATGACCACCCTCAGTGACATGCACCCTGGCAGTGACCACCCTCAGTGACATGCACCCACGTAGTGACCACCCTCAGTGACATACACCCTGGCAGTGACCACACTCAGTGACATGCACCCACGTAGTGACCACCCTCAGTGACATGCACCCATGTAGTGACCACCCTCAGGGCCAGCATAGACAGGTTGACTTGAGGTGATATTCTGAAAAAGGCTGACTAGTTGGATGAGGCCACATAAGACCATCGGATTCTAGTCAGTTAATAGAATGTTGCTGGAAACAACTTGGAAACACCGTGATTGGCTTTACATATTGTTCAATCCTCATAGTTATATCAGATCATGTCAGTCTCATTACGAATATGTTGCAGTACATAAATTGTTGCTTTTGTTGTAGCTCCACCTGGTGGCTGCCAATGAACCATTCACAGGCGACATGCATGGCATCAGTGGTGCTGATAATACCTGCTACCGCGAAGCGAAGCAGGCTGGAATGAGAGGCACCTACAGGGCATTCCTGACATCTCGAGTACAGAATCTCGACTCGATTGTGCATCTTCAATTTGACAAATCAATTCCCATAGTCAACATCAAGGTAATACATTCAGGGGTATAGCCAGAATTTGGCGATGGGGCTCGTATCATTTGTAGGCGTAGTCACAAAGCTAAAAATGTTTAATCATACATGTTAAGTTTCAGAAATGCAGGAGATTTATCTGTAAATCGCAGAGGCTCGGGATATCGCAGAATTGTACGTAAATAGGAGGGGCTCAGGATATCAGAGAATTGTGCGTAAATTGGAAGGTCTCAGGGTATCAGAGAATTGCGCATAAATCAGAGTATTTCACATCCTCAACTCTCATAAAAATTCTACAATGTCTATGCACTATTAAATGGTACAGTTGCATGTTAATAAACATTTTGGCAGTAGACAAATTCTTTGTGGACTAGTAAAATATATAACTTGGTAACAATACTCTGATGGTAAACAAAATTTTTTTCAGCTCTTGAAATATATTACAGTATAACAAAAATCCCTTACCTAGCAGGCAGTAGCCTACATATTTGACTACATTTAAGTAATTAACACAATATTTACTGGCAGGGTTATGATTGAAGCATTTTCTTTTTCTTCAAAGTTTGTGATCCTGGGTGATGAAGGCATTTGTGATCCTAGGTGATGGAGATAGTTTTTGATGAAAACCTTTTTTTTGTCTTTTCGTTCATAATGTATTCGATTGTGACAAATATCAAATATATATGAATGAAATAAAATTAGTATATAATGGAGATGTATTGATGGGCATTGAATTCGATATGCACATGTGGGTGATAAAGGGGACCATTCATCTAACGCATATAAATAACTGCAACAACAGGCAAAACACAAGGATACTGTTTAGGTTTGCCTGGTCTATTCTGCATAAAACCTGGTTGAACTAACCCCTGCTGTTGTTGTGGGCGTGACTAGAGGGAGGGATTGACGATCTTTTGTTAGGCCACACAAACATTTTTGGTTTTATCAGAAATCCAGGACATTTTTTCTCCCATCCAGGAGAAAAGGAGATTTGATATTTTTACTTCCACTGGGAAATGGAAATTTTTTTTATCTGTACCCTGGAAAGAGGCATTGATTTTTTTACTGCCAGAATTCTAGGACATTTCCAGGACAGGAAATTGTATAAATATCACCACCGTAGCAAAATGAACTCTGGAGGTGTAAGATGAGATAAATTGATTTATGCTTAAGACGTAATGTTATGTTTTGCCACTGTTGCAGTTGCATGAGATTGCACATTATAAAATTGTTTACCTAATAAATGTGTCATCCGTCATGATCGCAATGGGGACATATGATGTGTCCTCAAAATTACAAATAATATCCTGGAAATGTGTTATTATGAAAGGGTAGGAACTTTGTAGATGTTATCACTGAATGGACACCAGTAACAAGTAGGAACCTTGTAGATGATATCACTGAACGGACACCGGTAACAAGTAGGAACCTTGTAGATGTTATCACTGAATGGACACCAGTAACAAGTAGGAACCTTGTAGATGTTATCACTGAACGGACACCAGTAACAAGTAGGAACCTTGTAGATGATATCACTGAATGGACACCAGTAACAAGTAGGAACCTTGTAGATGTTATCACTGAACGGACACCAATAACAAGTAGGAACCTTGTAGATGTTATCACTGAATGGACACCAGTAACAAGTAGGAACCTTGTAGATGATATCACTGAATGGACACCAGTAACAAGTAGGAACCTTGTAGATGTTATCACTGAACGGACACCAGTAACAAGTAGGAACCTTGTAGATGATATCACTGAACGGACACCGGTAACAAGTAGGAACCTTGTAGATGTTATCACTGAACGGACACCGGTAACAAGTAGGAACCTTGTAGATGTTATCACTGAACGGACACCGGTAACGAGTAGGAACCTTGTAGATGTTATCACTGAACGGACACCGGTAACGAGTAGGAACCTTGTAGATGATATCACTGAACGGACACCGGTAACAAGTAGGAACCTTGTAGATGTTATCACTGAACGGACACCGGTAACGAGTAGGAACCTTGTAGATGATATCACTGAATGGACACCAGTAACAAGTAGGAACCTTGTAGATGATATCACTGAACGGACACCAGTAACAAGTAGGAACCTTGTAGATGATATCACTGAACGGACACCAGTAACAAGTAGGAACCTTGTAGATGATATCACTGAACGGACACCAGTAACAAGTAGGAACCTTGTAGATGATATCACTGAACGGACACCAGTAACAAGTAGGAACCTTGTAGATGATATCACTGAACGGACACCAGTAACAAGTAGGAACCTTGTAGATGATATCACTGAACGGACACCAGTAACGAGTAGGAACCTTGTAGATGATATCACTGAACGGACACCAGTAACGAGTAGGAACCTTGTAGATGATATCACTGAACGGACACCAGTAACGAGTAGGAACCTTGTAGATGATATCACTGAACGGACACCAGTAACAAGTAGGAACCTTGTAGATGATATCACTGAATGGACACCAGTAATAAGTAGGCATGTACATCTATCTAGTCAACTAGAGAACAGTTAAACTGTTAGAGTTTGTGTTTATAGCATCTCTGTTACTGATTGGATTTGGAGGGTTCTATCTTACAAAGGGGGAAGCTGCCAGGTTGTTTTCAACAAAGAAAAATTTTTAATTCTTGCACACATTATACAGTTTTATTTACCTTAAATGTATTAATTTGAAATAATTTTTTGTAGACAAAGAGCATGAACAGAGTGAATCAAACATTATCTGAAATAACAGATATTCCCTCTGGCACTTATCTGAAGTAAAAGACGTTACCTTTATTGCTTATCTGCAGTAACGAGTATTCTCTCTGATCCATTGTTGCAGCAACAAAAATTGTTCAGCTCTTGGAACGACCTGTTCAATGGGGCTGGAGCATACTTCAACACCAAAGTTCCCATCTATTCCTTTGATGGCAGGGACATACTGTACGACCCCAACTGGTAGGTATCAGTGAGTGCACAACAGCATAGAGTGTGCTTATGGTGCAAATAAGGGCAAGCAACATCACGTTTGTTTTCTTGAAATCCACATGTTTACGTTCTGTATAAAGCCATACAAATATGAATAACATTTTTCACTGGTTATTTGTCTCTCACATTAGCGATCAGTTATTGGTCTTAGTTGGTCTCTCCCGGACAGACACACATATTTGTATAATTTAACGTTAATCTTCTCTATTAATTTTAAATTCATGCATTAATTCATAGTATATTGTATTTTATTTTATGTACTTGTCTCTGTCGAATAAACACATTCATATTTCTATAGCATTCGTATTTGTTGTGTGGCAGAAGGATTGCCCCAGTTGTTCAACTATGTACTGGTGTGGTTGGAACTGAATTAGTGGCATTGTGTTTGTATTCTGCACTAGAAATATACCTGGTTGTTTATAGTAAAATTAATTTGAGTACATTTTAATTGCCAGCCTGCCGAGTTCCTAAAATAACAGTTTTGAAATATCTTTTGGATAAGGCGCTAAAATCCGTAGTGACTTCTATGCATTGTCTAAGCCAGGAGAAATAATAGACTCAACACATGGGCTAAATGTGTGTAACCTGCGGTGGACTCGGCATCAGAGACAGTTTATCACAATAGAAGTATCAGTGACAATCCGGATAACCACCTTCATTACTGTAACAAACACAGTCTGATCTTTGAATCGAGTCTCTGACTAGAAGTCTCAAAAACATGTTTATTGAAACATCTTTGAATCTGTTCGCCCAGTTAAGTCCATATCTATGCTTGTTATGTTTCCTCCAGTTCTGTGATATGATAAACTTGCTACAAATTGTCATACATCTGTTCGGTAAATGATTCGTACTGTAACATCGTGACGCATTTCGTTCATAGGCCGCAGAAGATCATCTGGCATGGTTCGGACGTGCATGGCCAGCGTATGCCGGCCTCGTACTGCAATGCATGGGACAGCAAGTCGATCGAACAGACCGGCTTCGGCAGTTCGCTGCTCAAAAACAAACTATTAGACCTAGAGAAATTCAGCTGCAATAATGCCTTCATCCTGCTGTGCATAGAGATAACGAGTCGAGAAGATGTCAAGAAATAGCAGCGTCGCATCGATGCCTCGATGCTCTTACTAGACATCTTGTGATATAAAAATAGTTGCATTACACCCAGATGCTTCTTCAAGTGCGGTCCAGATGCCTCATGATGACTAAGATGCCCCATGATGACTAAGATGATGACTAAGATGATGACTAAGATGGAGAACCAAGAAACACTGCCACTAGTGCTGGCATCCGGAATCAGTGGGAAATCACGTCATTTGTCATGGGACGCTACAAATGTCCCATGTCACGCCGTTTCTCCGTTCTACCAATGTGGCCGTGTGTTAGCCAAATGCTGCCTGTTCTGTATTTCCCTCCTTCAAATCAATGTCTCGTTCGTAGCGTTAATGTCGCCAGTTTAAAAATTGTATTTCTCACATATGCGTGCATCTGAACCGACGAAACACGTTATCAGCTGTCTTCCTACGTGAACACTCTGACCGTTTCCGTCGAGCAGAAATCATGTGCAACTGAAAGTTATTGAATAAGAAATGAAGTCGCACATTGTTGTGGTTATGGCTACCAGAGACGTGTCATGACATTTAAGTTCACATTTGGCAGTATTGTCCGAAAATATATGAGTTATGCCAATCGCGAATCGTGCTTCGACAGTTGTCACTATGGCAACGCCACGCTGTGCTAGACAGAACGCTTATGTCGTTTCCTACGGCATCGATCGAAACCAGAACGATAGCTTTGCTGTATGTCGACAGAGCATGACAGTACTAGGTGCCTTTGTAAAGTTTGTATGTATGTGTGCAGAGATGTGCTTATGTATGTTAAAATATTATATTTAATACGTTTTTGATATTGTGGATGTCTCTTGGGCCTTGCTGCCATTTTTAACGTGCTTGTGTCAATGTCGGGTGGCAAGCATCATATAGTTGCCAATCCCGTTTTACCATTTGTTGACTTCGAATGAACTGCTTTTTTCACAGGACACGTTCTGTGCAATGAAGTAGACTAAAGTTTGTGTTTCTTTTCATGGCAAACTCTTAGCGTTGTTACTGTTAGCGACCGATATTTTTATCATGCACGGCTGCAATATTTTTATAAAACACCAATTGTGCAATATGTAGCTTTTGTATAGATACTATTTGTTGACCCAGATTATAAAGCCATCTACGCAATTCATAAACAACTCTGCTGCACTTGCAGTCATTTTCAAAATGACCCGTGTTTGGCGTTTTATTCTGAAGAACATAACATGATCAGATTTTGGGGGTGTCTTAATGGACAAAGATTGCTAATTACAAAAGAAATGTCGAATGCAATTTTTTTATTGCATTTGTAAACTAACGTTTGCATTACCTATAATCTCTCATGTATATATAATGAAGCTACTTGAATAAATATATAATAACATTTATTATTTACAGGATGCTGAAGGGTTCAGCAATTTTCTGGGGATATATTCTAAATTTACCCCTAGATACACATCTTGCATATAATGCAACATCTTAACAATTGTCTTGTTACATGCAAGATATAGGCCTACTGAGCAGCTGAAGATATTTTTAACAAGATTGTTATCCAAAGCAACAATCCCCTGGTGGCAAGTGGTCAAGGAAGCATATCAAGAGTCCAACAATGGAAATGTTAGATGCTTGTCTCAAATATTTATGGGGGATTTTCTGTAAATTGTGATGAAAAAATGTGGTTTCTTGTTTTACAGTATTTTCATAATTGGCAATATTTTAATGATCCTGAAATTTTTGTTATATCTGGTTTACGGGTTAGTAAGGTACAGCAAAATTCTGTGTCGACACGCGATTCTAAACATGCAGGATCAAGTGTCATTTTATAGTGTTTCTCAATGTCTTGACGTTTTTATGTGTGACCCTCGAAAATGTTTCATTCATCACATCCTTGACATGTTTCTGTTGATGTCGATTCATTTAGAAGAAACAACATATGATGAAATCAGAAATAAAAACTTTATAAAAAATTGGTAATTTACCTTAATTAATTTGTTTGACATGAAAAGTTAATTACCGGATACCTCACAATTTCTTTTTATTGTGTCGCACCAAAGAGAAATTATTATAAAAGTATGTCCGTCCCATTGGTAAATTCATCGAACAATAAAAAGCATGGTGCAGTGTTTTTATTGCAGTTTGTTTTCATGATCTACATAAAAAATTAATACATTAATCCAACTGTTCACAACATTCACACAATTGTAGTTTTGTAGATTGGAAATACAGTGGTAGTAGTGGCCTGTTTGAAGTTGTCAGATACGTGTGCGTTTGTGTACAAATCTTAATTTGTCTCTGTTGTGTAATATTTACCCACAGCTGTTTAACTGCAACCAAAATTTACAAGATATACACATACAAGTCACCTGGATTTATCCTAAGGAGACTGTGAAAGGTTGAATAATTTCTAAATTTAGCCACAGTAACTCTTGCCACAAATATCTCTTTAAATATCCAATTTATAGATCAATAAATGAGGTGTTTATTTGTCAAACGTGTTAAATGCAAAACAAATGGAGGTGTTTTTGTGCTGCCGTCAAGTTGGTAGCAGTGGAGGTAAGAATTCTGCGGAAAAACAAATACTATGATGAAAATGGTGGTTTCCCATCTATTGCAGGACAATGTGCAACATGATTTATCTTGGAAATGTAGAACATGGATAAAACACGTCTCGCAATATAGATTATATGTATAGTGATGTGCTTCAACATGTAAACATACTGACCTAATTACACAGAAACAAGGAGTCTTAAAAAGAAGAGTCTTATCAACATCAATTTTCATGGTTATCACGTTGTATTTGTCGCGACAATTATAATATATACAGACACTAGAGAAATCTTCATGAACACATGCACTGTTATTCGTAATATAAATGCAATACTCGCATTACATGATTACAGCTGAAATGACAAAAGCTAAGTGAAATATAAATAAGTTATCACAATTCAGTATCCCATGTCATACATGGGAATATTCTGCCGACTGCCGAAACAGCACGAGACACATTTAGACATTTCATGTCCTGTCGACTTGGTGATCTGTGTCAGACTGACCACTGACTTGCTGTAGACTGGACATCAACTTCACAGGAAGACCAATCTTGAACTTTTTTGTGTTTAGTCTCTTGCTGTCGTAGTCACTTAGACCATAAAGTCGACGCATTGCTGCCTCTTGGGGCCAAGTCTTAAGCACCGTCACGCCCCTGGTATTGAGCAAATATCTCGTGATTGTACTTATTAATTATTAAGTAGCTGTCAATCAGTATGATCGTGTGTCTAGAAATTTAAGTACTTCCAATGTGTGGAATGAAATGCTGAACTGAGCCAGCACAATTTGACAGAGGCTGTCTAGCAGAAGAAGACTTTCTTCCTCAAAGATGCCAATGGAGCAGGAGCCTGCTTGTACACTGCATCATTTGTCTCCTTCGCAACTTTGCTCACTTCATCGTTCACTTTAATGAGTATGTCCAGGAGGTGCTCTCTGCAACACAACCAATAACATATGGAGAAATGTACACTGTGATTGTTTGTGAAGTAACAAAAACTACTACACTAGCCATAAAGGTGACTACAAATCTGAACTTCATAATATGCTATCAAAATATTGATAGCATCAACATCATACATCTAAATTCATTGAATAAAGAATCGCACAACTATAATTATGAAATAAAAAAAAGTTGTGAATATGAGTTATATAATTATAAATAGTGTATTTGTGTACATTATATATATATTTCCAAATCCTCTCGCTGCATCGTGACAGTTGAAATGTTTAACACATTTGGTTGCATTTTATTGTTATCAAAACTGGAACATCAATCCATTAAAAAAAAAAATTATTGTGCGGTCTTATAATAATCATTTATTTGCTTTGGCAATTTAATACAATTATTTCCAAAGTTAAACTAATAATAAAAATAAATTCATACTATAAAAAAGCAGTATTTTGTGGCATCGAAAAAAGCCAAACCAACCTGGTGTGAAATGTGTCAAGCATCTCAACAAGTTTACTGATGTACCACGTCCCATCGATAGTGCTTCGGTATGACACAAACCCAGGCACAGTGGCGAACCCAACAAGGAAGTCTGCCTCGTTGGGAATCGTTTCCTGCAAGGAGGGGCTGATGCTTTCGGGTGCGTCCATCTCGACTTGCACACCTGTAACACGGAATGCAACATACCTGATTTACTTATAACCTTTAAACTCCCACCTCAATTGATTTAGCCCCATCGTGAATCAGGTTTGTTGATGTCCAAATCTGTAGTGTGTGAATTGCAAAATATTATGCAGAGTCGGTTTAATAAGTGAACTTTTGTAAAAACTATTTAAAGAATTGACTCTGATCGGGAGATCAGATAACTTGACTTTGATCGCTAGATCAGATAACTTGCAAGTTATGAATAGTGTGAATAGTCATGCCATAGTATATAAAGCCAGACCACTTTTGCCATTTTTTTGTCAAATTTTGACCGGATCTTGTCAAAAATGATTTAACAGTTTCTCCAAAATTTACATTTGTAAAAAACTATCATTTTACTTTAATGGGTATACACTTGAAAAAAAATTAATAATTTGTTGATATACGACACACAGAATGTCAATAAAATAAGGAAATAATGCACTTGCTACTCATATGTATAATTTTCAAGTTCTTGTACATAAGTTCATTCATGGATTACTTATGACACACATGGTATGAGTAACCTAACTTATGAAGAAAGACTAAACCCACTGAAACTGTCCTCTTAGCATATAGACGTTTATGAGGAGATGTGATTGAAGTTTTAAAATTAGATGAATATAGTTCATGGCAGGGAATACAGGTCATATGCTAAAATTGTTTATCCAAAGATCAAAATATAAATTTTAGACAAAATGCTTTCCCTCTCAGAGTGACTGAGACTTGGAATTATCTCCCTGAAACAGTCATACAGGCAAAATCCATTGTCCAACAAGGTAATTTTATATAACTGTGAAGCACCATTAATAACTGGACCCTGAACTAAATTACTGATAGATGATAATGAAGATCTGATCAATGAAAAATCATAAGAATCCTGCGATCAGAACTATCATAAGGTAAAGTAAGGTAAGGTAACGTAAGGTAAGGTATTACAGTGAACCACATAAACAATGAACACCTGGTGAATAAACCATGAACTCAGGTGAGTAAAGAATTAACGCATGGTAAATAAACCATGAATCTATGGTGAATAAACCATGAATTCATGGTAAATAAACCATAAACCCTGGGTGAATAAACCATAAATCTATGGTGAATAAACCATGGCAAATGAACCCATGGTGAACAAACCATGAACCCATGGTGAATATACTAAGAACCCATGGTGAATAAAACATTAACTCATGGTGAACAAACTACAACCCATGAATCTCACCTGTTTGCTTATCCAGGCCTTGACAGGCTTGTATGAAGAACAGTTTGGGTTTGCCAACCAAACTTTGACATTTGGCACCTTTAAAGCTAGATGTGAGCTCCATAATGTCCACAGTTGCACCGTCTGTGCCATACACTTTACCCAACTTGCCGTGTGTGAGAATACAACAGATGAAGCAATTGAATGCTGTGTGGTCGACTTGTGTTGAGAAGTAGATCATCATTTTCTTTATTTCTAACGCCGTCTTATCTGACTGCACGGAAACATGGAAGCGGAGCTTCTCAAATATGTCCGTCAGTTTGCCTGAAACAACACAGACAAGATATACAATTACAGCCCTTTTGGGGATTTTATGCACATATTATTTTAAGATCTGCACAATTACATATCTAGTACTTTAATCCAAGCAATCAGCATATTTACATTCACTGCTCACTCCTGCAAGACAGCACAGACAGCTTCGATCATCTGGTTCTAATCCACTTTTTATTCGCATTGTTAAGACAAACGTTGGAACTAGAGCTTTCTCAGTTGCCACACCAACTCTGTGGAACTCGCTCCCTACTAGTGTTAAGTCGGCAGGAAATACAGCAAAAATTTGTCATCAACTAAAAACCGACCTGTTTAAACTTGCTTATTCTCCATAGCTTCTCGGTGTACTAATCCAACTGTTTACAACTGGAATTGCTAACCAACTAGAAACTGTCTAACACTTTTGTTATGGCAAGTTGCTGAGCTTGTGTTTACAGAAGATATCTGCCTTACAGAAGCGTCTTCATCGTATTGTATTGGCTAACCTTTTCATGTATTCCAATATGATTGTATTTTGTAGAAACATGGATTAATCTAGATTAGCATTGTAAGTAGACAACAACTGACCACTTTAACAATTACATTCATTCTAATCATAGGATCTCACAAAGGGGAGGCCAAAGGGGGCCAAGCCTAGTCACCCATTAGTTTACCAACCCATTAGTTTACCAACCCATTAGTTTACCAACCCATTAGTTTACCAACCCATTAGTTTACCAACCCATTAGTTTACCAACCCATTAGTTTACCAACCCATTAGTTTACCAACCCATTAGTTTACCAACCCATTAGTTTACCAACCCATTAGTTTACCAACCCATTAGTTTACCAACCCATTAGTTTACCAATTTTGAACTTTCTTGTGTTTAGTCTCTTGCTGTCCTGGTCACTTAGAGCATAAAGTCGATGCATTGCTGCCTCTTGGGACCAAGTCTTAAGCACTGTCACACCCCTGCTATTGAGCAAATATCTCGCAGTTGTACTATCTTAATTATTAAGTAGCCAATTGGTGTGGTCATTAGTAGTGGTGCAACAGGTTATACATGAAATAACAAAATTAAGCCAATGGAGGCGTGGCCCATCCCCCCCATAAATATGCCTCTGGTGAATTGTTTTCTTTTATAAAATGAACCCAAGATGATTATGTAATTGATTTTTTGACAAGCAAATTTCAGACAGATTAACCTATCCACAATAATTTCTGGGGCACTTGTCTAAAATCCAGGCCAACCTCAATTTTGCCGAGTCCTAGCACTTTTGTAGGTGATATATTGTTACATTATGACAACGCGAATGGGGAAAGATGGTGAAGTAAGTAATTCAAATCTGCAAATGTGAGTGTTGAAAAGGGTGATAAAGTGATTCCATAGACAAATAATAAACTATGCTTTGCCATTCACCAATGTGCATGGTTGGTGGAATGTATCTTGAGAACAGAAATGCAAAGTTACCACAATCGACCCTGGTGCCTCTCCGCTGCTTTAGTTTCGGACTACGATGATCAGTGCAGGTGAAGAATTCATTGTTAATAATGAGACAGATTCCTGGAATGAACAAAATGAAACAACACTCAATGTACCGAACACAGCAACATGTAGTCATTGCAATCATACACGGCAGTCCTAGGGAGTTCGCCTGTGAACACAGCAACATGTAGTCATTGCAATCATACACGGCAGTCCTAGGGAGTTCGCCTGTGAACACAGCAACATGTAGTCATTGCAATCATACACGGCAGTCCTAGGGAGTTCGCCTGTCAACACAGCAACATGTAGTCATTGCAATCATACATGGCAGTCCTAGGGAGTTCGCCTGTGAACACAGCAACATGTAGTCATTGCAATCATACACGGCAGTCCTAGGGAGTTCGCCTGTCAACACAGCAACATGTAGTCATTGCAATCATACACGGCAGTCCTAGGGAGTTCGCCTGTCAACACAGCAACATGTAGTCATTGCAATCATACACGGCAGTCCTAGGGAGTTCGCCTGTCAACACAGCAACATGTAGTCATTGCAATCATACACGGCAGTCCTAGGAGTTCGCCTGTCAACACAGCAACATGTAGTCATTGCAATCATACACGGCAGTCCTAGGGAGTTCGCCTGTCAACACAGCAACATGTAGTCATTGCAATCATACACGGCAGTCCTAGGGAGTTCGCCTGTCAACACAGCAACATGTAGTCATTGCAATCATACACGGCAGTCCTAGGGAGTTCGCCTGTCAACACAGCAACATGTAGTCATTGCAATCATACACGGCAGTCCTAGGGAGTTCGCCTGTCAACACAGCAACATGTAGTCATTGCAATCATACACGGCAGTCCTAGGGAGTTCGCCTGTCAACACAGCAACATGTAGTCATTGCAATCATACACGGAAGTCCTAGGGAGTTCGCCTGTCAACACAGCAACATGTAGTCATTGCAATCATACATGGTAGTTCTAGGGAACTTGCCCGTGAACTCTAAGGTTATCCAAGCAACATTACTTCTACACATTTCAGAATAATCCATGCATAGATGGTAGTATTTAATAATCCGCCAGGTGGCATTACCTGCAGCACATTAGATAAACCAGAATAAATCATCTAGGTTGCGAAATGTGGTGTCGTCATATGTCAACCTCGATAAAGGGAAAAGGTGATCTTACCACTGATAGGGACAGTTCATTATTTTGTTTTTCTAGGTAGACGAATAAAGTGCCAGATGCTCGGAGATGTTACCAACTTTCTTGCACACTGCATGCTGACAGATCACGGAAAGAGGGTATACTTGTGATAAAACGATCAACATCATTTTCTTTGATCATTAAATTGGGTAACTTGGGAAAGTGTAAATAACCTTGATACGTATGCAGAGCCACTTATGCCATTTTTTACTGAATTTTTACTAGATCCCATAAAAATTATTTAATAGTTTGTTCGATGATTTCACCAAAACAAAATAGCACATTTGCACAAATGAGCTAACATGTTGCAGTGGATACTAGTGAAATTATTCTAAAACGAGAAGCTTGACAAAATTGAAATGAGGACGCTGCCTTCAGTGAAGTTATTCTAAAATGATAAGAGTGAAAAAATTTAATTGAGGAAGCTGTTTAAGCCATTAGTGAAATTATTCTAAAATGAGAAGAGTGACAACATGGAATTGAGGAAGCTGTTTTAAGCCTTTAGTGAAATTATTCTAAAATGAGAAGAGTGACAACATGGAATTGAGGAAGCTCTTTTAAGCCTTTAGTGAAATTATTCTAAAATGAGAAGAGAGACAAAATTGAATTGAGGAAGCTGTTTTAAGCCTTTAGTGACATTATTCTAAAATGAGAAGAGTGACAAAATTGAATTGAGATAGCTGTTTTAAGCTTTTCCACAGCCAACGTTATTCACTTGCTCAATCTCCGTCGTCAAGACATTACCTCGTGGGTCAGCTGACATGTCATAGCAGTCAACGGAGGCGTTTGGTGGAACAATTGGTGGAAGAACTTGTGCAGAGTGTCCAGCAGATGGTGTAACCTGTGCACCAGGTGTGTCCTCCACTGGACTCAGTAGGCCTGATACAAAAAATCACGGTTTTAGGGTTAAAAAACATCACAGAGAATGATATTAAAATTACCTTGGAGTATCATGATGACCCCTGGTAGAAAACCCTGAGTATCTGAGCATCACACTTCTATAATAATAATGGTTTTATTTTTAATTAGATTTTGTTCAATGTACAGTGAAACCCCTTCTTTGATAATACATTTTTATTCAGTTTTCCGCACATTTCTTATCAACAAAATCTCGACACACTGTAAAGACAGAAGTCAGTGCCTTCCTCGGTGCCTGGCGTCAGCACACACCCCAAGAGTGGAGAGGGACAGCTGCTCCGCCAAGGAAGAAGTCAACACCTTCCTTGGTGCCTTGCGTCAGCACCCGCCCCAAGAGTGGAGAGGGACAGCTGCTCCGCCAAGGAAGAAGTCAACACCTTCCTCGGTGCCTTGCGTCAGCACCCGCCCCAAGAGTGGAGAGGGACAGCTGCTCCGCCAAGGAAGAAGTCAACACCTTCCTTGGTGCCTTGCGTCAGCACCCGCCCCAAGAGTGGAGAGGGACAGCTGCTCCGCCAAGGAAGAAGTCAACACCTTCCTTGGTGCCTTGCGTCAGCACCCGCCCCAAGAGTGGAGAGGGACAGCTGCTCCGCCAAGGAAGAAGTCAACACCTTCCTTGGTGCCTTGCGTCAGCACCCGCCCCAAGAGTGGAGAGGGACAGCTGCTCGGCCAAGGAAGAAGTCAACACCTTCCTTGGTGCCTTGCGTCAGCACCCACCCCAAGAGTGGAGAGGGACAGCTGCTCCGCCAAGGAAGAAGTCAACACCTTCCTTGGTGCCTTGCGTCAGCACCCGCCCCAAGAGTGGAGAGGGACAGCTGCTCGGCCAAGGAAGAAGTCAACACCTTCCTCGGTGCCTTGCGTCAGCACCCACCCCAAGAGTGGAGAGGGACAGCTGCTCGGCCAAGGAAGAAGCACACACAGGAAACAAACTTCTTCATTAGTCCATGATTCACCAATCCACAAGCTTTGTTATCCAGCCAAAACCTCTGGGAACCAAAGTATATAGACAAACGAGGTTCTGCTGTACCAACAAGGAACTTTACAATAAATGATGATTTGAACAAAGAACATTTGTGCAAAAATATTTTATATGTTTATAGCATATTATGATCTTCTATCCTGTAATAACTGCTGACTTACGTGCAGGTAAAGGAAGATTTGTAGGTGGCATAGCGAGATTTCCCTTTTCAATGTCCAATTGTTCAAACTGAATGTTTAGTTCCTGTTCAGCTTGAATGTTGCTGGCAATGTGGCTGACTGTCCGAGAGTTTGCAGCTCCACTCCCTAAGATTGGTCGAAACTGAGGAGAATCTAAGTACAACAGATATATATGTACAACAGATATATCCCAGAGGAAATTCAGGATTTAAGCTATGCAATATATTCATATTTAATAGTGCCTCCTCAAGTCAAGTCTCGAGTCACCTATCTGAATTTCAAGTCAAGTGGCAAGTCATGAAAAACTGCGACTCGAGTTGAATCTTTTAATGACTCACAAGTTCGGACAACAATGTATAGTACGGAGATATTTAATGCTATGTACATTTGAAACTTCTGCAACCAGTATTGTCAGACTGTTGAACATTCTTTACAATAGTTTCAGTTTACAGCACTGTAGTTCTTACTGCTATATACAAACATTGTTAAGATAACCAAAAGTCTGTGGACAGGTAATATTAATGTTTGGATATGGTAATTAATAAGAACTGCAGTATTACATCTTTGTCAGAGTTTCACGACAATTCCATAAGGTGATTTAACTAAAATGTTGCATGTAAAAAATTACTAAATAGTTCATTTGAAATTTAATAAGAATTACTAAAATTACTTAATAAACTTACTTCTTTGTGGCTGTTGCAGTGGAATGAACAACTGGTGCAGGTCTTCTCTGTGAATGTCACTCAATAAATCTAAAATAACTTTTGTATTCGCTGCAGTCACATGTCCACTTTCTTCGAGAGCAACAAACAAGTTCTCACACGACTTCACATTTGGAAGCTTCTTTTTCAAGTGTCCTTCACACATAAACTTCATTGTGTCCACCTCTTGGGAAGTGAGATCATCACACACCTTGAAGAGGGTCACTCTGGAAGAAAGCAGGTAACGTGTCTGAGAATGAATGAATTAGAATCTGACATTAAAGGCCCCTCCTCAAAAATTCAATATTTTTGCCCATCTTGTTTTAGATTCGTTTCATAACAACTCAAACCTAACTAATTATTACTATAACATACTTTGTAGAATTTTTTTGTTTAATTTTGGTGAAATTGTCGGACAGATTATAACATTTTTTACTGGGTCTGATCAACATTTGTTGCAAAAACAAAGCAAAAGTTGTCTGGTTCTGTGACATAAAATTATTAACACTTTTGCAAATTACGTGATGTGTAGGCTATGATCAAAATCATTTCAATGATTCTAACAAAAGTATGCTCTCTATTCACTATTCACCCACTACAAATTTGAATATCAATACATGTGATTAGCAATTGGCTGAGTGAATTGAGGAGGGAGATTGAGGTGGAAGAGTGATGAATTTTTTTATCCATACTATTTGTTTGGAGATAAGATAACAGAGAGTGCACATAGGAAAGGGCGCAAATTGGTTGCACAGTTGCACAGCTTCTCATGATAAGTGATGATATTTAAGGTAACAGCAATTTATATTTCGCAGTAACTGGTCCATGTGTCGTACTACTCCCAATTAGAATTTCCTCTATACCCGGGACAGACAAGGAAAGGGAATAAAAGCTAAATCTTATTCTACCACAAATATAATTTTCACTCACATATCCAATTTACATTCTTTAATAAAACAAAAGATATACATCTCCTCCCACAGACCCTCTACTAGTTATCTCAAAATAACAAGACACACAAGTAGTAAATAATATTACAGGAAATACATCTGTAAACTTTATCAAATTAAAAAACCGCCCTTATGCAGGGCAGCAAAACCCGAAATTATGTGGGTCTATTTACCCTGCCCTCTCGTAGGGAAAACATCAGCTTGTGCTGCCCTCTAGTAACTAGTCAGCTGGTAGCTAAGATGTGCTCTACCATATGTGCTGCCCTCTGGTAACTAATCAGCTGGTAGCTAAGATGTGCTCTACCGTATGTGCTGCCCTCTGGTAACTAATCTGCTGGTAACTAATATGTGCTTAGTTTCTACCATACATGGGACCGCTCGAAGCACATTTCACTGCACCCCTAGAACACCTTTTAAATTTACATTTACGATGGCGGTCACACACTGAAGCTGAGTTCCAAACATATGATTATGAGATTTAGCGGATATAATATTAGTATTTTACTTGGCCTTTTGTATTTTACAGTATTTCAACACATGGGGAGTAGATTTTTAAAGATCTTCCCATATAGTCCATAACCCACTTTTCCAGATGTATATTCTGTATGAATTCCTGATTTTCCCATATAAGGCCATGATCTCCATAATTAGATTTAACAAGATTGCCATTCCAAACAACAAGTTCCAGGTGGCAAGTGGACAAGGAAGCCATTGCCTTATCGAGAGTCCAGCAATTTTATCATCTATGTATAGCTCGCCCTTATCAGATATCTGTCAATTCTATTTTTAAACATATTCACATTACTTGTATTAACACAATCATTTGACAGTTTGTTCCATTCATTTATCACCCTCTGTGAGAATGAGTACTTTCTCATGTCCAACGTACACTGTTCCTTAACTAATACTGCTTTGTGTCCTCTGGTTCTACTGCCTTCTTTAAGCTTGAAGAACATATTCTTATCAATATCCTCATTACTATTCACTATTTTAAACACTTCTATTTAGTCTCTTCTTAGTCTCCTGGTCTCGTGTTGTCAAACCACATTCTAATAAGCGGCTTTCATAACTAAGGTGTCTCAATTCTGGAATCATTTTAGTTGCTCTTCATTGTATTCTTTCTAGCTTGTCTATGTCCTTCTTATGATAATTATGGTCTCCATGCTTGTATATTCCAAATACTGTCTAACTATTGCAGAGGTACAATTAGCTGTTTCTCCTTATATGTGATAGTTCTCTTAATTAGCCCTAGCCTTTCGAAGCAGCAATCCCATGTTGCTCTGAAACTTTCATGTCAGCACTAAATGTTACCCCTAAGTCCTTTTTTTGTGTGGTTCTACCTAGTACAGCATCCCCCATTTTATATTCTTCAACCATATTTCCATGTCCTATGTGTATGCATTTACACTTCCCAAAATTGAATAACATTTGCCATTTTTCTGACCATTCACCATTTAACTAATTTAAGTTTATATATATCATCCTGTAAACCTATATGTATCATTTTAGTAAACTTTCTGAATACTTTTTGTCATCTGCAAATTTCAGTACTTTGATATGTCATCTTCCAAATCATTTATATATATATATATATATATATATATATATATATATATTAAAAACAGTATAGGGCCTAATACTGATCCCTGTGGTACCCCACTCAAAACAGATTTCCAGTTTGAAATCTCACCATCTACTATTACTCTCTGTCTTCTGTGTGTAAGCCACTTTTCTATCCAGTCGATTACATCATTGCCTATATCATGGGCTTTTAGTTTAAGTAACAATCTTTGATGTGGCACTTTATCGAAAGCTTTCTGAAAATCCAAGTAAACAACATCCACTGGTGACCCACCATCTACCCACTTTGTAATTTCTTCCAAAAAACAAAACAAATTGGTTAGACATGACCTTGCTTTTAGGAACTCGTGTTGAGATTAATTTATGTTTTACAAGGAATTCCACCACGTGGTCTCTAATTAACGTTTCAAGTAATTTGCATACAACGTTGATCTGTAATTTTCTGACTTGTTCCTCGAACATTTCTTAAATAGCAGCGTAATGTTGGCTTCTTTCCATTCTGAAGGAACTATTCCTTCTTCTAGTGACAAGTTAAACACTTATTGAAGTGGTGTACTATTTTGCTCTATAATTTCCTTAAGTAGTTTTGGTGGTATCCAACCAACTCCAGGTGATTTATTATCTATCATCTTCTTAAATTTCTTTGCTATCATTTCAGGAGTTACAAATAACTGCCCTAAATGTTCTGATTTATTGCCCTCAAATTTAGTAAATGAAACTGGAAGTGAGCTGATATATTCATTCAGGACATCTGCCATTTGAAAGTCTGAAAAACGTATGAAATTATGTTTCCACTGTTGTTTTCCAGTGGTCCAACCTTATCTCGAACTTTCTGTTTACTCCTTACATAAGGATGGAAACTCTTGCTGTCATTTTTTATATTACCTGCCAATTTTTTTGGGTTAAGTGCCTCTTTGTAGTTTGTGTAGTCTTCTACATTTCCAGTGTGTTTATATACCCCCACAGTATCTGTTTGTGAGCAACTTTTCTAATAGCCTCTTTTGACAGGTGTTTCTTCCTGGACCTTTCCCCTTGTTTTCTTAATGGAACAAATCTCTCAGTAATGCCCTCAATCTCTTCTTTCAAACAAGTCCAACATTCTGTTGCCGTCTTGATCTTCAGCAAGTTATTCCAATCTATATTTGTTAGATATGTTCTCATTTCTTTATAGTTGTCTTTGTTGAATATGCATTCCCTGTTTTTACTTTTATATTAAAAAGGATCTGGTTAAGATCACTTGAACCCAAATGTTCATGCACTTTAACATTGTTAACTAATTAATTTTTAGAAGACAAAATTAAATCTAACACATTTCCACCCAGGGCTGGGTCTAATTATGTAATTGTAATTGATTACAGCAAAATTGTGTAATTGTAATTGATTATGGTCTCGAAATTTTGCTGTAATTGTAATTGTTATATTTTGTATAACTGAAAATTTATTTCAATTACACTATGTTTTATATCACAAACTACCTGAACGAATTGTCACTAAAAATATAATTTAAGTCTCACATGAGTTAAAAATCAAGACTAATAATAACACCTGCTTATATATTTATGTTTCAGTTACAGTATTCACTGTCTGGTGGGTACTGGTCCGTGGTGCTAGTGGTGGGAAGCCTTAGTGATTAGCCTTTTCAGTAAGTTGGTAACAGCCTGGAAGCAATAAACAATGCACAGACATTGTCAGACAAAGGCTAAGCTGGTATTCAAACAACATGGAAAGACCTGTAACCTGATATTGCTTCAGAAAATATCAGCTCTGTGAAACATTGCAGAGTTAGCAAGCCAATTACACCCCTTGTGTTGTGGAGGACTGGAGACAGGTTTACTAAGGAAAATGTAAGAAATGCACACAGATAAATGTATATAAAACTAGAAAGGATGCTTAGAGAAAAACTACAAATAAATATTGTATTATGGCCTGTGGGATTTTGTCCAATTTTAAAATTTTTGTATTTTGTCCTGTGGGGTTTTGTTAACTTTTCATATTTTGTGATTTTTGTCTGTAAGGAATATGTCTTGTAGGATTATGTCTGGATACTGCATTGTATTTTCATATAACGAAAATATGTTTTAAACTGCTATCTTTTTATTTAGTATAATTCAAAGTCACAATTCAACAAAATGTACAAACATTACCGTTATATTTGTTTATCAATTGTGTACAAAATATTGAAATTCAGCAAAACGTGCAAAAATACATAATTAACAAATGCTGAATATATTTGGTTCCGCATAATGTAATTGTAATTGAAATTGAAACAGTGTAATTGTAATTGATTTGGACAATTATGACTGTAATTGTAATTGAATTTAAAAATTAAATGTAATTGTAATTGATATAATTTTGTGTAATTAGAACCAGCCCTGTTTCCACCTCTGGTTAGTTCCAAGACATGTTGACTAAGGAAACAATCCTGTGTTAGAAGTAGAAACTGATGGTCGTCCCCTCCAACACTCTGTAGTTTTACAACTTCCTCTTGTCATATGTGTAGGCTACGATAAATTACTCCTATTGTTAATGTTGAATTATTGGTAACTATGTTACACCAAATTGGCTCCTCACAATCTGCTTCATTTTTCGGTGTTATTTCATATGCTTGGATAGATTCTTTAATATATAACATTACTCCACCTCCCCTTCTTTCTCGTCTATCCTTCCTAGCCTGTCAGTGCTAACTCAGCATCTACTATATCTTTATTTGCCCATGATTCTGTGATACCTATTACATGAGGGTCAATACCTGCTAACATAATGTCTAACTCGGTTTTTTATTTACTATGCTCCTGGCATTTAAGCATACACAGAAGTCATGTAACAAAAAGGCTATCAAGGTTTTCAGTCAATTTATTAGCCAAGAATTCTCATAGATACTTTGCAAACCAAAACAGAAATACATGCCTGTAAGAAGACAGCTCTTCAGCAGATGTTCCAGTGCATGGCTCCAACAGTTTTGCAAGATCGTAGCGACCAATAGTTTGTAGAATTTTAATGAGCAAAGCGGTATTGCTGTTGCCAAGCAACCGTTTTTGCTCCAGCACCTCAAATAAGTTGATGCCTCGAGAGACTTGCTCCAGCTTTGCTCCAGGTATGAAGTCACGACACAGAAACTTCATTGCTGATATATTGTCCGTAACAAGCCCATCGTCAACCTGCTTAAGCGTCCGCCGATAGTACATGTTTTCGTCGATGGCGTCCCTTTCCATGTTTTCTCTGCTAGGCATCTGAAAACATAAATTGTAACTGGGTGATTCAAATTTAGTACTTACCATGATGGTGATACAGTTTAACAAGATTTAACAATATTTAACAAGATGTAGGAGGACCCACTGACTTATTGAGAGTCCAACAATTTTATCATCTATATATAGCCCACCCTTATCAGATATCTGTAAATTATATTTTTAAACACATTCACACTACTAGCATTTATACAATCATTTGACAGTTTCTTCCATTTTTAAACATAAACATAGTTAAAAACATTAATGTTACAACTCTTAAAGCTATCACAAATTAACATGAATGACTTGCTCACCCAAGAAGATGTATATGGATTGGCTAGTTATTGCGAACGGAGGATGACAAAATACCCAAAACAGTGTTGAGATGAACCCAGAAAAAAAAACAACCAAAAACAACGGAGAGGATATTAAAAGAAATGCACCTCAGCAGGTCTCAAGCTGCTAAGTAGGCAGCAGACCGACAGAAGTAGAGATGTCTTGTTTCTGGATTAAGGTTAAGGTAAAGCAGTGATCAACCTATGTTCAACAGATTGGCAATGGCATACATCAGCAACCTAGTGCAGAAACGTCACACAAGTTACTGAATTAAATCTACAGAGAAGTAACTTTTCATTGTATTAGTGGCACGGGCTGTCACATAGTGAACATTCTTTTAGCTTAGTATTTACATTTGAAGATTTTCAGCCAAAACCACACCTTTCATTTGAATGAAAATTATTTGAAATTTCAAATATTTTTCAAAGAATTTCTCTATCAGGCAATAAATCAGGATGAAAGAGCTGTCCGGTAATTGTTTGTACATAACACCGTACTAGGGGGATAAGACATGACTCAGCAAAAACACTAGCAGACAATTGGCATATGTGCGAGTTTCATAAATGGGTTAATTAGGTGCTATTGAAAAGTATTTGCAATTTACATTTGAAGAAATCTCCAACTTGCATTGAAATACTTTTAAATGTATCTTTGTAAATAGCAAAGCAACATAACCATGTAATAACCATATCACTGCATACATATTCAAATGATGTCATTGGACCTTGCGATTTATATTCATTAAAATTATTATTACCCAAAAAAATTATTAAATTATAGGCTGTTACTATAGGTCGTGACCTGGACGTAGTACAAAACGGCTATTGCCCGTCCAGCACTTCATGTGCACATGCGCAATGAGAACTTGCCCGTAAAAAATAGCAGCAGCTAAAGCTCCGTCACTGCCAGACAATGTATGAATCAGCTATGCTAGTATAGGTCTGGCACAAAAACATTGCAACACATCTCACGTAGGCGATAATAAGGCGTATATTTTGGTATTCGAAAGGTTGAGGCATACGTTTATTGCTATATTAGAACATAATTCTTTTTTCAATTATATATACGTTCAAGCGCAGTTATGTATAAAACCATACTCATTGTCAATCGTCGAAGTATGAAGATATACCTGCTTGCCTAAACTAAAGATGTCTCTTATACTTTTGAGATCGTTGGAAGAAGAGAAGAGACCTAGCTATACTTTTCGCGCAGTAATTACAGCAACAGAGACAGACACCGGAGAAGTGTAAAGCGCTTTGAGGTGTACTATACCGTATACGGACTGTTTACTACGCTATACAAAAACTTACCTTTAAGTTTTACACATCACCGCCACTGCACTGGGGCAGATTTTACTTTACATTTTTGTTCAGCGACAGTCAGTGTCATATACTGTCAGTTCACACGATTTACCCATTTATATATAGGAGAGCAGTTCTGCGAATAACGGCCAAAATGTTTCTTATTCGCAGAGCTCTGCGAATTATTCGCAGAAACTCCCCCCAGAAACTCGCAGAGCTGCTCTGGAGGGGTGGAGCGCCCGCTGCTCTGCGGGTTATTTGCAGAAACTCGCCAGTGCGTTTATATATTGACCCTTATTCGAGGTATGAATATAATTAAAATGGATCTTACCTTTTGCTTGCTCTTTAATTATTTGTGTATTTGGACTCCCTCTAATTTATGGTGTAAGACGAATACGTCTGTTTACGTACAGCCTACAGGCTACAGCTACTATTTGGGTCGATGATTGCACGGCTTGATTTGTTCAGTTGGGGAATACCCAGTTTCGACGAAACTATTAAGCGACACCTATCGGCGATTAGTGTTGACATTAGTCTCGCTTCTCCGACTCTCGCTCGGTTTCGGAAAATATCGCTGAGAAGAGAGTCTGACCGCATAGGCATGGTCTCGTTCTGCCTATATATATATATATATATATATATATATATATATATATATATATATATATATATATATATATATATATATATATATATATATATATATATATATATATATATATATTATATATATATATGTCACCACTCCATTTTGTGTAACGTTCCCATGAAGCTCCAGCCACCAATCAGCGTCATTATTGAGATGCTACACTAAACATTCATTTGCTTGGCCTGATTTAACTTTTCAGTCTGACAGTTTTGTCAACATATAATTAGCAAATTATAATTTCTGTCATAATGGAAAGCACACATTGATTCCAGGCGATGGTGTGTGCGACAAACAGTGGCGCCACAGCACGGAGCCTAGATAATCGAGATTACTGCTTTCGCCAACACGTGCGCCTCAGAGTGAATGTTTATGTGTGTTTACGGAACCATCCGTAAGGGGGCGAGATTGGACCGCCATTTTATACTCCAAGCCCAAGGTCGTGAAAATGAGTTGGTACGGTGGCAAGTGGCAGATCCCTGACTGGAGACAGTCAAAAATAGAAGGAATCAAGGATCTAGAATGGACACAAAAAGCACTAGCTGATAAAGGACTGAAGGATCCATGGCTGAGGTAATTTAATATGTTAGTTTACGCAAAATATTTTTAACACAGGCTGATGTGATGGTGACGGCTGACGCCGTCTATTCGGCTACGAGCCTGCAATACACAGTCATAGTCATAGATAGTACATACATGATACAGGATTCTTCCGAGGCTTCGTCGAGTTCGCAGTGTGGCGAGCTGTCAGACTGTCAAGATATGCATGTTGAGTATAATCCATCTTCTGCGATGTCATATATAAGACAAAAGTTATTGCGAATTATGGTTAGATTGAAAACTGAAAGAGTTATTCTCATCCGCAGAGTAGCTCTTGCAAAATGCATAGTTATTATTAGGCCGTGGCTACGCGTACGTGAGCCGTATTTTTAGAAATCCTTGTCTATGATTGACTTCCTAATTGTCACTGACATCTGTCCACATCCCCAGTTCGGATCAAGTCAGTTTGAAGGCGCAATCCTGGTATATACCAGAAATGCGCAATTCTCGTTGTACCAGAATTATCGAAACACACAATTCTGGTATACCAGAAATGCGCAATTCTTGCATAGCAAGACTGACAATTGGTGCAATTCTCATTATACCATAATTTTCGGATGTACTTGTGTCCGGCTGTGTCCAGCACAATTCTGGTACATACCAGAGCAAAAGTAAAAAATACTGCCATCTTCATGCGCCGGCTACTGTAAAATCGAATTTTATGCTGAGGCTTTGCAGGAGTTTCACAAAAAGCCTGTGTTACGGCGCCAGAGTAGCCTGTAGGCCAAACTCATGATATAAAAAAGAAAGATAAGTTTGCTCAATGCTAATAAAGTTCCATTAAATAAATAAACTAAATGCATGATATAAAAAATACTTTGATATGTTTTGCAAAAATGACAGGCGCTGCAGAAGTCGAAATCATGTCTTATTTTTTTTGCAAATTTCCAGTTGTACAGTACATTTTTGGTATAAGAGAATTGTACATTTCTGGTATATACCAGGATTGCGCCTTCAACCTGACTTGATTCCCCAGTTCATTGATGTCATCTCCAATGTTGTTGCTGGTATGCACTTACACCCCAGCCAGTTTCCTTCATGGTGTCCCAATTGCCACTGACACCTGTCCTGTTTTAAAAGCTAGCTGCCTAGTGCCACAAATATTTCTGTAATCATTATGTACTTACAAATCAAACAAATTTAAAAACAATATATAATACACAAAGTAAAAGTTGCACTTGCATACGAATGTTGACTGGATAATAATTTGATTTTAGATTACAGTCTAAACATCTAAAAATTGTATGTCTTTTTTAGTTTCTGATACTTTAGACGTCAGAAAGGTATTTCTGAAAGAAATGTAAATACCGCTGTATTTACCATCTCATCTGAAACTTGCCAACCTTGCTGTAGATAGATAATGGCCTAATGCAACTTTTCACCGAATGGGAAACAGTTACATGTAGATTAAGGTATGTTTTGGACTCACAGAACAACGATGCTAGTAGGTGTTTGTTCTGTAGACCAGAGGTTCCCAAACTTTTTTCCTTCAGGCCCACCCATGGGGCTGCTACAGCCACTGAGGCCCGGGTTCCCAAACTTTTTTCCTTCAGGCCCACCCATGGGGCTGCTACAGCCACTCAGGCCCGGGTTCCCAAACTTTTTTCCTTCAGGCCCACCCATGGGGCTGCTACAGCCACTGAGGCCCGGGTTCCCAAACGTTTTACCTTCAGACCCACCCATGGGGCTGCTACAGCCACTGAGGCCCGGGTTCCCAAACTTTTATCCTTCAAGCCCACCCATGGGGCTGCTACAGCCACTGAGGCCCGGGTTCCCAAACTTTTTTCCTTCAGACCCACCCATGGAGCTGCTACAGCCACTGAGGCCCGGGTTCCCAAACTTTTTTCCTTCAGACCCACCCATGGGGCTGCTACAGCCACTGAGGCCCGGGTTCCCAAACTTTTTTCCTTCAGACCCACCCATGGGGCTGCTACAGCCACTGAGGCCCGGGTTCCCAAACTTTTTTCCTTCAGGCCCACCCATGGGGCTGCTACAGCCACTGAGGCCCGGGTTCCCAAACTTTTTTCCTTCAGACCCACCCATGGGGCTGCTACAGCCACTGAGGCCCGGGTTCCCAAACTTTTTTCCTTCAGGCCCACCCATGGGGCTGCTACAGCCACTGAGGCCCGGGTTCCCAAACTTTTTTCCTTCAGGCCCACCCATGGGGCTGCTACAGCCACTGAGGCCCGGGTTCCCAAACTTTTTTCCTTCAGACCCACCCATGGTGCTGCTACAGCCACTGAGGCCCGGGTTCCCAAACTTTTTTCCTTCAGACCCACCCATGGGGCTGCTACAGCCACTGAGGCCCACTGTAATACAAAAAATTATCGATACAATTGAAGATGTGTATTTTTATTAAATCAAAATATATATATATATATAATTTTCAGAATATGTCTCGGCTGCTCAGGGAAAAGCAGCACACACTCAATCTAGTTTGTGGGATCTAATGGGTTAAAGAATTTTTTTACACACAACGTGGATATTGTGTTGTTCCTTGGGACCACCGAGGACCACCTGAGGGCCGCAGACCACAGTTTGGGAACACCTGCTCTAGACGGAACAGCCAACACATGGCCTGCAGTCATCAATCATTCGTCATCGTTTTGTATCATACAGCGAGCCCAAAACATACCTTAAGCTACATGTTCCGATTTGGTGAATATTCATATTATGTCATCTATCTACGAAATGCCAATGACATTTTATTTCGAACACCCACTCCACACTGTTCGCCATTAAATCTCGTTCCTGGTTCATCCCCGCCCGTTCCTGAAAATATGCACACTCATGGGGTGGTTCCACCACAGCTGATAACACTAGCACCAGTGGTTGAGGAGGACGGGTCCTGCAAAAAGAACTAGAACGAGGTGGGAATCCAGATATCAAAATTATAGTGGCATCGATATCAAATGGTTATCGATAACATAAACTTAAAGTATTTCAGAAATGTTACACTTATAGGTGATATCTTAAAACGAAACAAGCCATGGTTTTGGGGCTATGCGCCTAAAAGCAATTATAAAAACTAACCACGTGCAACTAAAATCAAGAAAGAATATCACACCAGTGGTTTACTTAGAATGTGTTCTAAAAATGTGATAATCCAGTAATTTTTTTCGAAAGACAGGGCTAACATGCAGGGTTGTTTGATTTAAATCATGATTTATTTCGCTCCAAAAAATTTTTTTAAATCATTAATTTGTGATTTTTTTATTTCCGTTTTTTTATCGCTGATTTATATGAATTTAACACAAATAATTGTTTACAAGCAGCAAGATCAACAAAGTTTTGTGTGTTTTTTAATACAAAGGATTTTTTAAAAATCAAATAAATAAAAAAAATATGTTACATAGTTTGTACTCAAATAGCATGGCCATATCCCATTGTCAAGAATAGAAATAGGTGTATACAAATATATTTTAGTTTGGCAAACGAATATTGCCAGAATACCGCACTCGTGACGTAGTGTGATCTGACATCATTAATTGACTGTGTAACACTGTAAGATATTGCCCGAATGCGACGTCAAAGGCCAATTCATAACGTCGCTTTCCCGCCGTATTGCTGCGTGATGCATAATCAGATTCCGTATTGTGGCGAGTTCATCCGTATTGGCCGAGTTAACCAAGAACGTTCGGTTATGACGTAAACGCCATCACGGGTTTGCACAGATACGCGTCAGTTTCGAAGCGCGTCAAAACATGTCGCGGGAATTTATAGTCCGCGACAAACGCGCCACGCACGTGGTCATAGATTTTGAACGTTTCAGTTTATCATGGCTCATGCCAGTGACAGAGTCATTGGTGGTCTAATGAACAGGATATTGGAGCTGGAGCAACCATCAAACATGGAGGCAACTTCCCGGTTTAAAATCGTCACAGAAGATGATACAAATGAAATCATCAAAATGAAAAGAAGAAAAAACAAGACCACGGCCACAAAAAAACAAAATCAGACACGACCGGATGGCGTAGCATTCAGTATAGTTTTAATGTATACATTCTTCACAAACTTGTGTTTCGTTTTTGTAGCGAGCATAAGCATGATTACGCGTAATTGTCAGTTAAGAAATGTTGTCAATTGTTCACGTTCATGTAGTCTGTGATGCCACGGACACGCGATTGTTTCAGCGCACGGCAAAAATGGCGGTAATGTTTCTGTTTAATCAAAGAGAACCGCGTCATGCACGCGCTCCAAAACCGATTGTTAGTTACAATGTTGTCGTCGGTTGGCGATGCAATGAATTTATTGCGCATACATTTACTCATTATAATGTAGAATTGCCAGTTAATAACAAAATTATGAATTTTTCATATTCGAAGGCAATACGAATATGACCAATCAATAACATAATAGTATGGCGCGGCCCATGGAATTAAAAGGTGTGTTCTACAAGTTTTTCCTAGTAAACCACTGGTATGATATTCTTAATTGTAGTTACAAATAATTATGTTTTTGTAACACTTATAGATGCATAGGCCGAAAACCATGACTTGATTCGCTTCAAACGAGCCAACTTGGTAGTAATCAGTCCAAGTTCACATTCCACACATTGCTATCCTCTCACGCTCTGGTTATGATATTAACATACGTTTTCCCCACAACGTAATAACATGACTGAGGTTATGAATAATTAATATAAACATATTTTGTGTTACAGAAATGAAGCGTGGCGATACAAGAACTACACCAGCATGGGACGTGGTGCACTGAAGACTGTCACGCGTGGGATGCCCTTGGCACTGGTTGCCATGGCGATCACCATTGCTGCAGACCAGTTTCTCGGACTAGGACCTAGCAAGCACGACGATAGCCACCATTAGATGACCACTGCTCGATTGCTGGCTGTTGGTGTAAATTTATCGCTAGTGACAGACAGAAACATGTGATCCGCTACAGATGTCATATCTAAAGAGATCACAGCTCTGCGGCAGGAGTGTCACGTGGCCTCCATATTATTCGTGTGGATTTTCCATGAAACTTTGAAGTGAAACACATATTTATGCACCTGCTAAATACAAGCTGTTGGTAACGGCCACTGCCACTGCCCGATGGTAGACAGGCAGTAATAAAGTAAAATAGTAACAAGTTGTTTGTTTATATGTTCACTGTCTGCCCCATTAACGCTTGTAATGTTGATCAAGCACACTGTAGGTATTTACACATCTTCCAACAAAAACTGAACGATGGTCAATGACAAATTGTTTATTGTTTCCAGCCGACCCCTTTCGAGGTATAAGAAACGATTATACAAACTTCCAAACGTGAAATGTACTTAGTATATCATATAATACATGATAACATCAACGCGATGTATGCTAATTGAACAATTCATACATTTTTAAATAACAAAACTACGAATTACATTTTTTTTAAAGGTGATACGGAGGGAAATAGTTATATACGTCATGACGTGGGCATCGCGTACGAAATGGCGGTGACCAAATCAAGCCGCCCGATTCCACTTTCGGTGGGCACCATTTGCGGGATTCACGTGTAGCCATGCTTTATATGAAGTACAATAAACTATAGACGTTTGAGAAACGTGCTGTCGGTCAACGCCCTCCGCTATCTTCCGCACCTGTTCGGTGATCCCAACGTCACGCAGTGTCCCGTTGCCATTCTCCGCAGCACACGTTCGATGACGACGAAGCCGTTGTTTACGTCATCGCATACAAAGCGACATATAGAAAGCGATGTATAGTTTGATTAAAAAGTCACGACAATTACTTCTTCCAAAGTGATATAATATATCAACTATTTGATCGTACTGTTGTACCAATTTTGCTATATGGTTGTGAAGTGTGGGGGTATGAGAATTGTGATACAGCTGTATCATTGAAAAACTTCACTTGGAATTCTGTAGAATGGTACTACATGTCAACAAATCTACTTCTAAATGTATCATATATTGCGATATAAGGTCCCCAACGTTTAATATTTTTTTAGGCGTGTGAAATACATATAAAATGGTACCTTTGTGATATACGTCCCCTATAATCGCACTGGACGGCTGGCGGGGTAGAGGCCGCGTCCGGCTATTTGTGTTACGGAAGGACAGAATATCAGAGCATCTGCTCTTGTAGCGGGAACTTAACATCTATATACTTGTTGTTTTTTAATCGGCTTCGTGCTCAATACGTCACTGTCGAATATCTCATTTGTTCTGTTCAGCCTGTTCCAACCCCCTGCTGGGCGAAGACCTCTTCCTCATTCTTCCAGGCTCGTCTCCGGCCACTTGTTCCACTCTATGACGCCGTGCTCCTTGATTTCTTCTCGCCACCTTCTACCGTGTATTCCTCTTCTCCTTACATGTGATCCAGTCTGCTATTACGTTGGTCCATCTGTTGACTTGTCTCTTAGCGAAGTGTCCCGTCCATCTCCACTTTTATTTTGGACACCTGTTTTTATCTTGTGTGTTGGTAAGTCATCTCTTACTTGGTGACTCCTATCAGTATCCTTGCCGTTGCGCGCACTATAAATTTTGACTTATTTTCTACTTTCTAGTTGTAGTCCAGGTTTCTGCTCCATAGTAGCTAAAGTGACAAATCAGTAAACCTATTTTGCCGCATTGATGCATTTTCGTCCCAGTATATAGAATAACCGAATTCGCTTAAATAAATAAATAACTTTTAAGCATTCCACTCAGACCGAAGCAGGTAGTGGAAACGTCGACTACGGTTTCTATAGAGGACTTGTGCGCGTCAACAATAACGTGTATGACGTCACCATACGTATCTGACGTCACCACACACCAACTAATGACGTGGTCCGTTTGGACAGGCATTACTTGTGTGTCTTTGCAGGATTCCTTCCGGCGCCTGTTATCATCGGCGCCTTGGTCGACTCTACCTGCATCCTGTGGGATGAATCGTGCGTGGATTGATTAAGCGCGTTGGCATAGATACGCGATTGTTTCAATGCACGGCAAAAGATTCGCGCGAAGTGCGTGTTTCACGATCTTAGTGATGTATTATGCAACAGAGGCGCCACGGGTTATTTTAGGCAGCCTCTATACCAATTACAATGTAATTAACCCCAATTCTGTTTATACTCCCCTATCAACTGAAACAGCGCTTCTGAATGAGCATTAGAACGCCAGTGACAGCCACAAAGGGGTAGTACGGCTTCTACTGGATCGGAGGGTAGCATTTGACATCGACCGACATCAACGTGCAGCTTACATGCTATTATGAAAACACGAGCAATATTGCGTGTTGGGTCGAAGGACAATGCCTGTCATGGTTCATTGCCTATATCCAGCAGAGATAATAGAGTGGTTCAGCTGCCCGCGAACATTCAAGAGATCACAAAATGATCTGCGGCTAGTCCAACAAGGGTTTATTACTGTTGACCGGCCAGTACGTTCTTCAAATTAGCATGTCTTACATAACAGTCCAAGCGAAATTGGTGCTTCTGTCAACGCACCAGACAAGAACCATTTGTGCAAGACCCACTTCGTGGTTTGCATGGCTTCGGATTCAACACACATTCTAGGCCTATGACGCACACTGTTTGCTTGATGCGGTGTTGTGCGTGACGTTGACAGCCAGTCGGGACAAAATATGTGAAGAATGAAAAAGGTGTTCCAACACAAAGACGAATAAAAATAATGGGTGCTTTATGTGTGTACAGGAACGTGGTGACTAGCCTACAGGACGCAGCGCCGTGCATGGGTTGCATTTCCCTCGTGGCTGGCATGGCGATACTCTGAGAGGTTGGGACTGATCGAGTGATGTGTATAACAGAAGCTAGGCAGTGGAAGTTTCTTTCATCATGCAATACACTTCTTCTACCTTCACTATGATAATTGACAGACATAGCTGCAAGCTTTCAAATTAATGTATTGATTGTCGAATTTATTATGTTTTTTTATTTATTTAAGCGGTAACTGTAGACTACTAACTACATTTTGGGAATCCACCTACGTGACACTATTGTGTCATATTATGAATTTTCTACATATCCATTGATGAAATAACTGTGTATTGCATATCCCGTTTTAGATTTTGTGTACTGTTTTCTAGTTCTCTGAAATACTTTTATTATCGCTGTTCGCACGATGCATGAAAGATGTTCATCAACGAACTACTTCTCCTGTGTGCCTTTTTGAGTTTTTTAAGGGTTCATCTACAAACAATTTCGGCTTTAATTCTCATTATGATGAAAAATTAGGTTTGTGTATAAACGTTAGTTTCGTACTGTATATATAGATGATCTATTCCATTGTTGCACATTTTACTGGAGCTGCAATTTATGTATTGGGGCATATACTTATTACTAGTGACAATTAATCAATCGAGGCATAGATAATAAAAAATACATACCAGATATTATAACTCAAGGAGAATGTTGTTGATATCGATAATAAACTTTTGCCACCTGATTGGTAAGAGATTCGTAAAATCCATTGATAAGTCGTCACACAGCCCTTTCTGGGGTTAGCAGCATGATAAAGCTCCGTCTTTGTATGGGAATTCTCTTTTTCCCTTATTTGATATTTGTGCAATAGTTATATTTGTAATAGTAATACTTGTACATACATGGGCCATATAAAGAGCATGTTTCTCTTTGTCTATTGTAGGCGCCATCTTAGATTGACAACTTCCGGCGGATGTCCATAGCTATGATTGAATATGCATAGTTCAATGTCAATAAAATAGACTAGTAATATTACTTACGCATTTTTTTTATGTATGCTGGATCACCATATGAGCTATTGCATATAACAAACATTTTAAAGAATAAATATTGTCTATAGTTTAATGATATGTTGCCATCTCAGCTACATTTATATTGAACATGTTGGAAATGCACACACCACAAATTCATATTTTTGGGCATGACATAGTATATAAGCAAAAACACATTCCTACAGTAAATGGGTTGAGAACTATAACACACAGGGTTATGTCAGTAGTCGGGTGGGAGACTACAATGGCTTAGGGGTCGACATACACTCTCCCTTGAATAGTCAATAAAACAACCAAGAGAGATCCTGTGTTGTGGAGGAGGTCCCACACACCAAATCTGTAAAGTGCTCCACTAATTGCCCGAGCCCACGGCAGAATGGCAAAGCGTCACTCGCTTCACTGTGGTCTCTTCTTTTGTTTGTTTATGCAGTATTGTTTCTTTTGATGGCCATATTAAATTGATGATAAACTAGTGTTAGAATTAGTGTAACATTTAAAAATATTTTATTTGGGAATCTCCTGGCATACACAAAAATTAATAACACAAAAGAAACAGTACACAAGCAATATATATATATATATATATATATATATATATATATATATATATATATATATATATATATATATATATATATATATATATATATATATATATATATATATATATATATTATATAATATATATATATATATATATGTATTATATATATATATATACATATATATACATATATATATATATATATATATATATATATATATATACATATATATATATATATATATATATATATATTATATATATATATATATATATATATATATATATATATATATATATATATATATATATATATATATATATATATATATTACATATGTATGAAAACTATCTTTCACAATTTATTTTAATATATTATCACAAATATTTCATAGCATGCATATACACATATGAATAGCTGTGCACGGTCTTTCTCTCTTTCTTTCTTCTGTTGCACTTCCTTCGGAATAAACGAGTGTAAAAATAATTGTTGTGGCTCCTATGAGACTGACTGTTATGTCTTAATAGGAGTCATTGACCCCTTTAATTAAAAAACTACATTGAGCTTTTATATATCAATATATATGTCTTCACTACTGTTTATGTTACTTGATATTATCTATTATGTATATTGGGGTCTAAATGAACTTTCTTCTTCTCTCTAATTACTCTTACTACAAATGCTTGCACTTTTGGTTTTAACAATAGATACAAGTACTACTTTTATCATAGATTCCGGTAATATACCATGAACATGTTTGCTAACTAGCGCATGTGACAACTGTGTTTGATACTCTGCTACTTAAACAATATTTAACAAGTTTACCATCCAAATGTGTCAGCTCCATATGGTAAGTGGACAAAGAAGCCACTGGCTTATCGAGAGTCCAAAAATTAATTGCGTTTATCGTCGCAGAAGTTTCAATTTATAAGTCCACGTTTTCGAAGGTGCCCGGACTTTCCTTCGAGCTGGCGACGTCGTTGTTCGTTGCTGTTTCCTCGTCTACTTTCAATTCCATTGACATTACATCTACCGCTTCGTCGTCGTCCAACTTCATATCGCGAATGAGATACCAAAGAATCACCTTGCAGCTGACCACCAACGCCAGGACGCCGAAGCCGACGCCGTACATGAGATATCGAAAGGAGGCGATGTCGTAGAGCAAACAGGCTCCTCGTTTCCCGCACGATTCGTCCCAAAGGATGCAGGTAGAGTCGATCAAGGCGCCGATGATAACAGGCGCCGGAAGGAATCCTGCAAAGACACACAAGTAATGCCTGTCCAAACGGATCACGTCATTAGTTGAAGTGTGGTGACGTCAGATACGTATGGTGACGTCATACACGTTACTGTTGACGCGCACAAGTCCTCTATAGAAACCATAGTCGACGTTTCCACTACCTGCTTCGGTCTGAGTGGAATGCCTAAAAGTTATTTATTTATTTAAGCGAATTCGGTAATTTTATTTAAAGGGAAGAAAATGCATCAACGCGGCAAAATAGGTTTATTGATTTGTCGCATTAGCTACTATGGAGCAGAAACCTGGACTACACATAGAAAGTAGAAAATAAGTCAAAAGTTATAGTGCGCGTAACGGAAAGGATACTGGCAGGAGACACCAAGTAAGAGACGACTTACCAACACACAAGATAAAAACAGGTGTCCAAAATAAAAACCAAGAAGTGGAGATGGACGGGACACTTCGCTAAGAGACAAGTCAACAGATGGACCAACGTAATAGCAGACTGGATCGCATATAAGGAGAAGAGGAACACACAGTAAAAGATGGCGAGAAGAAATCAAGGAGCACGGCGTCACAGAGTGGAACAAGTGGCCGGAGACGAGCCTGGAAGAATGAGGAAGAGGTCTTCGCCCAGCAGGGGGTTGAAATAGGCTGAACAGAACATATGAGATATTCGACAATGACGTGTTGAGTACGAGGCGGATTAAAAAACAACAAGTATATAGATGTTAAACTCCCGCTACAAGAGCAGATGCTCTGATATGTTGTCCTTCCGTTCTGTCCACATTGGTGGTAAACCCACTTTGGCTGGGATTAAAAGAGTTACATGTACGTGATATTGATAAAACTTTCCCAACATGTCAGATAACGGCAGCTAATAATTTTAATACGTTTTTATGGTCAATGTTTATTTTGCAATTAGGAAACTATAGTAGTTGCCTATGTGATGTGACTGAAAACGACAAAATGCCATTGATTATGAACTTAACCGCAATGTGTTTGCATTTACGTGCACGTGTACGTGTAGGCATACGTGCATGTGCGTGCGTGCATGTGTACGTGCGTGTGTGCGTGCGTATGCTCAAGTCTAGAGGCAAACAAACGACCTACTGAAAGAAACTGTCAACGATTGTCATCCGCGCTCTATTGGCCGCATTAGTATAAAGTACATTAGTACAAAGCGTATAACGGACCATCCGTTTACCCGTGTATGAACGCACCGCAGCGATGTTTAAAGAAATCTTCATGAGAAGTGTTGTTAACAATTTATTTAAAAACACGGACATCCCAACTTACCGAGCAAGTTCACGCAGAAAGACTGGAACGCCAGTGCAAATGGTCGTTCGTCTTTCTTGACGATTCTGCGCAACATAAAACACGAACGACTATTTAAAACATGTCTACTTAACAACGCTTTTTACGCCAATTTCCATTAATCCTAACATACCACAAGATAATTTTTTACATTTATTGTAAAACTGTGTGGTCATAATATGGTCATATGTTATTTACTGTATTAGACTACATATATCGTTGTGGTCACAGCGTTTTTATTCTACGAAATAAAGGAGTTTTTAAAAACAAATGATTTTAATGAAAGTCTCAAGTGTGCAGTTTTTTCTGTAGCCATTTTTTATATTGAAAAAAAAAGATGATAGGGATTGGCTAAAAAAAATTATGGCGATAATTTGAAAAAGAAAAGGAGAATATATGAAAAAAATGCCAAAAAAAGAAGGGGCTTTCCTTCTGAAAGCATGACACGTGACATCTTTGCGTTTCGATGTTCATTGATAGATTTAAACTTAAAATTGTTAGTCATGGAATGCCAAATTGTTGTTT